>VZRZ01000890.1:2043426-2116564 GCA_013398175.1 Climacteris rufus | reverse complement strand
CGGCCCCGGCGCCGCCGGCCCCGGCCCTCCCCGCCCAGCCCCGCCGAGTCCGGCCTGAGGAGGCGGCCCCGGCCCCATGGAGTGCTACTACATTGTCATCAGCTCCGCGCACCTCAGCAACGGGCACTTTCGCAACATCAAGGGAGTTTTCCGCGGCCCCCTCAGCAAGAACGGGACCAAAACTCTGGTAATGGCTTCTTCCCTTGCCTCCCCCTTCCTCCTCTTCCTCCTCCTCCTCCTCACAGCGGCAGCTCCGGGAAGCGGGAGCAGGGGGCCGCCCGCACCTCCTTTGACGCCGCGGGGACGCGGTGCCCTCGGCTCCCGCCCGGGGCAGGCTCTGCCGTGTCTCCGCAGAGCCGCCGGCGCGGCGGCTGCGGGCGGAGGGAGCGCTCGGGGACCCTTCTGGGCGGGGAGCTGCGGGGCCGGGGCTCCGCAGCCCCGGGGAGGTCGGGGAGAGGCAGCCGCCGCTGGGCTGAGCGCGTCCCTCGGCGCGGGGGCTCCCCTGTGACCGCCTGTCCTGTCCCCCGCTGCGGCGAGAGCCGCAGGTCCCGCCCGGGGAAGTGCAGGAAGGCACCCGAAACTTGTCTTTTTGCTTGTCCGAGCCGTTTGGGTAGAGAAATGCGTTTGCTCGAGCACAGCTTCAGAAACGATCCGCGTTTTGGTTTGTTGGCTGCCAAGTTCTTTTTAAAAGCAAAACTCAGGGTTCGGCAGGGCTTGGTGGATTTAGGTAATTTGGCTTAGATGCTCCGGAAAGTCTGCGCAGGCTGTTCGGACTGTGCCTGAATTCACCCTTCATACTTAGATATCTTTACATCTCTCGGGTTTCCTATGGTTCTGCTGACTTTCTTGGACTCGTGTCGTGGCTGTTACTGAACTTTAATGGAAGAGTGACGACGCAATAGTCTTGCCAATACATGTGCTCTCCTGCCTGCTCAGATAAAAGGGATATAGGATAACAGCAGGCTGGGTGAGCTGCACCATGTAACATCTCAATCACGGCACAACAAAGTGTGGACAGATGCCTGGAGAGGAGGATGGAGCTGAAAGAGGGGCTTAGCTACGTTGTTTATCTCTCTCTCCCATCACTGCCTTATTCCGAAATCCCCTTTGGAGGAGATGGAGCAGAACTTACTCACCACATTCTTGTTCCCTCGAATGCACGACCTATATTGATGGGGAATTTACTGAAGTACTTAACATTTGCTAGAGTTGGCAAGCTTGCAATTTCTCCCTAAATAAAGAGATTAAAGCGAGGCTGAGCCAAGTCATAAAAATAGTAACTACTACGAGAGAATCTGAGGCAGATTTTTGGACGGTTTCATATGTGAAGTTCCTGCTTTCACGTTGTAAATCTTTACAATTTTATTTGCTGTGAATTCTGCATATTTTTCTGTTAGGGGTTGCGTTCTTGGAATTTTAAACAAGTATTTGTAGTATCCATGAGATGGCAATATGTGTGTAATATTTCACTGTTACAGTTGCAAACCCAAGATCTACTGCAGAAAGGTTTGGTATATTTCAAATAATGGCATGATACATCACATTCTTTCTACTAAACAATTTCAGTAAAGATACATTTGGCAGGACTGAGAATACTCTGATGTAACTTTTGGACTGTGTATTATCTTGCAGTTCATAATGGATTCTACTTCAACAGCATTTTATTTTTTTTCCCTTGGCAAAAACCCCCAGCCCTGTATTCTCAGCATTCCTAATTGATTCATTTACTGAAAAAATATTAGTGACAAAAATGATTTGGGGAAGGCTGATGCTAAGTTCAAATTTAAAAAAAAATAATTGTGTGGGCTTTGAGGTGCTCGTACTCTGGAAAAAAATTTACTCTATGAAGAAATTAAACTCAACCCTGCTCTTCAGCGAGATAGAATAGATGTGAGGGGAGACGAGGCAGTGTTGCGTGTGGGGTTGCCCTGAGAGCCCAAAGTTTAACAGCTTCTGTGTGGGTACTGAACACTGGTAAAGTTTTTGCTGGGTTGAAAAGGAATAGTTCTTGATATTGGCTCTGTTGACAGCAAAATGAAATCCTTTCCTATGAAATAAGTGGTGTAGATGCAGACATCAAGACTTGTATTTCTGTTTGTGCTGTTTTTTAATTTATAGAAGGTAAAGATACCTCTGGGTTGTGATATAGAGCATTGCTGGTTCAGGCTAGTAGTTCTGTCGTGCTGAAGCACATTTCACTCAGTTTCAATGGGAAAGTCAGACATTACATTGTTTCAGAGGCTTCGTCACAGCCAGAATATGTGTTCAGAACTTCCAATAAGAACACAGCCTCTTAGTATGCTCTTGGTGTCTTCCACTCTAGAATAAGACTAGGAGAAACAGCAATTTATAAAGCTAAAAATCAGAAAATTTGAAGCTGCTCTGACTCAGACATATCTTCCTACTTTACTGTAAAGCATTCATTGTCTCTTCATCTGTACTCCAAGCTTTCTAAAATCAATGCTTCCTTATAAACCGAGAAGAACCTGAAAACAGCCTCTCCTTGTACAGCATAGATGTGCTTCTGTGCAAACTGACTTGTTAAGTTTTGATTCTCTTTCAGAGTTCTGCCACCAGACTCTGTCTAGAAATAATGATGACTGTAGGTGCTACAGTAGAATTTCACAGCAAGTAGAAAAGTGCTGGATCTTTCCAGCAGTCAGATGATGAAGTTGTGGTTTCAAGATGATTTCATGTGGTGTATCTTCTAGCCTGGAGCTGGTTAGATTTCAAAGAAGGAGGATCCTTGGACATTTTGTCTACTGTCCTGTTCTGCAGTGACCTGGTGTTCACCTGAAACTCACCTCTTTTTTTGTCCTGCACTTCAGGAGAGGTCACTGAGGGATTTTTTTTCCCCCTGATTGTCTCCGCAGGTGATCCTTACATTTTTGTCCTCTGCCTGTGTCCTTTTCACACAGAATTAGTTGTTTAAAGCTTTATGAAATTTTAGTTCAAAACTCTCAGAACATAACAGGAAAAAAGCTATAAACCTTTGGTCACCTGGTAGGGAACATGAGGCACAAAGCTTTGGCCATGTATAAAAGTCTCTCAGTGGAAAACATCAGAGAGTTACTTTTTGGTAGAAAAGATGGAATAACAGTGTTTATATCGCACTGGCCTTGCTCTGCTACATACAGATCTGTGATGCCTTATTGAGTGCAGGGCTTTGAGATAGGGCTATTTGGGAGGGGGAGAGAACTTGGTGAGGGATAAAGATACAAAGTAGGAGAAGGATGGGGAAGGCCACAGTTTTGTTTCTCAGGAGAAGTCATGGGGAAAACCTGAGCTCAGAGGGAAGTGAAAGGCACAAGAAGGAGCAAAGGAAAGGGTGGATTTAGGTAATCTGAGACAACAGCTTACTATAAAAACTTACTTTTAAAATTAAATAAAATAAGACAAAAATGCTTGTGAATGAACCTTTAGTGAGGTGGTGTGTGGGAAATGGAGGAATGTGTATTTATTACATGCTGTTCTGGGTATCTGATAGCACAGCTGTGCACACTACCCAGTGCGTGTGCTCCCCCAGGCCCACTGGGTCACTGATTGGGTAGGGTCCCCTTACCCAACTGTAATCTGCTGCTCCCTATCAGGAAAATAAATCTGAATAATGCATTGATGGGAAACAGTCTCATGTATAAGGATAACCTCCAAACCCTTATTAAAAAGTAACTTCAGAGGATGTACCAGTATGACTGAAAGAAATGGGTAGTGTTTGGGCTGTTGGATAAGGCTTTATCCTCTCCCCTTGCAGTTTCTATTGCCTGAAATAACCTTCAAACATGCACAGTCTCCTAACAGTAGCTAATCTGCCACTGGAGTGCTCCATGGAAGCTCTTTAGAAGGGTCTTTTTTGTTGCTGGAGTAGTGTCTAAGTGAACTAACTGCAGTCTGGACTTTTTGTGGCAGATGGTTTCTGAACAAGACACTCAAAACCTACATGTGGGTCAGTACTATGCAATGATGTTTAAAATTGCTATTGTTCTTTCTGTATTTTCATGCTTTTTTTTGTATTTTAATCAATGAATATTGGCCTGATTGCTTGGCCATTTCTTGTCAAGGTTCATATTTGGTGACTATGAAGCATTTCCCAAGGCTGCTGTTTTTAGCTGTAGAAGTTTATAGAAATTTGTTTGCTACAAACTCTGGTTTGCCCATAGCCCTGAACTTTTAATGCACTTAACTCTGTTATTTTTTTAGGCCTTATGTTATTGATGCCAAATTACAGTAGTCTGTGTTTGTAATTCATCTTCCTTGCTGTGGCTGCTGTCTTGCAGTTTATAATTTCAAAAACTATTGAAACTTGTATGAAAAAATAGCTCTCTGGAGAGAGAAATCAGTTGTTTGGAGTTACAACCACAGGTGCTTTTTTTAAATCCTTGAAGTGTCTTTCAGGATGTAAGCAAAACCATTTTAAGGTATTATCCTAGTTAATATATACAGTTTTTGGTTGGTCAGCAAGAGACCTGACTCTCTGTTTGGTGTTCTGAGTAGCTGGTACATGGCTGGTGACTGAATCTCTGCTATTTCACCTTAAGATATTGCACAAGTGGAAATGGTTTTGTTTCTGTGAGATTTACAGTGGGGGAGGGTTGGCTGTGTAGGGCTCTTTCACTTCTTTTAATTGGACAAATACATTTTCTATAGTGGTCATCAGAATGACTAAGGTGCTGTCACTTGGCTAAGGAGGTCAGGGAAAAGTTTAGACTTCTATGTGGTGTGAATTGCTGCTCTAATTCTAGTTTCAAATGTCTTGTTGATACAGATGGAAAGTAGGAAAGAGCAAAAATTTCCTGGTAAGTGTTTGGTTAAAGGACCAAATGTACCAAACACAGGAATCTATTATTGTGTTTAACATTAACCTCTATATATGCATATATATGTAGGTTTATATCTTGGTTAAAAATATGTACAAAGGGGACTCTAGGGGTGGAATGGAAGCAGTGGTCCCCAGGTCCAAGGGAGACAGTCACAAATTATTTAAAACTGGCATCAAACTCTGAACTCAATGTCATAAACCTTGTGGAGAAGATGATCTCATGAACTTCAAGTGGCTACCACATAGCACAGCTTTGTGCCTCCCAACAAGCCTGGGTATGGGTGCAGGGATATTAGTTAATTAATTAGTAACTCCTTTTAGTAGTCCTAGGGTATGCTTCTACTTTTATGAAAACTCCACAGAGTTCAAATACCGACACACTACTAGTGCCCTCTGGAAGTGCCATTTGTTGTTCAGGGTGTCTGTTGTCTTTAGCTCTTTTACATTTCATAGAATATTTTTGTATTCCCACATCAACTAAAGTAAATATGTTTTGGTGAACATAAAATGTATTTTATGAGAATTTCTATTATAAATGTCCATACCTTACTACAGGAGGAAAGCAGTGAACTGCCGCTAAAACATCTTTCCTGATGAATGCTGCAGTTGTAATCCTGCATGATCAGTGTAAATGACAATTGATTTCAAGCCATCTAGTACATATATAAAATAAACAGTACTTACAATAGGTTTATTTTAAATACTGGTAGGAAGACATCCTGCAGTTCTGTTTGCCATATTGTATATTACCAGTAGCTGGAAGGTAATTTTTCAATTCTATCTTATACATGTAGAATTTAATAGAACTATTGCAATGCATTGTTTTTCATCTTGAATGTTGCAGAGTCTGTAGGGCTGAATTGCTAGGCTAGAAGTGTATTAGTTAAGAGAGAAAAATCACCTGTTACTTTCTTCAGTGGTTTTGTTCCCTGTGGATCTGCTAATGTCTTTTTTGACCTAAGTTTGAAACTTGAAAATGTTCACATCTTTTCTGTGAGAGAAGCTGGACAGCCCAAATTCATTAAAATATTAAGATGGCAAAATAAATTCTGCCTAATTTAATTTTAATAATTAATAAACATTACTTAAATCATGATTGAAAACCAACCACTCAGAAGACAACAGAAAAAACTGGTAAAGTGCGAGGAACAATAAAATCATAACTGTGTTCTACTTATAGACTTAATTTGTTTGAACTTAGGCAACTTGGTTTATTATTATGAGGCTGTCTGTAACAGTACTGGTTCAAAGCATTATCAGCAGGGTTGTTTTGGTGAGTTAACAGGAAGCTGTCATAATTTAAGTGCATTTCCAGAGGAATTCTGAGAGATCTCAAGCCTCGTGCAGTGAGATACAGCACTCCTATGTCCATCAAGACTCTGTGTGAATCCATCATCTGGTCCAAAAAATAGCAGGAGCCAGAGTCCAGTGTGCAGCAGATTTAAACTGGGGCAGCTTCTGCTTCAGAGCTATTACTGAGCAGACTTTTGTACTGTAAAAGCTTATTAAATGCATGGTAAGCTTCAAACACATCGGTATTCTGTTGAATGTAATTAGACTATTACCATGGTTAAATTAGTACACTTGTTTAGTTTTTTCAGATCAAGGCCTTAAAGAGTAAGTCTGAGGAGAGCCTTCGCCTTGAATATTTTCAGATGCAAATATCCGTAGCAATCTCTTAGCTCCGAGATACACAACATTAATTTTAACACATTGCTCACACTTGGAAAACAGCATTGCTAACGTTGTTTTACCATGTTGCTAACTGGAAAACAGCAAGTTGGCTTCTGCATTTTCAAAACCACTGATGTTTTTCAAGTCACTAAACTAATTACACCTTTTAAAGGTGCAGGTTGCAATCCTAAAAGTCTTGCCTTTCCTGTAGGCTCTGGGAAAATACCGGTTTTCTGACCTTCCTACCAGCAGGGATTCACCATTGAAAGAAACAGTTAACTGAGTGGTGGATCTAGAGGACGCTGGGTTGTGAGTGGCCTTTGAGTTCAGCACAGTGAGTTTTTGTGTAGGACTTGACTAAGTAGCTGCAAGATCTTGGATGCCCCTAACTGGTGACAATTGCAATATTTCCCATTTGGAACGGCACTCTAGGCATGCCAACAGGAGCAATTATGCTCTGCAAAAATCAAAGCCATTGAATAGATGCATCTTAAAATGTAGGTAGGGGTGAGCTTAAATAATCCCACAATATCAATTCAGAGCATTTTCTATTCTTTAATATCTTAATGCAGTTAATAATTATTTATAAAACAGATTCTTTAATGCTGCCTGGTGGTACTGGAAAGTAAATTGATTTTTTTTTTTTGTTTGCTCATTTGTGATTCAAACGTAAACGTGGGAGAGGGAGTAAACCTTCCTAATTTGGCTTTATCTGGCCAGTCCCTTATAAACAAATACTAGTCAGACCTTTTTTTTCCACACGTTTTTGGAGTGAGAACAAATGCTTTTCCTCCAGCATTCTTGAGAGACTGTTCTATGATGAGTTCTGGCTTACTGTTGTTTAAAAAACCCCAAAGTAAACAAAACAACATTTACTCACAAGAAGACACAATATTTGTCATGTTTAACCTTGTTTGTTCAATGGAAATAAGAAACTGTCGGAAGGTGTCAGGAACCAGGAGATTTTAGCTCATAATATAATTAATTTTTTTTTTGTTAAAATACATTTGCAATTCCTTTCCCCTGAGGACTGGCCATAGCAGGGGTACAGATTGGGCAGAGGGTTTTGTTTTTCCCTTGGCAGAGGATGTTTGTTCTGAACCATCTCAATTATGTGCGAGCATGAATTTTTGTGGAAACCTTTTTTTTTTTCCTTAATTAATTCAGGGAATAAATTTCCAAATAATTTTAATACAGAATTTTAAATGGTGGTAGCTATACAGATAGTGGTGTAAGAAAGGAAATGCAAACTCTTCCTCCATGGCTGTAAGAACAAATCTGCAAATAATGCCTGAAGAGTTATCTCCATATCTCCCACCTGGCATTGCTTCCCAGATTGCATATGATAAAAACCAGGGTTTTGTTTTAAAATTCTGGAAATGACTTGGAAAATGTTAAGATTTGGTTGGAGGTACTGAGTGAATTTTTTGTTTGTTTTTGTTTAGAAGCTCATCAGCATTCTTGTTTTGTACCAATGACTTAGGACTTTTCAGGCTTTGTGTCTGACTGTGGTAATTTGCATTTTTAAAAATGATTTATTATGTGTGTGAAAATGATATTTTTAGAGAGACTTATTTCCCCAAATAGCAAGTGATCAGGCTACCTCCTCTGGGACCTAGCTGAGCTCACATATTCATAGTGCAAGATTTCTCACAGCCAGCATATAGCTGGATTGCCTACGTTGGCCAAGTCTTGGTCAGAGCGTTTTCTTTCAAACTTGGTGCTGCAAAATATCTGTTAGAATTTGCCTCTTTACCTTATAAAAATGAGTTTCTGGACTTTGGAAAGCTGCTTCCTTTCCATCTAACTGATAACATCTACACAAAATAAAAATTGGTATAGGTGTCTCTGCCTGGGGCAGTGGGGTTGGAACGAAATGATTTTTGAGGTCCATTCCTCAGCCCACACTGTTCCATGATTCTGTGATCTGAGACCTGTGAGATTGTAACTGGAGGGGATAAAAAAAAAAGCAGCAGTATTTTCTATTTGCAGGTGTCCATAAAGTTTGTGGATAGGTTTTTTCAAAAAATGCACTTATAACTTGATTTATGTGGCAGAATATAATTGTTTAAATAGCTACAATTTCTCCATATTTAATTTCTGCTGCAAGTGTGTTCGACAGGAAACCACAATACCCATTGCAGAATATCACCTACTCCTTCATCAAATAGATGTTGATAAAATGTCTGGAATTAAAACTTGGGACATGCTTGGGTCTGTAAATGGTTATAATGCCTAGGAGGGGTCTGGTCAAGCAGTCCATGAAACAACCTGGGCCTAAATCTATAAAGCAAAATGCCTGTTTCTTTAACTTTTATTTTTAAAGCTAGTCATTATTTAAATGTATAATTATTTGGGGAAGTTTCCTTCAAGGTGTTTAATTGTATAGAGGTTTGTTCTTCCTCCCTTGGAAACAGTTTGCTTTATCATGAGAGAGAATAGCACAGACAAAGATGTCCTCAGACCTTGCTGGCCCCTAAACCAGCCTGTCCCAGTCTTGGCACTTACTGTTGAGCTTGTTTATGTAGATGTTGAACATTCATTTGGGTTGATTTCTGAATCAGAAAAAAAGAAAGGCAAAGTGGTATAAATAGCCTTATGCCAGAAATCTTGGACTTCTTATATTCTTGAAGCATAGCACACTCTGGCTTTAGTCTCCATTTTTGGGGGTTTTCTTTTAAGAACTCTGCTTTTACACAATACTTTTTGTTTTCTAAGGAAAGTTTTTAGGTTTGCTTAAAAGTGAGACTCTGGAAACTTAATATAGTTGCATAAAAAACATTATGCTCTTTCATATGAGCAGTAAACAACTCTTTCTACAAATAAAGGAAGGTTGTTAGTAGCCTTTTTAAAAAGGAAAATACCTTTTATGCTGCTAGTTTATGAAACATTCTTAAAATACAATTAATGCTTCAAATACTCTGAGGATAGCAGTGGAATATACTTCTGAATAAATGGGGTTTGTTTCTTCTTTGCTTTGATATTTCTAATGGCAATGCTAATTTTTTTTTTCTGATAGTTTTATGGAAATATTTCATGAGGGAGAAAAATCAAGATAATATTTGCTTGTCCTTCTGCTGTGCAAATGAGGCGGTAAATAATCTGACACCTGTTTGTTTGGTAAATAAGTGAATTTGCATGAACTAGCAGGTGGAATTAAGGATTAGAAAGAGATGAAAGCAGCTTTAAAGGACACTTCCAAAGGTTTGTGAAGTTGCGCTATGGCCTGTTGTAATACTAACGCTGAGCAGAGAGAAAAGCTTCCTACCAACAGGATGTCAGAAATAGTGGAGCGTTTCTTTATGAAACACCTCAGAGTGCTCATGGGTATGAAGGT
This sequence comes from Climacteris rufus, assembly GCA_013398175.1. Taxonomy (NCBI): domain Eukaryota; kingdom Metazoa; phylum Chordata; class Aves; order Passeriformes; family Climacteridae; genus Climacteris; species Climacteris rufus. The sequence continues at coordinate 2,106,737 of VZRZ01000890.1, read as the reverse complement.
GTCATGGCAATATAATTAGAAAAGTCTAGTGAAACCTGGTAGCTGTAGCATTTTGCTGGCAACTGCCTGTGGTGACTGAATGTGTCCAGAGTGGACCTGCTTTATAAATAATGGAGAATTAAAGAAGGAAAAGTGAAGCTTTCCAGTGTGCTGGTGTCTGAAAGGAAACCGCAGCTAGCTGTGTGAAGGAAACAAAAGCACCCAAGGTATTTCACACAGAGAAGATGCAGAATTACCAAATGAAAACACATTATTAGTGAATAATATTGTGATGGAACTGGAGAAAGAGCAGGACAAAGGTTTGCCGGACTTTGTCAGCATATCCATGGTGGCAGTGGCACTATCTGCCTTGTTTATTCAGCTTCTCGTTGGAAAACCAGACAGACTGAGAATTTTTGGTCATTCAGGCTTATCTTGGATGTGCATGATCGGAGGCCACAAGCTCAAGTTAAGAGATGGGAAATCCTGATCAGATACAAGGGAGAAGAAAAAAAGAGGATGGCCAAGTACTGGAAAGAGGTGCTGGAAGAAGAGACCGTGGCATCATCATCCTTGGAGATGCCCAAAACCTGACTGAGAGGCCTGAATTTACTTGACTGTGCTTTTAAGAAAAGTGTAGGACAAAATGTCCCTCCATCCTCAGTAAAGGTTACAATTTCACGTTTGATCTGTAGGAGAGTAGCTTTCCATTGTATCTTCTGTAGTGGGGTTCCTTGGAGAGTGAGGCAGGTCACTGCCGTGCCCCGCTCCCAACATTTTGGGACTCCTGGGTGCTTCTGGCTTCTTTTGTCCCAGGTGACATCTGGCTGGCAGGAGAAGTGTCTGCAGTGACTTTGTCTGGGGAGCTCCCAATCTGTCAGAGGTCTGAAATACAGGGCTTGTTTCAGCTCTGAGGAACAAATAAATCAAATGCAACTATTAAATCTACTTAGGGTTTCTTTGTAGGGATTCCCGAGCTGAATCATGCAATTCATAGTCAATGACCCAACTTGTAATTAAGAAAGATGATAGACTCGGAACTTGTCCAGAGCTAATTCATATTTAGGTCTCACTCTCCACAAATTGTATGCGTTATCAGCAGTATTTTATTGATTATACTTTTTCATATGAAAAATTGCTGGAGTATATAACCTTAATTTTGGAAAGGCTTTTAAAAGGTACTCAGGAGCATAACCGGTACAGGAATTGAATTGTTGTCATTAGAACAGCTTTATGCAGAGGCAAGGAAAATTCAAGCCAAGCATTTTCTAAAGCATTATATACTGCACTCCTGCATTACTGGAGATGCGGCTTGTTTCAGAGAGGGGAAAAATGAGAAACAAACCATCAAGCTTATCTTGTTCAGCCCACAGAGCCCTTGCACTTTGGGATGGACAGTGTATACTTACAGAGTTTGAGTATTTCCAGGAAATTGGTCAGGTATTTTGCATCTTTCCATTTGGTGGGTATGGTATGCTTATGGGTTTTGATATGTTTATATACTTAGTTCACCTTATAGATTTTGATTTTTATATGTATTTTTATATTATATATATACACAATATTATTAATATATACTCTGTATGGTCGAGCCTACTGTATAACATAATGATGTGACATCATGCTAATTTCTTGTAGCTCTTGATTGACATAGAGGAAACATGATTCTGAAGAAAGGCAGTTGCACAGCTATTTATGAGTGGCTGAATCTCCCTTGTCTGTAAGAGAGGCCTAGCTGGGACAGTGTTTCCGCTCGATTGACTGAGACTGAGCAGAAGACTAACCTTGGAGAGGTTCCCATAGAACAAATCAGTGCATGTGACGATTGTGTGTCTTCTCCCTCATCCCCAGCACAGGTAGCAGAAATTCTTAGCTTGCCTTGAAGTGCTCAGGTTGCTGCAGGCCAGGTATGTAGTGGCTAATGCTTTGTTGTAGCCAAGAGATGAATGTTGGATTTCTTTTCAAACCAGTTAGTAGAGTAACTAGAGCCATATATAATTCCCTTCTTAAAAAAAAAAAAAAAAATTATGTCAAAATTTTTATGCATAGTAAATGTGAAAGCTGCAATATGGAATAAATTATCAAATGGCTCAAGTTCAGTGTCTCTTTGAAGGCTGTGGGGGGGTTTGTAGAGGAAGCTGTGCTTGTATTTTTACACCTGACAAATTGAATTACAGCAGCAAATCTGTATAATTACAATTCAGAGATGAGGATTTATTCTTGGAGTTGGGTAATTAGAAGCAGGACTACACTTGAAGGTTCAAATTGGATTCTTAGAAAGAGTCCCTTACGTGAATATGACCTGTACAGAAATCGGTGTTTTCATCTCTTCTATTTAAAGAATTTTGAATCATAATGTAAAGTGACTCATCCATTATTTCCTCATCTCTTCATCAGCGAGACGCACAAGAAATTGTTCCTTTGATTGTTTTCCTGCGCATGGGAAATCTTTATGGTTTCTTCTCTTTTCAGCAGGCATTCATAAATCCAATTAACATTAATGAGTCTCACATGTGTGCATCAAGAGAGGGGGAAAAATGGACCTTTTGTCTCTCCAAGTATGTGTTTAACTGCAGAAAATGAAATGAAGAAAAAGCTTTTGGTGAATCATTGGTTACAAAGTCAGTAGCTCCTGTCTCATTTTGCAGTAGCTAACACATTCCCCTGGTTCTCTCTTCCCTGCCAAGGGTCCTTGTACGAGCTGTAAATGCAGGATGAGCACTGCTCTTGGTGAGATGGAGAGCACTATTATTACCTCCAGTTCTAAGATTAATTACTAATAGGCCACGTTTTCAATGGAATGGAAGGATTGCAATAGGGTTAATGTGACTGTGCTTCTGTCTCATGACATAATGCCATGGAGTGAGAAAAAGTAAAACAGTATTAATAGCTCAGTGACCTATAAAGAAGAAATACTTAGTGCCCTTCTTCTTCAGAGGTTCTGCTGTTGTCCCTCCAAAGAACAGGGTTGGTGTTGTACAAAGTTAGTGACATTTTGTGTTACTCAGCAACATTTCTTGTTTCCTTATGGGCACTCTTTGAGCAGCTATGACTTTCCCAATGACACAGGAGGTCTTGATCAAGCTCAATGCTGTTAGCAAGTGAGTGGGGTCTTAGTAAATTAAATACTGCCTCTAGGACAGCATCTGCTCCTGTTGCTGGCAAAACAGTCTCAACACAGGGAATTTTGCTTAATTTAATTTGTTGCCAATTAACACCAACATTTGATTACTGATTTGGGTATTGGGGTTGGGAAAGAAGACTTGAGTTGAGGAAATATTTCTTTAAATTTGGCAGCGGTGAAGCTTGGGGTGGGTGGTTCACAGCAGTGTCACAACCCACCAGAAGTCCCACTAAGGTTCCCCCGCAGCCCCCCACCACCCAAACCTGCTGTGTGTCCCCAGAACACCCCCTCAGTCACAGCTGACATGCAAAAAGGCTCCACAGAGCTCAGTACAGTATAAATACACTGAAACCATATGGTCTATCAGAATCATAATATCACTTCAGAGGTTTAGAAATAGCATGTTTATTAGCTGTAATCACATCAAAATTTTCATTTAAGGGAATAGCTGTAAGTACTCAATATAGTTGTATTTCCATGCAAACCTTTCTGCAGTTTGTTTTGGAATAGAAGGCACCATCATTCACCTCAAAAAAAGAACAGTAAAAGCCTCCCCTGTGTCCAACAGCCATCCAGTAGGATCATGACTGTATTTTGACAGAGCTATAGACTATGACTCACTCCATGTAATATGATCTATATAGGATGCTCTAGTCTTTAAAGGAACTGTATTGTGCTTTTCTGCCAGGAAGAATTTTCTGAAACTATTACTGTTTTGCAACTGTGCTTCCTTTGTGTTTCCTGATAAGCCCGTTTTGTCCTGAATGATTACTGTCTCTCCTCAATGGCTACATCCTTCAGATATTTGTAAGCTGTAGGAATCCTCATTACTTGCACCGTTTTCAAGCTTGGCATGCTTAGCTTTTTTCCTCTTTCTTCATACACATCAGTTCCTCTAGTCCTGATTATGGTGTGGCTTTTATTTGAGCTTGCTCCAGCATTTCCATGTAAATTAATCAAAATGGTTCCCAGCAGTCTGTTTGAAAGGTGAAATTAGAAGAATTCCATGGATGTTGCTAGTGGTTCCTTGATGTGTAGACACTTGGTGTTGGATTTTGCAGTCTGCATTTGTAGTGGCATGTGCTTATTCTATACATAGTCTCACTAGCATTGGGACCACTCACTTCATCCTGTTCTTATCACTTCCCTGTTCTTTCCTCCACTCCTCAAATTCCTTGCAACAAAAGCAGTATTTGGCTGTGGGCAGAGTTTTTAGTTTCTTGGAGTCTGTAGTTGTAGTATGGCTTCTCTGTTGCCTTTGATGCATCAGTTATAATTTTCAGCTTCTCAGGAAGGTGCTTTGATAAATTCTGGGTTAAAATACTTGTAAGATAGGCTTATTTGTATTTTGTAAGAATAACGTGATCCTTGTCAGATGCTGACAGATTTATTTCCTTCTGCACTATTAATTGCTCTAAGTTGTGTATATGTGTAGATATATTTGTTCTTTCTTTTGTGAAACAAAGAATTAAACATGAAGCACTTCTAGACAGAGACGTAAGTCTTGTTTCTGACCTCTTTGTGTTTTAATCTTTGCCTTTTTCCCCCCCATTTTTTTCTCTGTCTGTGGAAAATCCCCCTAGCTTGGTGAGCATTTTGTGTTGTCCTGCTCAGTGCAAATCTCATCCATTCATTTTCTAGTACAGCTCTTTGAGCTCTGAATTCACTTTAGCTGATTCTTCTTATGTGATTTTTCAGGTTAGTGGGATGATCTGAATCCACTAAAAGTTTCATTTCTGGAGGGGGAAAAAAATCCAACTAAAATTTGCTACTTTCACTGCAAATATTTAGAAATACCTGTGTTATGCTGAACTTAGATTTCACTGTTGATTCTTATGCAGTTGTACAGTTTAATTTTCTCAATTTTGCTACCCTGACTGGATTGTCATTCTCATCACTTACTGCAACCATCATTTCTTCATAGACTGAATTTTTAAAATGACAGACAGAAATTGAATGAAGTTGATCTTTACAGCAGACAAATGCTAGTCACCCTAAATGCATTTTTAGTTGTAACAAAATATGAGAGCAGTCAAGATGTGTGGTTATTTAATCTGAAGAAGTATCTTGCTTTTGCAACATCCATTTCCCAGGGATGCTGTAGACTGCCAGGCTGCAGAAATACACATTATTGTCAACTTTTTCATAACAGGATTAGCTCTTACATCTGCCTGTTCTCTTTCACCCTTCATCGCTGCAGGGAAGCACAGGACATAAGTTGCTGTGATTTTGTGTTGCTTTGCTTTGGGGTGACCCTGCTGTTTCCTTCTGTCTCCCCTTCTCTTTGCTGGGGGTGAGGTCCCTGTAGGGTGGCATGATCGTGGTGCTTTCACTCTGGCTACAGTGCCAATCTTGGCCATGAAAGGAAGGAAAGAAAACATCATAAAACTTTAAAGTGCAATGCTGATGAATTGTTATGCATGCTTGAACACTTTAAAAATGAAATAAAATCCTGAGATACCAAGATTGCCTGGTGGGCAATCATTTTTATGGCAGAGGTCTGATTTTGAGAAATAGTTGGAAGAAAATAAACAGATTTGGTGATTAGTTTCCTTGAAGTCACTGAACACTTATTTAAAAAAATATGGTAAACTTTAGTATTTTAAGTTTCTTGCTGCCTTATTTCCCTGTTCCATTTCTTTTACACCCATAATTTGGAAGACTAGGGGCTGCCTATGACTACATTACTTGTAATTGAAAATATGATTTGCTAAATGCAGTTCTCTGTTACGGTCTTTGTCCTTTATATTTGTCTGTCCTATGCTTCTGCTTTGCTTTTCTTTCTCACATAATTTTTTTTTCATATCTTTCCTTTTTTCCTTTCGCTTTTACCTCCCTAATGCTTTGTTTTGTTTTCTTTTATTTTCTTTTTTTCTTTTAACTTTTTGAGCTTTGTGCCACTTTGTATCTTAGATTTTTGCAAGCTATTTTTCAAAAGCAGATGCCATTTTAGGACTAGATTAACTGCTTTTATTCAGTCAGAAAATGAGAATTCAAGCTCTGAGCTTTTGTTTTGACATTTATTCTTTTCTTTTTTTAGAAGTAAAGAAGCATTTTTAATTATGTTGTAAGAATAAGGTCTCTAATACAATCTTAATTGCTTTGCTTGTTACTTTGTTAGACCTGGTGCAGATTCAATGATACTGTTGCAGCTGGCATTTAGCTGATTGGAAAAAACATGACAATTTTTGTATTTAGCTGTTGCAAATGAGAGAATGGTATAACTGGTTGATGTTACTCTTGCTCTTTGGAATACTCTCCATCTGCTCTTGTATTCAGGTTGACTTGAGCAAGCAGGGTGTGATTGCATGACAATGAAGATATGTCTTGCTGAATTTTCTTGCAATAATACTTTTTTGTTGTTTTTTGTTGTTTTTTTTTTCTTTTTTTCTGGATGAGGAGATTATGACAAAATTGAAGTCTGTTTTTTTAAACTGTCCTTCATCATGATGGTGAACACTTAATGTGACTTGAATTCCCTTTCAGGTCTGTAATATAAAGACCTGAGCTTTCACTCAGAACAAGAAGAATCAAAGAAGTTATGAAAAAGTGATTTTGAAGAAATAGGGAGGGGCTGGAGTAGGACTTGGCTGGTAACAAGGAGTATGGATTGCTTCAATGGTATTGCAAAAAAGGCTGAAATGGGTCAAATGGCTGGTAGGTGGAAGAGGGCAATGTCCATACTGGAAAAAAGATGGATTCTTGAGAGAAATCTGTGACTTTCTGGCCATTTCTTGAACAGATCTCAAGGCCTGTGGCAGGATGTAGCTTTAATGAAGTGCATTGGGAATTGCTCCTTCTGTTGTACTTACGAGCTACATAAAGTCAAAACACCAAGGAGATACTATAAAGTGTATACTGAGAATATCAAATTGATTAAACTTTGTGTTTTCTGGAAGGCATAGAGGAAAATTAAGATTGTGAAACTTTGCTATCCTCCTGTCAAATCTCATTAAAGCTTTCTTGAATGGTGTCCCTTCTGCTTTTTCCAATTTGTCTCCCACAAGGACAGTATCCCCAGATGTCACTAACAATCAAATACTTTAATAAATGTGGGTGTGGTAATTTTATGCACACACACTCAGGTGCTTGCTGGCCTGTGTATGTACATGGAAAATGGTCAGCTGCGAGGAGTCTGGCACCCTGTGTACGCCGTTCATCAAGCTGATGTTCCGAGTGTACAGGAAACATAAATGGCTGGAAAGCAACTGCCTTGTTCAAAAAAGCCACTTAGTGAGACATTTACTGAGGAGGTAACATCTTTAAAAATGTTTAATGCCACTTGAAAAAGCAACATTATGAAATATTTAAGAAACAGCATCTTTGAGGAGAAAACTTAGCAGTTTTTGTGCAGTAGTGGTCCTATCTTGTTGCAATCACTCAACTGATAGGAAGACTATCTCTTCATTATTTAATACTTAGATTCAGTTGCTACCTATAAGTACAGCTTGTAATGAAATATATAAATTGTTTAAAAGTGTCAGATATCAGAAAAGAACTGGCTTCATTACACTGTTTTAAATGTTAGAATACTAGTTTAATATGTTCAAATTTCTAGGCAGGCGGGGATCATGGATCTTTCTAGCACTTGAATACAGAACTCCTGACTATCTTCATATGAACAAAAAGTGGGGTTTTTGGAAAGATTCCTACCTATGTAGTGCATATTTAGCTTGCTTAAGCTGTATTAAGTGTCAGTTTTCACTGTTATATTTAACTTTTTAACGAATGCGAAGGATTTTCTGTTTCCTTTAACATTGCCTGCATGTAAATTAAATTAATCCCCTGCTAAATTCATACATGCACTCAATTCTCTAACTTGCAAGCTTTTGTTGTTAGTCTTGCAGCATTTCTTTGTCATCAGACTTGTTAAGTCTTATGTTTTGAGACCAAGATATATACCAGCCATTCACATCGCATGCTTCTTGAAGCAAACTCTCTGTTTTACTCATTTTCAGTGTTTGCAACGACATATTACAAGTTGTCAGTAAGTGACAGCTTTTAAAAATATGGTCATGTCTTGCTTTTCCACTAATAAAATCCACTGTAAATCAGATTTCTTGTATGGTCTGCTCTAACTGGGCAGTGGTGAGTGAGTCACGTGTTTATTTGGATGTTCGTGTTTTTATATATATATATATATATATATATACGTATGCATCTGCCTTTGGATACTTCAGGTGTATGTGATACATTGGATAACCGAAAGATTGCTCCACTTTCTACCCGTCTCCACATGCCGTTCCCTGATCCATGCCAGTGAGTGGGAGTCAGAAGAGAGATCCTTATGCCTCCTCTAGCAGTAATTGGTGAATGTTTAAGTCAGTCATGGGGCTCTGGCAGTGACCCCATAGCCTTGGCATAGCAGAGTTACTCTGTGTTATCCGAGTCTGCTTTTAGCCTGAGAAGTGAAGAGCAAATCAATCGAGTTTTGCTTGTTCTCCCCCTTGGTCAGGGTGATTTGAATGGCCTTGCATTGCCTCCAGCTCAGTGCAGGCATGAGGACAGCTGATGTTTGTAACCTTGTGAGAAGCTGGGGCCACCCATCTGAGCTGTAGGAGCTGCCCTGGTGTGGCTTAAGTGATGTAGAATCATTTTTGCCAGCACCTGCATTGTAATTCATTTCAGAGAGATGCTGTGGTTTGGAAGTGAATCACCTTTCCCCCTTTCCCACATGTTGGTGTGATTTGCATGGTGGTGCTGTGAGGGGAATGAGATCGAATTAATCTCCCCTTTGTGATTCTATTGAAGTGTAAGTTAAGCCACCAGTAAAGGTCCAAACCATTGACTGGCCTTTGGATGGCTTTGAAACACATGTGTTGGGTCTAGGAAATTGGAACAAATCTAATTTGAAGTCAAGTCCCTGATCTGCTTATGGTACATGTTTATTTACAAGAGCTGCATCAATCTAAAGATTCATCCTCTTGTGCAATTTCTTTATAATGTAGATGTGGCCATATGTCTACATATAATGTAGGCTGAGCTATTTCCAGAATCAGCATTTTACTCTAGAAGATGAAAGTGCAATTAGTTATTATGCTTATAATAATTATACTGTTTCCTTTTCAGTGTATCAGGTGATACAGGAAGACAAAAAATAAAACATCTAACATTTTTAATTATGTTCTTGCTTGCAAATATTCTCTTTTGCACAGATGCACACAAAACGCACAAAATTTGTTCCCCATGTTATTGGTAATGTCTGTTTTAGCAAGTAAGGAGGCACAAGAGAAGCAGGACTGTAGAGCAAGAGCATCGTTCCCCCAATGTATGCAATGGATGGACCTTAGGGCTTTTCCTTCCTGCTGGCTCTGACCTGCTTCAGTGGGCTGAGGGGCCGTTAGCAGGTGGAGTGTGTTAGGCAAGTCCTGGAGTACTTCTTCCAGTTTCACTTGTGTGCTCCAGGACTTCTTTGTGGTGTGAATCAACGTGCAGTAAAATGAGAACAGTTGGGATGTCCAGAGGTGCCCACTTTTGGAAATAAAGCACTAATGCAGACACATCTGCTCCTATGCTCACTTCTGCCAAACAGCATTTACTAGAAGCAAGTTTTTCCTTTATGGTGAGAGATGAAAGTATGGGACAGGTGATGGTATGAAAGCCTGTAATGTTTTTATTAAGTTAATTTATGTTTGCAGTTGGGTTTGCTTTTTCTCCAGCAGAATATTCATGTGTCCTTTGAAATTAACTGGTCTGCTCATCATTAAAACCAGTGGGGATATCATTTAAGTAAACACCCAAGAATTAAGCTTGCAAGGAAAGTTCAAGCTCTTCCAGAGCGTTTGAAAGCAGAATCAGTGCCCTGTCTATCTGTGTTCCCCTTGGATTGTGTCTTTCTGGCTTCATTTAGGGGTAATTGCATCCGTAGGAAGAACTATACCTTTGCTATCCACCCCCACAATCTCTGGATCTTCTCTTAGTGATTGCATCTGTAAGTAGTTTATCCTTTCCACTTCACTTTATTCAGCTAAGTTCACAAAACTTGTGATTTTCTCACTGCATATGTTTAATTCCTAATCTCTTTCCACTTAGGATTGTATAAACCAGGTCACAAAAACAAGACACAGTCTTTGGAAATGTTATTTAAAGATAGTTAAACCCGTAATGCTTTTCCGTCTGACACTAGGTAGAATTCGTGGTAGAAGTTCAGTAATTTAAGTCAAGTCACACGCTGTGCTTCATGGCCAGGCAGGAGTTTGGCACCAGAAGAGCAGAGCTGCCCTCTTGCATTTCTTTAGCAGTTGTTCCCCCATCACTATGTCAAAATAACTTTGTGCTTCTGTCCAGCCTTCTCTTATCACCTCCTTTAGACCCAGGTCTCTGCAAGAGCATGGGGAAAACCAGACTTAGGTTAAGGATTTAAAAATACGAAGGTGCTTTGGCTCGACCTCTCTGGAGCAGGGGCTCTGACAGCTTGGGATGCTGAAAGGTGTGATTGCTCTTGTTCTGTCTTGTGCTGGTGGGAAATGGCCAAGACTGCTCCTGGCTGCAGAGCTTCTTGTGTGGTCAGAGGAGTGAATGTTACTGCTCTGATGTTTTTGTGTCAGACAGTCTCCTCCTGACTTTGCTAACCTGAACAGCAAAGGTGTTTCATCAAAGTTGATGACAAAATGCCTGTTGAGTTTAATGCTGGGACTCCTTTCTCATAGTGTTGACTGTTTGTATGAGACTTTTCCCCCCAATTATGTAAAATATGTGCAAATGTTTGCATTAGATGATGAAACGTGTACAGCATAAACTTCTGGGACATTACTGCTCACTATTGTTGCAGTAAAATGCTGGGATGTAAGGCTGCAGTAATTGTTAGAATATTGATGAGTTCATGCATTAGGAGACTTTGTGAAATTAAGGAAGATAATATATCTGTAGGCTCCTGACTTTTTCAAAGAAAACCAGTAAGTGGCCAAGCATGGTTTGTGTATACAAGTATTTTACACAGAGTTTACATGACACCATTTTCCTATGGAACGAGGTACAGGCAGGTCACTTGTACATATTTTAAATTACAAGGTAGCAAGGTTGGTAGGGAGGCATTTTCCTGTTGTTACTGATGTATAACCTGAGCTGACAGCTTCCCTTAACAACTGGACATAACAGTCCTAAATGGGGTGACTTACCTGCCTGCACTGGCTCCTTCTGTTCACTGGCTTTTTGCCCACCTAGAAATTGCTCAATAAAAATTGAATAAAATATACGGGCCTGTAGTGATCTTTATAAAATCCCTTCCAAGTACCTAACTTATTTTACCTCCAACATTTCCTATTGTTCATTGGTTCACTAATATTATCTGTGTAGTTAAAGTCAGGGAAAAAATTACAGGCTTTTCTCCATTGGAAAGAAGGTGATCAAGCTAATTTTCAAATAGATGTGTAAGGTAAAAGAATAATGTCCAAATTTTGATATGAACTTAAAGTTTGATAGTGCCATGCTAGAAAAAGTCATTTATGAGCCAGTAATTTTGATCAAGGAGGGGAAATGCTGAGTTTTGAGAATGTCACAGGAGCAGTAATTGCAGGTCTTGCTCATTCTTTTAAAAGAAAACCAAAATTGAACAACTCCTAATTCCTTTGGCTTGAGTAAATATTGTATGAGTTGTAAGTGCACATTTCTGGTGCAAAGGTATGTGCAAGGCAATGCTGTATATTTCAGAATATTTTAGTAAAAGTGTCACCACTGTGATTATTTGCTGCCACTTGGTATTGGTGTTCTGAAAGCCTGGGGTTTGGTGGGGTTTGTTGTTGTTGGTTTGATTTTGTTGTTGTCTCTGTTTTTGTTTTGTTGCTTTTTTCCATTTTCTGTTTCTAGCTTTTATATTTTGATGGAAAAAGACTCGTGACTGGAGTCACTTTTGCCAGGTACATCTGAGGAAGATTGGTTGGCTCTGACTCAAAGTGAGCATAAGGACAAGAGCAGTTCAGCACAGCTGGGTGTGGGAGTGGGAAGCCAAAACCTGGAAATAGCCCTTGGCCACGTCCTGGCAGGTGGGAGTGTGGATCAGATGACTCCCAGGCAGGGTGGGAGGGTGCTGTAGCCTCTTTGTTGTATGACATTGGAGAAACCTTGAGCTGATCTAATTTTCTTTGCCAAAAAGTGGTTTATTAGAGCACTTTTGTATTGCAGCTTCTTGCAATTCCAATAGAAAAGTCCTGTAATTGAAATGAAGCAACATCAGTCTGTATCCTGAATACATCTGTTTGAGGGGGGAGGAAGAAGTATTGGAGGAGATAATTAGACAAAAACTAATTAAATGCATTGCTTTCTATTTTTATGATCTTACTTTGGAAAAAATAGGTATTAAATACTTTCCACTACTGTCCTCTTCTCTCCTGCTTCCCTCTATTTCATTTCACAGATGCAAATATTTTATGAGAGAAGATTTAAACATTTTTTTCAATGTCTTGAGATAATTCTGAATATTCATCTTTTCTACCAGTTGACTGGACTCTAATCCTCTTGAATGCAAATTTTGATTAGGGCATTCAGATATATGAAAGCCCTGGGATTTATTTAAGCAACAGACCCTGGCTTAATTTTATTTGCATCTCAACCTCTTAAAAATTCCCAGTATCTCTTAAATATTGGGAATTTCTTTGAGAGAACAGGAATTCCCAGTACCTGATCAGCAGCTCTGGATACATCTCTGTAGCCTGAGGCCTGGTGTTTAGGTAGCCAAGTGCATGGCAGAGGAGACAGATTCCTCTTCCTCTGTCCAATGCTGCTTAATACTTGTGTCTTTTTGGTCTCATGGAAAAGCAACAGAGTACACACACAGGCAGTTCAGCATGGAAAATAAATATGGAGAATTTTACCATTTTCCATGATGATTTAAAAGCTGCAAACTGTGATAAAGTCATTATTACTGTTCTTTGCATGTTATGTTTATTGGCAGGGAAAATGTTCTTGTTCCCTACAGATTGCTTGCTCCAAACTCCTGTCACATATTTAGGCCAGATGCTCACATCTGTAGTCCTGTGGGAACACAGGTCTTGGGGTTTTTTAGGGGCAAGAGAATAAAAAGTAATAACAATAATCATAAATTGAAACAATACCCCCCAAAACCACCCCAATGCTTCAAAAACTCAATGGATGGTCCATTACATGATAGATGATGTTCAGATAGGAATCACATTGAGAAACACGAGAGTTCATCAGCTCCTTTATTCTTGTCTTGTTGGGCTGGAGAAGTGGAGAATTTTCCCTGTGAGGAGAATGTGAGTGGATGCTTGTCTCAGAGTGAGCCCTGCTCTCCCCTTCTGTGGGACTTTATCTTGGTTGGACAGTTCTGCTCTTTGCAGGTTGCTCCCATGGCCTTGGGTTTTTTGCTGGGTTGTGGTTTTCCTTCTGCTTTATTTAATAAGTTCATGCTTTTAATTCAAAATCTACCCATGGAGTTTAGGGTACATAACATTTATATAGGTTAGTTTAATATTACAGCACTTCCTTTCTTTCCTTCCCCCTGATCCCTCAGTAATTAGGAGAAGGATAGATTATTTTATCTACAGCTTTTCCAGGCATAGTAATTTAGTCAAGAAGGTCACCTCTTTACGCCTATTCAAAAATCTGGTTTTACAGCTTTTAGCATTGTATATTCCTGTGGGTATTAGCCTAATGAGAGAAATACAGGTAAAATAGCAATGATTTTCTGGAGGTCTGCTAAGGATGGAAGCGTTTAATTGTTGACTGTTGTTAAGATAATAGAGACTATTTTACACTAATGCACTTTATCGACAATTTACAAATAAATCAGCCTGGAAGTAAGGTAAACTTAGAAGGCTACTTAGCAAGTTTAAGGTAAATATTCCTGAAAATGCACTGTGTGAGCACAGTCCCACTCATCCATGACACAGAACTTTAAAATAGATGGTTGTGTTTTACGTTCCTGTCTTTTATTACTAAATAGTGAACACACCTCGTATGAAGATTTTTTTTGTAGGCTGTAGAGAATCACTGACTGTTCTGGTTGAGTTATATACATAGACTTTTTACTTGACATGTCTATTTGAATGCATTTTCTTTGGAGCACAGTGGGAATGAGTTCTGGACTGGATGACAGACATTTGCCATTCAGAAGATAGGTATTAGTCAATTTTGGGCAAACAAGCCAAGAAAGAATTTTGCTGTTGGGTGGAGGATGGCACAGTTCTCTCATTCTAGCTTATGCATGCTTCCTTTGAGTTTGCTGCCAAGCTTAGAAACACGTTTGGATGTAGCACAGATCTCACTCTTCATTGGAATGTGAAAGGATAGCTTTGGGCAGTAGACTTTATATCGAATCACACACAGCCTGTCTGTGTCAGCGTTAAACTACAGCTGCTGTTTTCTGTCCTGCCAACAGCACAAATCCAGCATAAAATCCATTTCACCTATGTCTTCATATCTGACCTAGCCCAGGCTTGAGCTCCAGCAGTGATTTGGTAGCACACAAGTTTGGCATCTATAAGCATAGACGAATGTAGCTTGGGCATCCACTTTGGATGAATGGGATCTGGTGTGCTGTCCTTGGTTTAAGAGTGTGCAAGGGAATAAAGTAGAGGGTTGATTTCTGAAAAGCAGAGGAGGAGAGATGGAAATAGAAACTTTGTCCTTAAAAGGCTCTGGCTCTCATGAGCTGTAGTTCACCTTCATCTGCCCTGTGGCCAACTATCCAATGTGATGAAATCGTAAAAGATAAGGGTTTTTTTTCTGGGAGCTGGGAAAGGATTTTGTGTTAGAGCTCCATAATTACTCTGATTTTTTGTTCGTATCTTATATGCTTTCAATTTTAGTAATTTTTGGAGGCTTTATCAGTGAGTTCTTAAGAAGGCTTTAAGTACTGTCAAACTGTTGGATTAGTGCAAGTGCAATGGGAAATAATCAGTATGAGCTAGATAGGTAAGATGTGGAGTGAGAATGGATTGGGGTAGTTGGCTGTGTTAACTGTTATCAGCAAGTTGGGGAATTACAAGAAAACCTACAACCATTCATGTATTTTTTCAATCATTGTTATTGTTGCATTGGAGTAGGAAAGGGATGCTGTATTCTTTAGGGCTGTTGAAAAGGGGAATTAAAAAGACTACAGCAGGTGGTTTTACAGGGAAGAGTGTGGAGACAGCAGGAAAGAGCCAGCTGTGACCTGGCTGAAGATTAAGTATAGTTACAACACATCTAGGGAGAAGGAAGGTGAAGGTCTGATCATAGGTTTATCCAGAGGGACACTTTCCCAGGAGAGGGAGCTGCACCTGGGAATAGCCCTGACAGCTTAGCTGGCTGACACTAGTGCAACGCACTAATGGGGTCATGCTTTAATTCCCAAGGAATATAAATTCCACAGTACTTAATTTTGAGTTGCTATTGATGCCATAATTTGAAGAAGCCCAAACTTGTTTTTTTATAGTATAGTTTAGTATATTTGATTTAGATTATAATTTCAAGTTTAATGTATTTGATTTAGTCTCTTGCAGTATAAACCAACATTTAAAAAAGGATGCAGTTCAAGGAGAAGCTTTTAGCTCCTAGCCAGTCATGGGCTCAGGTATCCCTTCTTATGGGTATTAAATACTGCTTCATTCCTCTGACTGATGAAAGCATTTTGGACTTAGCCTTAGACCTGTGTTCTCTTTTCCTTTCCAGTGTTTATTTGTTCCTCTAAGCTTTCTACTTTTAATCTCTATTTCTTCTGTTGTGTAAGTCAGCTTTTCCGAAATCCTGGATTTGCGGGGATGGACAGACGTGTAAAGCTGGCAAACCAAAAAGAAAAAATTACTGAACAGTGCAGCTGGGAAATAAAAGAAATGTATGTTTGGGCAGTTTTTTTCTTTTCAAGTTCAGGGGAAATCTGACATGTAACAACATTCAGTAAGCACAATATTCCCCATTACTTATGTAGAGATTCAAAGAAAAATCCAAAAGAATGAAGGAATATGAGAAAGTATGAAGCCAGGATCATTTTACTTTTGTCTGTAATCCTAGGTCTGTTAAAACATCCACCACACTGGGGCAGCAGTCAGCAAGCATAGGTTGTCTGAGCTCCTGTCTCCAGTGTGGAACATTTAGCATTCTGGAGGAGACCAGCAAAAGATTTTGATTGTGTGGTTCCTTCTGGGGTACACTCATCTTCTGATCTGGATGAAGTAGCAATTGCTAACTGCTTGTGTTGGTGTGTATGCAGAGGGAAAAGGTTAAAGAAATGTATTATCAGCTGATGCTCCTGTCACCATCCCTATCTCCAGTGTTCTCATACAGGTTGTGAAAAGCATTTTATGAATATGCATGTAGTAAATTATCCATGTCTGCTTATCTGCCAATAAGAATTCTATGCTTTAAGTTCTCCTACGTCCTGCTCCTTTGGATTGCTGATGTAAAAAAAGGTAATTTTCCCACTGTAACCTATGGTTAGAAGGGGTTTTACAGGCATTACAGGCTAGGTTCATGTGGTTCCCCCAAGATTCATACAGAATGAAAAATCCCTCTCTTGGTGACAGCTGTGAGCTTTTGTGCCACTGACTGTTTGGAGTACATGTGGTAGGAACCTGGTAGATGGTTAATGCACTGCAGGCTCCAGAGGCTCCTTCCATTCCTTTTGCTCTTCATCTAGTCCCAAACCTAATTGAGAATTGGCCAGGCTATGAGTGAGAGTGTTTGTGTATATTATTTTTTATTGGTTTTGAATGATCTTAGCATTCTGCTAGCCTTACTGATAAAGTATTTGTTTATTTGAGGTTAATCAATTATTTTAGAATTGATTATAATGGAGTAAAGGAAGTTTTGCTTCCCTGAAAAAAAGAACCAGCAACAGAAATTGTAGTAGATGTCTTAATACAAGACATCTAGTCTAGTCTACAAGACAATACCAGTCTAGTAGATGCCTTAATACAAGAATGGCTTCTATAATATATTTAAATGACTTAAAATAAATAATTGCATGCGAAAGCAAAAGACTTAGGTGAAGTATTTTGCAACTTGTGCTTTCTGGCTTAATCATGCCTATCCAGGCTCTTGAGCAGACTGCTGGGATTTACATGTGAATTGAGGGAGTTCATTATGTACCTAATGACTCTTTCAGGTTCGGGTCCTTATATTTTAAAGCACTTGTTATCCTCTGTAGATCTATTGAGTTGATTTAAACTATTGTGTGACAAATCCCATTAAGGTGATGAGTTTG
This sequence comes from Climacteris rufus, assembly GCA_013398175.1. Classification (NCBI taxonomy): domain Eukaryota; kingdom Metazoa; phylum Chordata; class Aves; order Passeriformes; family Climacteridae; genus Climacteris; species Climacteris rufus. Next base: position 2,089,494 of record VZRZ01000890.1, on the reverse strand, counting down.
TTATAATCTGTAATAAATCCTTTTGGAAACATTGTGATTATCCCTGATGTTTTCTCAGCTGATAGATTCTATCATGCAGTGAAAGTAAATAAGTCTGATAATGGAGGGAAAGGAGTAAGAATCTGAAAGTCACATGTACAGTTAAGCATGCTTGGAGTGTCTAAAAAAAGAAATATGAGTATCTTTTGAATGATAAAATTCCATCAAGGTTATTAATAACCAGAGGGAAGATAACATACTCTTCTTTTTGCTGTTTTGAAAAGGCAGGACTAGTTGTGGTCCTGATGTGGATGGCAGTGTGTATCACTGGCCTGAAATGGTGACTTACGGTCCTGACCCGTCATGTTGGGAAGACGGACAACTGAATAGCTATATATTAAAAAATCCTGATTTTTTTTGTACATACACATTGTGTCTGTGGCAAGGAGACGGTTCTCCTCTGACCTAGGAGAACTGAAGCATCTGGCTATAACATTATTGAGAAAAATGCAACATGGTAAAAATGTAGTAATGTAGATGAATTAATTAATGTCTGCATGTCTTGGTAAGAGGCCCAACTTATTTGTAATAAATCTTGGAGCTTTATCAAGATGGAAGTTCTTTTGAGCTTGTGTGTAAGTCTGACAAACCTATAATTATATTGGCATATTGAGTAGGTTTTGGCCTTGCATAATTGAGAATGCGTAGTGGTTTCACCAGACTTAGTGCTGAGGATGGAATAATGGTTACATTGAAGTCAATACAAATATGCATTTAAAGGTTAATAGGGTTAGTATTTTATCTAAACGTATGTAACAGAATTAGCTACTAGTAGCTGGTTCTGTGTATTAAAAATAATTTAAATATTATATTATTCTTTATGTGACTGTTGCAAATCTTGTAGTAAGTTATGATGAGTTATCCATTCGTGTTTTATCTTCCTGAAATAATTATGGGGAGAATGTTTTCTCCAAAAAAAAGCATGTTTTTTCAGTCCGGTGTTTGCCTACATTGGCGTTAGTTATCATCCACATGTACGTACTTGATGTGTATGTAAGATATATATATATACATGTGTGTATGTGTGCTTTTTAAATATGTACATGTCTCTTGCTCAACTTTCAGCCTTCAGCTCCATAGTTTAATGTCCCTGAACTATTTGCACTAATATGTTTATTGTTATGGGCCTACCTGCTTTGTTTGGCATGTGCCAAACCCTTAAATGCTATGTTTTAATAATGATACTTTAAATGGTTCTCACTGCTTTAAAGCCAGAACTGTCAGCAGACTGCAGTTACAGTCAAATGTTTATTCTTTCTGCTAAATCATAGAATCATAAAATTGTTTGGGTTGGAAAGGATCATCTCATTTAACCCTCCTGCTTAGTTCAGGGATGCCTTTCCACTAGACCAGGTTGCTCCAAGCCCCATCTAAGTTGGCCTGGGACACTTCCAGGGATGGGGCATTCATAAAATAATATATATATAAAATATATATAACAGGTTTTTTTTTTTCTCAGTGAGAATAAACCAAACAGAAAAAAGTCTCTGCCATGCAAAGATTATACAATATTTTAGCCTTTAATTTTCTCCTGCTTTGTCTCAAATGGTGACCTCCAAACTGTCTGATGAGCAATAAACAGGACATAGAATAGTCATTGTACTATGTAATTTTTTTTTTCATCTGAATTTTATGTATTGGGAAAAGTGTTGTGCATAGTTGGGTGTGAGGTTAGCGTGTGTTAGCAGTGGTGTAAAGGAGGGAGTGGGAGAAATTACTGAGGAAAGGCTGAAGAGGTGCGTGGATGGCTTAATGTTATTTTTAAAGCTGAGTCATGAAGGCAAAGTCTGTTGTTTCCGTAATCTGCCAGTTAATTGTTTTCATTGTTTGTTTGGACATTTATCAGCAGTTGGTGGGACATGCCAAATAATGAAAACATATCCTCTCGAAATAATGTTGTTATTAGTAGAGCTCTGGCCAAAGCCTTCTACCCAGCTCCTGTTGTACGCCCCTACCAAGTGCTCTGGAACTGAGAAATGCTGTGGAAACTTGTGTTGTGCAGAGAAATGTTCCAAAGTCCAGCTGGTTGTAAGGCTGAAGCAAAGGCTTCAGTAAAAGAATATTTTCACTGAATGTCCTCCTTTTCACTGGATTACTCTGAAGTGTCTTAGAAATAGATCCAAAGCTCCAGAAAGTTCCTCTGTAAAGTTCCTTGGGATTTTTGAGGATTTTGTTAGAGGATCTTTGGTGTCTATTACCACTGATATTTTTATTTAATTTCATTATTAGTTTTTCCTTTTGACAAGGTAGCAGTTCTGTGCCTGAGGCTCTCTAAATGTTTTCAGAGCTTGCTTTCTCCAGCATAACTGAGGAGATACTAGCAACTTTTGATACAGTCAGTCCATTTATTTATTTATTTTTTAATTATTAGGTTTGTGTGTATTAGATTGTATTTTGCCAAACAAACCCACCAGGATTCTGTGCATATTGAAGTGATGCTAAATGTTGATAAATTTAGGAGAAGCTGTCCTTCTGCTGTATTTTCATATTGAAGCTTCTTAAAGAAAAAATAAAGTTCTTAATGATGTTCTCAATATTTAGTCAATCATTTTTCCTTCTAATTTTAGGAGGCAATATCTTTCAGGTATCATCACTCCTCTTTGATGCAGTTGCTTTCTCTCTCACATAGAGTTTAATTTCTATGGCCTTCCATTTGCAGTTACTGGAAATCTCCTAGAGAAAGAAATGGCCAAGATTATCAGAGTGGTAGGCAGCACTTTCCCAAGATTATATATTTTTCCCAAATTCACTCTGTCTATTTTACCAGGTTTTTTTAAGTCATCTGACTAAAATCTCCCCTTTCCTTTGAGAAGAAGAGGCAAGATATCAGGAGAAAATCTGATCTGTTCTTGAAGATGCCTGTTTGGTCAGGAGAAAGCCTTTAAAACATGGAGCTTTACATGTACTCATCAGGATTTCAATTTATCAATTGAAAACTCCCAAACTGATCTCTGAGCATTTCAAACCAGTCTCAAAACACCCAAAATTTCCAAGCTTCCTCCAGTCTGCCCCATGGAAGGGGCACGTGGCTCATCATCATTGGTGTCTAGGAGAAGATTTCTGCCTGCTCAATCCTCATTTGTGTCACTGCTAATTACCAGCAACCCTCAAACCCACTCAAAGCCGATGGGTGCATTGAGGATGCTTCTTAGAGCAGTGAACCTGATGTGAGCACTTCTTTAATGGGAGGGTTATCTCCTTTGATGCCATTATGTTTCATTAAAAGACTTCAGATATTCTGAAATGCAGAAATATGCTCCATTAGGTAGATGGTGAGTTTGTGACCTTTGTGTCTCTCAATTCTGTAGTGTTATGTATCCCAGCCACATTAATAGGTTTCCAGGGCTTTATGCTCTGAATTGCATTTGAAAATTTTCATGTTGATAAATTGAGCTTGTGTACAAATGAGGACAATGTTTAGGAATTTAGCTATTTACTTATTTCTGGGTTTAGATGACTAGTGTTTTATTTTGAGTTTTGCCTATGGCAAAATCAGTGCTACTCTTTACAACTTCCAAAATGTTTGGATTCATAAGTGTGAGTTTATGGATTGTCTCTTGATATTTATTTATCCCTTTTTAAGGAAGTGCTTCCTTTTTCACCATCTGTCCTTGAAACACAGCCGTGCAATGCAAGCTTCAGGCAGCTTGAATATGTCCCTAGTTTTAAATAAAATAAGAAACGTGATGATCTACTTACTTGTGTAAATATGGATCTGCTAACTCACCAGCCTTTAGCAGCAGTGAGGGGACAGATGGCCCTTGAGGCATGTCTTGTGTCGTGTGAGGTTCTCCAGCTCATGGTTTGAGGCTCATCCTGTGCCGTGTGCTGCTGAAGAATCTGCCTTGTTCTGCTCTTCGGCGAGTCAGCGACCGGGTGCTGCACATGGATCTGCTTCAGCTGGGGTGGAATCCCCTGAGAATAAATATTGCTTGGGAGAGCAGAGAGCTCTCTGAGACCTATGAGATGTGACAGTATTCTGCTTAGCTGATAAATTGCAGTGTAGCAGGAAGGATGCTACAATGAGTATTGATTTCTTTTGTGCATAGAACTCATTTTGCTCCAGCTTGTGAATTGCCTTCATGAGCTGGCAATCCATTAAGGATCACTTTGTGTGTCTCTCCCTTCATTATTGCTTCTTTTACTGCTTTCTGCTTTACTGCCTTTAAAATACATTGTCAAGGCAAAAATGAAATAGGTACAGGAGAAACTCTAATAGGAGCAAAGCAATTTGGCTCTTGGTAAATTACTTTATTGCAAAAAATGTTTTACTAGGGGACTACCTACAAAGACAATTTCAAGGAGCTAAACATATTATATTAAAATTATTTTTTAGTAGGATAACTCACCTAATGATTGTAATTTTGTGTCATGAAATGCACCTTTTATTGTAAGATTTTATTATTTTTCTAAGTCTGAAGACCTAAAATGCCAGTTTTATGTGGACATAATTTAGTCTCGTCCATTCCGCATGGCTGGTTGGTGCCTCATATTCTGAATATGTGCCAATAATAACTTCACAGATGCAATGCTTGGTTTTGTTCATGTCCTGGAGGGTTGTTGATTTTAATTCAGAGTAAACAGGGAAACACTTTGTTTCTCAACATTAATTTGTTTGCTGTTTCAAGGAAGTAGACAAGTTTTGTGACATAAAGACATTAGTAGTAAAATGGTATTTATTTCTCAAAAATGTGGCATTTTCTTTAGTCATGTAATCACATTGTTTAGGTTTTGTCATTGTAGGAAGGGTTGGAATTAAGAATGTCTATGTAATGCCATCAAATGTAAGACTAGCAAATTAAGAGGACCACTGCATTGTGCTCCGTTATGGAAGAAAGTGTATTGTATTTGTCACCATGATAATTTTTAAACTTGTAATAACTACCCACATGCATTTGGTTTGTATCATTTTTGTGCTGTTTTGTTCAGTATTAGGCAAGTCTTAATCCTCCCCCAGGTTTTCTTCTGTTACCATTCTCTCAATCTCAGGGATGGATATTTCCTCTCTGCAGTGATTTGTGATCTAGTGGTGGAGAGCTCCACTGAGAAGCTGGACTCTGCGTTTTCAGGAAACAGATGTTGCTCTTCAAAGCTGAAAAAAAAAAAAAGAGCTAATGTGTCCTCTGGCACCAGCTATTAAAATTTAGTTTGATGTACTTAGTCACACAAGCAGGGTGGCTTTCACATTGCAGGATTTTTTCTGTTTTTCCATTTTTTTCCCCATGGCTTGGACATTTGTGTGGAAGTCTGATTCATCTGCCTCCTGCAGCTTCTGGCAGGCCCCAAGTTTTCCTGCCAGGACCTCGGCCTCAGCTCTGCCAGGAGTTCTCTGGTAGGCAGTGACCTCATTAACCGCATCTCCTGGCTCTTGGTCCAGCACTGCTCAGTAATTTCTACCCAAGAGTGACTCTCTCAGTACATTAGGCTAAGTTGTTTTGTACAAGTGCTTGCCCACACTCTTGATATCTACTTTTTCTTCCCAGCTCTTCTTCCTCACACTTAGGATTTTAGCACTGGCTGATCTATAATATCTTCCCATGCCTTTTTTCCTGTGGCCTCTGATTAGTGATCTGAGGAGTCATGTTCTAGTCATAATTTGTTTTAAAAAATAATGGTACCTGAGGCATATAAGCACCATTTGGAAACTTGACTGTTTCTTGGTTTCCTTGGAAGACTGTGGCAAGGGTACAGAGGTGAAATGAATGTCTGCTTTCTTTAAAGCACATGGTGCCATGAGGTGCACTACAGACCTTCAGCCCCATCCCATAAGTGGAGAAAGCATGAATTAGATAAGGATGATCAGTTCCAAGGTGAGACTTTCTATAAAAGACTTAAATCTGTCTTTCCAGTATGTCATATAGATGAATTTGGGATTATTAGTAGATGTACAAATGAATAAAATTGGTAACCCCTCCCCACACTGCACATGCCAAATCAGGAAAGTTTTGGTTTGGTAAATCAGTTCTATTGCAATTAATTTCCCAACTTCTTTGCTAAGCTCTTTTTTTTGTAGTAAACCATGCTATCCTGCTGATAGGATTAAACATTGTAACTGCTGGACTGTGGAACTGGCTATAACTATATCTGCATGGATCCTTTGAAAATATTATATGTTTTTCAAAAATACATATGAGAGAGCTTGGATGCTCTTTATAAACTCAGCAGCATATTTTTTGTTCTATATTTACATTGACCTGACTTTATTGTCTGGATTTCATTGGGTTTTGTTTTTCTTTAATAACAATTTTTGGTTTCCTTTTTTTTTATTTTTTTTTAATTTTTTTTTTTTTTTTTTTTTAATTTTATTTTAATTTTTTTTTCTTGTGATGGGAAGAGCTTCTTGTTTCAGGTTTTTTTAGTTTGGTTTTTTAATTTTTTTTTTTCTGTGGGTGGATTTGACTTTTATTGGTGTTACTACTACAGCATTCACTTTTTTTTATTTGTTTAGGGTCAAATCCTTGGCCATGTACATGGAGCATCAAGAGACACAGAAATAAGAGGTTTGTGCCATTTCTGCATACCATTGAGTGTCAGGGGCGCTGGAGGCACCTTCTCCATGCTCAGGTCCTGTGCCAGCAGGCACCTCCTAAATGTATTCTTATCCTTGATGGTGGTCACTCAAGCAGTCAGATGGGGAGCTGGGGTTAAAGTGGGCTGTAATTTGCTTGAAATCCTCTCGAGCCTTCTGGGAAGGATGGTTGTGAAGCAGCCACTTGTTCTCTCTTTCCCTGTCTGCGTCTTCCCTCTGCCCTGAACCCTCTGGTGTTTTCCGCTGACGTGTGGGATGTTGTGGACCAAACCATGGTCATTTTTTTAGCCTCATCATTATGAGCTGAGAGCTTTTGAAGTCAGCTTGTTTCTGTGCTAGTGTGTGTTAAATGTGATAGTTGGTGCTGTGTAAGTGTACATATGTCTTTTGTAACACCTCAGCAATGGCTCATTTGGTGTGGCTTTGGAGTACTGGATAATCTCAATATTCATATTGTGAGCCACATGAAGTGTAAAATCCCTGGTTTTGTACTAAAGTCATAAATCTGCTGTGGGTAGATTGGAATGCTGGTTTTTGGTTTGAAATATGGGACAAGATAGCTTGAATTTACTACATGCAGCACACAACTGTTTTAAATAATAATAAAAAAATAGGAACTATAAGCTCAACAAATACTCTACAGTAAGCATAACAACCCTCCAGAAAAAAAAAAGGAGGAATGTACTTTGCAAGATGCTCAGGGGAAACTTAGCAGTCCAGGTTAGTTTTACCAAGATACTTGGTAATAAGAAAAGCAGTAGGCTTGTATTTCTTCACAAAGAATAAGAGTTTTCTCAATAAAAAAGGCAAGCTGAAACTTGTGAGGCTTTTCAGTAGGGTCTTCCAAGCCACATCCAAAAGTTGATGAAGCAGTGGTAGGAGGAAGGGAAAAAATGTCTTATTTCAAATGAAAAATTATTGTATCTTTTGCATGTATAGTTTTTCATGTCATATTACTTGTCACAAAGAAACTCTCCCCATCCCTTTTCCATTCCCAGTGCTGATGTGCTGGATACTAACATTTCTTTTTCTTTTTACTAACATTTTCTTTTTTCTGTAGCAGAAGTAGTTTTAAAATTCAAAACATGAGTATGCTATCAGTTTAGTTCAGGAGAACTTTTGGTTTTTTCCTAATGCCATTGCTGATTATTAGAGTAGTGCCTCAGTAAAAATCACCTTATTTTCATAAATTCTCTTATGGTTTATGATTTAGAGGATTGAACCTGATAACTCTTCTCAAACTCTTAGGTCAGTTCTTCTGCATTCACAGTGCATTAGTGTAATAGTTTCTCTGTAAAGTAATTAATAAAAGAACTCTGTAGAAGTGTTCTTTTTTTTTCCCACAAACTCATTAATCTCCCAATTTCTACTGTTGCCAGCTATAAGTTTACAAGGTTTATGCAAGGAGAACAAATTGCTAATGAAGTGTTTGATGGTATATTTTTTCCTGACAGACATTAAGGCTCCTGTAAGTTCGGGATTGACCACTTTTTTTAAAATATCCCTTTGGCTAAAGAAAATCTCTGCTGAAAATAAAAGAAAAATGGCTTTAGTACCAAGCTTGGATGAAGTAGGTCTGCTTTTGATTTATGTTTATTGGAAATCTTTCTGGATGTTAGCTTGTCCTTACAACTCCTAACAGGCTCTTTTTAAGCTGGGAGAGACTTTGATGGCAGAGCATACCAGTGTGTTGGACGTAGAAAATCACGATGTGTGCTATTTTGTGACACTTGTGAAAAGGTTTAGGAGAGATATCAACATAGCAGTTTGTTCTGTACGAGACTAAACCCAATACTAAGCAGTGACTTCCCCCAGGCTGAACTTTATATGCACAGCATATAAAGAACAATGTGGGCTTGAGCGCCACACAATTCCCACTGCAAAACAAAAGTGAGAGGTCTAAAGGAAGCAGGGAAATCATATAAAATAGCCTTTTCAAGGGGAAAAGTACTAATTTCCCTCTAATTTTAATGAAAAGAACACAGCAGATGTTTGCAAGGTGAGCCAGGTACTGTCATTGTGTGAACTTGGTGCTTGGCCAAGGCACAAGAATGCCCAGGGCCAGAGGAAGGCAAATACCTGAAGTTGTGTATGCTGGGTCCAGCCAGGACAATCTTCTTGGTCCCTGTGCTTGGAGCGTGCCCTATGATGCAGTCTGGCAGCAGATGGTTGGGACAGGATGTTCTCTGGCACCATACAGCTGTGGCCTGGCTATTTTAGGGGATGTTGACGCATTTCTGGAAAATTCCTTTAGATTCCGCTTACGAAACTTTGATCTGTTAAATCTATTTTTGTGTGGTATGCTGTTTGAGATGCATCTAGCCAGTTTGAATAAATAAAATCATTAGCACAAAATACACCCAATCTGAATTTAATTTAGTTTGCCTTGAATTCAAGTTTCTTTACATAGTAGTAAGCTGATTGCCTTAATTCAGTTTTTTACACCGGTAATTTAAAATACTTTGAAATATAAGTTTCCTTTAGTGTCATGATACTGAGAAGGAATGCAAGACCATGTATAACTAAGAAAAACTTGAAATGTGAAAATGATAAAAAGGGCCGAGAAATTTTAGGGGAAACTTATTATTTAAGTACCTTTTGGTACCACGTTTTAAATATTTAACTCTTTGAACCATGGTGGTTTGGACTCATTTAGCTGTAAAGCAGATAAGTTAAGGGAAGTTAATCTTACTTTTTTGCAATAATTACAGCTAAATGCTTGCCTTTCATTCTGAAGTTCTTCCGAGTTTTTTAGGGCTGCATAGATAATTAAATCCGTTTTACCCATATGTCAGTTTAGTCTATAAGGTGATGATTGAAAGCTGGGGATTATGAAGACTTTCAGTGTTACTTGTTCATAATGATGATAGCAGTATCAACAGAAAAAGCACTTAAAATACTTGTAATGCTGATTCCTTGGTAAGATGCTGCTGAACTTAGCAAGTCTTTTAAGCTTTGCTACTCAGTCTTTGAATTAAAATGTGTAGTTGGTCATTGAGGCACATGGTCAGGTTTTATTCTGATACCTTTCTTGTGATACCAGTTTTTAAGGTGACAGGTCCATATGGGGACTGTGTTGTGATAGCCCAGAATGAAAGAACTTGCAAATATTTAAACAGACCCCTGGGGCTTTTGGCCACATGAGGCTGCTTTGTGCTTCAGTGGTGATGTTGGCTTTGATTTCTGTGGCTTAGTGACTTATCTGGATAAAGGAAAACTGAATGCAGCTCATGAATTTATCCTTAATCTTGAACAGGGAAGTAAAAAAAAAAAAAAAATTAGATGTGAACGCAATTAATAACTACCAAAACACCTCATCTACTTGCAGCTTCAGCTAAGTGTGATTAAAAAAAAAGAAACATTTAAATTTGTTTTACAGGTTTTGTTTTGTCATACATGCTTTGAAAAGTAAACTGTGGTGCACTGATTAGAAGAAATTTTTGTCTGTTGACTGAAGGAGCTAGTCCTGTCCTATATACTAAACATCACAGTGCAGTGCTAATGTTTACATAGTTGAATTATGCATATTTTTAAATATATATATACTGTAAAATGATTGAAAAAGAAATTAAAAAGTTCTATAGATATTTTTGGTCAACTAGGAGACTTAGCCTTAGTCTGAAGGATGACTTCTGCTAGTCTTCATATTTTGAACATCTATCACAAATAAAAAACCTGTGTGATTGTGCATAAATATATACTGATAAGCATGAAACATTTTTCCCCCTCTAATCATTTTTATTTTGAAGCTTTAAAAAATGATTTACAAATTAAGAATAAATGTGCTAAATTTATCTTAAAAACAAGACTTGAATTGTAAGCGTCTGAAAAATGATCCTTTTTGAGTGGAAATGAGCTGTGATATAGACAGCTGTCACTGCTTTTGCTTTAAATTTATTTTCCAAGTGTCATGGCACTAAATTTACTGGGGAAAAAATACTGTCATGGAGGAGTTTGTCCCAGGGATCCTAAATAGAGGGCTGCATTTCTCAAACCTGTTCCTTACCCCTTCCACCTCCTGCCCCCCCCTTTTTGTGGTGGCCAGTGTGCTCACCCCAGGCAAGAGGTGCCATTCATCCTACTCTGCAAATCTTTTGTCCTTTTGTGCCCCTCATATGCTCTTCTCCATCAGTCTCTCGTTCACTGCAGAGCTACCGGACAGCAGACGTTCCCTCCCTTGCCCATCCTGCTGTTCCAAGGTGTCTCCTCAGCTCTCCTGTGGAGGTGGGACCAAGGGCTGGGTTGGCCCTGGGTGTCCAGGGAGCCGTTGTAAATACATTGAGAACTCCCGGGATAAGGTTCTCAAGTCCTGGTAAATCTCTTGGGTTTCTGTGAAGCTGTAGAACTGACAAAGATTTATAAATCATGTCTGTATTTGTGTCAGTAGCATTGTTTTATCATGGAGACTGGAGAAGTTTGAGATTTGACTTTTTTCAAAACATAGCTTTGATGAGCCTGTTCAGGGTGGGAATGATGTATTTTGATGTTTTCAAAATACTAATGTGTAGTTGGAGTTGCAAAACAACTGCTAAAATGCTTTGTAGTGAGCTGCACTTTTCCTCCAAGATGTGTTTCCTCCCCTCAGTCCAAGGTAACCCACTTCTGATCTGGACAAACTAATTTTCCCGTAAATATCCAGATCTGCAGCTCCTTTGCATGTAATCCCTTGGAGGTATTTTATGTATAACTCAAAGAGGTGCTGGAGTTTTCTGATGGCAGCAGCGTTTCTCCAGAATGCCACCCCGAAGGAGGACAGGGCTGGAGAGTGTTGGGAGACAGGAAGGAGCTTTGCAATGCTTTGCTAAATTATTTTAAAATCAAATGCTTAAATTCTTTTTGTAGGCATTTCAGATCAATAGAAAGAACATAAAATGTTATAATTTGGGTTATGTAATAGATCTTGGGGTGTTCATTTTCTGCCACAAGACTCAACAAGACTCGACAGATCAAGAAGACATCAATAGCTTTGCTATACCTCCTAAGGAGAACCTGGATTTGAATCTTCATATAGGTATATTGCCTTGAGAGTTTTAGTTGTGGTTTGTCAAATCTTCTGATCTTTCTTCTCAGGCTGTGGCTTTCATGGAAGTGATTGTATTGGTAAAAGAATACATAATTTACTTACCACATGTTGTTGTAGAACCTTGTTCAAGCAGCCAAGGTGGTAGAACCTTGTTCAAGCAGCAAAGGTAATGTACTGAACAAAATCTTTGATAGAATATTTTGCAGGGTTTACAGCATCCTATCAATAATGAACAACTTCTCCAACATGTTTTTAAGTTCTAATGAAACAACCCAAAAAGTATTAATTAATAAATTACGGAGCTGTGTTTTCACAGTTTTAATCTGTTTGCCTTTGGTTTTAGATAAAGGCTCCCTGCTGGTTTGGGGTTGTTCTGTTCTGCTTGAGATAATCATCAAATAATGGCTAATTCAATACAATGATCAATTCAGTTGCAGATTAGTGTAGCATTCAGCAGTAAAAATAAATATCCCAAAACTGTACATACCCAAAGTAGAGTTTAATTCTAATACAAATTACGCTGGATGTTTTACAAATTTGCATGGCTTGTTTGCAGTCTCGCGGTCAAACCGAGATAATGAGATCTAAACACCAGGATTTAGGCTTAGGCACAAATAACGCAGTGTCTCTAAAGACTTTAACATATGCAGCTTTTAAATTTTGCAACTTCAATCCCTGATAAATGGGATTTTTAAAGTATGAAAAGAGCTTATCATGAAAGAAAGAACACTCAGTGTATTGTTCCAGGTAAAGTCTTTTGGAGGTGATTACTTTCTCACGAAAAGAGTGTTTTCAGTACTCTTGTGGCACAGGCATCTGTCACTCAAACAGATGTCACCCCATAAACCTGAAAATACAGCTTTTTTTCACCATTCTCTGTGGATAAGTGAAGCCTTCAGGTTGATATACTCAGTGACATTTGTTTAAGTGACAGATGTTCACGTCTAGTAGCCCTCAATGGGGAGGTGACCTTGTTGTCTTAGTGGGAGTTCTGTGTCAAGTGCTGTAATTATTTGTATGCAGAGAATATGTGCCTTTATGAAGGGTAAAATTCATAAGGATGTTTTTACACTTCAGGGTTGCTGTGCGTGTAATGGAAGCGGCTTGGAATTAGATAGGAAGGTTTCAGTGTTTGATTCTTACCCGCCCTAAATAGAACAAGATTAGCTCAATGAACTCTGTAGATGTAAAAAACCACAGAATATCAGAGCTGTAGAGGATGAATGGTATAAGAACATGCCCAAGGCTCAACTTTTTGAGCTGATTCCTTTCTCCTGGACGGTCTAGATGTTACAATAACTCCAGGATGGATGATTCATTTGCTGAGGAATGTCAGTAGCTGCGGGTATGGACAGTGCAGGCAGAAGGCTTTTGGTCTGAAGAACTGAAATCTCCAAACATTTCTGGTCAGTTTTAACTCTTGGTGCCTTGTGCTGCCCTCACCAGGCAGATGTTTAGATGTTTGCACAGAGCATAGTGTAGGAAAGGTGACGGGCTGCCTTCCCTCAGTCCCTTTAATTTCTAGCTAGTTTTAAACCTGTGACTTGTACCCAAAAGTTCTGTGACAAGCAGTCCTGTAACATACTTGCATATGGTCTCAAAGCTTCCACCTTAGGCTTCCAATTTGATTTCAGGCTTACTAATTTTTCATGGTGGAAGAAACTAAACATTTGTTTCCTTTTCATCTTCTCTATGTCATTTTATAAAAATGCAAATCATAAAGGTGATCCCCACATATATTTGGGATTACTGAGATGGGGTTTTAATTGGAAATTCAGAGACAGTGCCTGGAACATCTTGATCTTTCTATGTGAACTCCTTGCAGATGTTATTCCCAAGAGTCTTCGTGAAGTAGTACAAAATACTTATGGTGTAAGTTTGGCAGTGACATTGGTTTTTATTTTAAAAGTGAATTCTTAGTTTCATGAGGAGTTTTGTGAACTAATTGGAAGTGTAGTACTGGGATCAGTATACCTGTGGCATGTTCTTTGTGTACAGGATGGATCTTTGGCTCTTCCTTCCAGTGATTATGTTGTGTTAGGGAGAATCCTGGGTTTGGTGACATACTGTGCATGACTGCAGCAAGAATTCAGTGGCTGTAGGATTGGTGGCTAAGCATAAAAGCAAACAGAATTTTTAATTAAAAAAGAAGGTCAGCAAACATGTTTGTAGGAATATGCTTGTATTTACTACATGAATATGTACAAAAATGCAGTAGTCATGACTGCCATAAGAAGATTACACTTCCAAGAGGTGAAAAATGAAAATCAATGTTTAAGCATCTGTGTTTGGGTCCTCAAATAAGCAGTGGCTAATGTTTTATTGTTGTTGTTTTGGTTTGTGGTTTTTGTTTCGGTTTGGTTTTTTGTTTTGTTTTGTTTGTTTTGATTGGTTGGTGTTTTGTTTATTTATTTGTGGGGTTTTTTTTCCGTGTTTTTCTTTTGTTTTTATTTCTATTGTACTTAATATTAATAATTGTATTTTTATTTTATTTCTATTGTATGTAATATTGCTGTGCTTTACTTTCTTGTCAGCAAACTGAGAATACCAGAACACATCTGAGGAATGCAGTGAAGGTGAATGTATTAGCATTAAGCCCTATAGAAAAGACATTGAGAAAACTAATAACACACTGTTCAATTCTCAATTTGCATTGTGTGCAGTTCCAGGTTTGGTTTATTTCTCTTTTTGGTGCAGCTCATTTGAAGTCTGGGTTACAAGTCTCAGGCTCTTTGCACATAAAGATTTTGCCTGCAAAAGGTTTTGTTGACTTAACAAGTCAGTTTTCTATAGTGAAATTTTAGCCATTTTTTAAATAAATATGCCACCAGCATAGTTTGTGGTATTTTATTAATCCTGTGGAGGTTGACTGCAGAGTTCAATTTAGCTCTTGTTTATGTATTTTTCCACACTAATTCTTTAACTATTTAACCTATAAAAATTAATTTAATATATTAAATTCTCATAATGTCTTATTTCATGACATGCATGTTTGTAGATTACATTGTGGAGATTTCTAAACAGACAAAAAAACCCTCAATCATACTTTTTTCGTAACAAGACTGTGTCTCAGAACTGTTTATTTGCTTGGGGATGCAAATTTTCTTTTGATAGTCTTGAGGAATTTGCCCCACTCTCCAAAGGTAAACCATGAAGAACAATTAAACAAACTAAAAATAAAGCTAAGTATCTGTATATTTATTAAGAAAGCTTATGAAGTTTTACCATGTAAGATTCCTTATGGTTTTCTAAAATTTAATTGAAAGTGAGTGAATCTTTTTTATGAGAATTAAAATTATTACAATTAGTCTGAAAATAAGATGCTGGTACAACAGATTTTGAAGACAGATTTTTAATTGATCCAATATTTTCTTCAGGTATGTTTTCACTGCAATACCTGACAAAAATGAAGAATATGGTATAAACTCAACACTATTTTAAAAGACTTTTTAGTCCAGACTTATTCTGATGGATTCTCATCCCCTTTGGTTAGGAGTGTGCCTTGTCAAGTACAGTATCTTAATCAATTTTCTTCATCACAGGAAAAGTACTCAAGTTAGTGACCAGCAAGTTTTTATGCTAGCAGGGAAATTGGCAATTTTTTCACATTCTTGCCTATTTTAAGTTACTGTCGGGACCTGATCTGTGTAGAAGTCTGCGTATGCATTTCAAACCAAAGTACTTTCTCAAGGGAAGATTTTTATCTTTCAGCTGGGTATATTCTCATTGCATGAGTCATCAGCCAGGTGATGGGTTTTTTTGACTGTTGTAAATGTATCCTTGATTTCTAGTAAGAGAGAGGAAGGCAGCCTCTGTTCTTCTGCACAACTCAACAGAAAAAGAAAATCTAATTGATGAGTCCTGAAAATCTCTGATATGGTTCTGCTACTCAAGTTTGTCTCCTTTTCTAGACAGTGTGACCTCCTTTTTTTCCATTTCTTGTACAGAGGTACAATATCTGCATTTCCAGACCGTTTTTAACACTGATTTCCAATCTGGGCGTTCACTGTTGTCTGTCTTACTTTAATATAACACTACCTCTGTCACTGTTATGTTGGGAACGTCTCTTTAGCAACTAAAGGAAGACTAGCATTACAAGGCATCAGAAAGCCTTCATATAAATAACCTGTTTGGACTTGATCTGTTCCATGTGTGGTTATCCTTGTGTTTCCGCACTTTTTCTGGCTTACACATTTAGGTATGGGGATCCTTCTTGATACTAACATGTCAGGTACTTGCAAGCTGTTTTTTATGACAGGTGACTATTCAGAGCCTGAAGAATTTACAAAGCTTCTATGCTTCTGTGGAAGTTAAATATCCAGGTGTAAATGATGGTGGGAATGATGGTAAGACAGTTCATAGAAAGAAGATATACATACGGTGTGTCTAGAGGTTTGGTTCTGGTAGGTTTTTCTAATGATATGTATATGTTTGAACATTTGGATATTTTAGTTTCTTGTACTTCATGTATGGAATACTGGTTTAGCTATAGGGTTTTTTACATTTAGGAATGAAAGTACAGTATAGATAATCCATCAAAAATGACATGCCTAAGTTGTCCTAAATATTTTTCATCTCTCCAAGGACATAAAAATAGGAAAATGAAGCTGCTTCACTAAGACATATGGTTCTGCTTGCAGTGCATCTGCAAAGGCCAAGTCTCCCCACAGCTATGTGGCCCTGTGGGAAGGGGAAGGATGTTATTGCTGGCATTTAAGTACCAAACCTTCAAAATAACTGTCCTCAGCAATGGTGTGACCAGCAGGACCAGGGCAGTGATTTCCTCCCTGTACCTGGCACTGCTGAGGCCACATCCTGAATCCTGTGTTCAGGTCTGAGCCCATCACTGGAAGAAAGACACTGAGGTGCTAGAGTGTGTGCAGAGAGCGGAACAGAGCTGGGGAAGGATCTGGAGCACCAGGAGCGGCTGAGGGAGCTGAGGGGGGCTCAGCCTGGAGGAAAAGAGAGTTGGGGGTGACCTTCTCACTCTCTACATCTCCCTGACAGGAGGTGGAGCCAGATGGGTGCAGGTCTTTTCTCCCAGGTGAAAAGTGACGGGATGAGAGGAAATGGGCTCAGGTTGTGCCAGGGGAGGTTGGATATTAGGAAAAATTTCTTCTCTGAAAGGATTGTCAAGCACTGGAACAGGCTGCCCAGGGAAGTGGTGGAGTCACCATCCCTGGAGGGGTTTAAGAGATGCATGAATGTGGCAGTTGGGGACATGGCTTAGTGGTGGACTTGGCAGTGTTAGATTACTGATTGAACTCGATCTTACAGGTCTTTTCCAACTTAAATAACTCTGATTGATTTTCTGAAAATGGTTCTCTTTTCCATTGAATATTTGTATTTGGATTATTTTCAAATGGTACTTAAAATCTTTTGGGAGGATGCCATTTGTTCACTCTTGTAATTTTTAATTTCTTCCCATTTTCTCTTAACACAGCGTGACTTTTCTAATCTGACTCCCTTCTCCCAGCTATGACCAGCTGCGACAAATTATTTTTCATCAGCCCTGTGTGGCTTTTGGCAGATCTTTTCTGCAGTCAGTGTATCCGAGGGGATCGCTTATACATCTGTCATGGGATCGCACAGCTCGTGGCATACACGAGTACTTATTTCTCAGGGCATTATTTTTTCCTTTTGAATGCCAATACAGATCTTTGTGGTGATTATAAGATGTGTTTGAGCCTTTAACAGCATCACAAGCAATGCCAAGGTGAGTGTTTACCACTCACCCTGATAAAATAGACTGCAAACATTTCCCAGGTTACTGCTTTGAGCTGCTGCCAGTGCAATGTCTCTGGGTGCTATGCTGAAGCAATGCTGTTGGTATTGCATGGTTAGAAATATGGTAATATAATATGGTATAAATTGATGTATAATGCAATGCAGAAATTTAGGGTACAAAAATGTGTCCCTAAGTCTACTCTGTAGCATGCTGCCTTCAGGATGAAGAATGATGCAGGGTGTCAAAAAGGCATACACCCTAAACATCCCGCCTTTCCTACATGCGTCCTGTCCTTGTGCTCGTTCTGCTCACTAAATCATGAGGGAGCTCCTCAAGCTTGCCCCCCGAAAACGGTCTGCCATTTTTACTGTAAGTGACTCAGATCCCTTTTTATGAATTCTTTTAGAACAGTTCTAGTTTTATAGCCTTTTGGGGGTAACCTAGTAGTAGTGTCTGGCCAGGGCTGAATGTTGTGGATTAGATGCAACATTTAAAACCCACCCTCTAGAGTTTTGCCACATGGTGTCAGAGCCCAGTGCGTTTCTGCCACGCAGATGTGTGCTGTCTCTTAAGGGGATGATGGAGACTGCATGTGGAAAGGGGACATGGAGCTTGAGGGAGACAGCCCTGAATGAGTGCATGTAGCAAAAACCTCTTCATCATCCTCTCTATACAGGCTCAAGTTATCCTGCTTTGCTGCTAAATCCCATTTGCTTAAAAACCTCAGTGCAGGAATGGTGAAAGTAGATTAGGATAATTATTAACCATGAGTCCTCTGTCCACGTTGCTTCCTCATCTGGAAGAAATTATCCTCTGCTTAAGTTCAAGTGTGTTAATTGCTCTGCAGCATAACAAGCCCTTAATCTTCAGGCTTCTAAAAGTGTCCTCTTGTGCCTTCAGATTTTCATCATCTTTAGGATGCTTTGTCTGCTTTGTGTTGCTTTAAAAATAAATTAATTTAAACTCTTGCCAATCTTTCATATTAAAGCTTCAGAAAAAAATCAGTATAGGCTTTTTGTAGGTGACTTGTGAAATAAATATTTACTGAGGACTGTTCCATTTTAGTGCACTGCAAGTGCAACTTTGAGTTTCAGTCTTTGAATATGGGAATATTGCAGTTCTTTCCATAGATAACTTTAATTATGTACCAACATTTGCTCTCTACAATAGTTTTTCTGACTTGTCCAACTGCCATTATTTTTTGCAAGCTGTGCACATAGATTTTTATATTATTTAATATTTATATAAATAGTATTCTAAAATTCAAGTTATCTACTGCAGGCTGTCATGCCAGATAGCACTTGCAGTATCAGAAAAAAAAATAAAATTATTCTGCTTCAGTAATCATTGGGATGTGTTCTTAATCTGCTAGATTAGGAGAACAGATTGTGACCATTGACTTCATGTAGCCCTCGGGCCCAACCATCTAACACAGCCAGTATGCCCAGGGATGGGTCTGGTGTGAAATGCTGTAATGTGAAAACTGATGTTGTTAGTGCCTTCCTCTGACTGCTGCACTGGCAGTGTCTTCTGTGGGACACCATCAGAAATTTGGCTTGTTCAGTGTGCGAACTTGCATTTGGTGCTGAAGCTGGAATTCAACACCAGTTTAGTTTAGCAACATGGCATCAAGTTATCTCTGTAATTGCTACTTGTTTTGTCAAGTGAGTTTGTGTTCTTAAAAAATAAGTACATTGTATTTCAATGTGTGTTTTTTTTCTCAGCACAAAGTACAGAAATTACATTTAAAGCTGATATTCCTGTAAACAGCTGTAATTTGTGAAACTCACAGTCATTTAAATGTTCCAAGCCTATTGTTTCGAAGACGTTGTGCCCAATTTCTTGTGGTGCATTGACTTAGAGATGTCTAGTTACTAGTTTGTGCCTGGGAAGAGTTCAGTCTGTTGGGACATGCTCAGCCAGACTAC
The DNA here is from genome assembly GCA_013398175.1 of Climacteris rufus. NCBI lineage: Eukaryota > Metazoa > Chordata > Aves > Passeriformes > Climacteridae > Climacteris > Climacteris rufus. The sequence continues at coordinate 2,070,247 of VZRZ01000890.1, read as the reverse complement.
GGACGAGTTTCCAGGCAGGGCTGTAAACACTGCAGTGTGTTTTAGTGCTGTCTGTCAGTGGGTGAGTGCCATGCTAGGGCAAGGGAAGCTCTTAGCCTGCATCTCTCACATCCCAGGGTTTGACTCTATTGGAACCTGTCTTATGATTTTTTCAACGATTCAGTAGTTAAATAACAAAATAGATCATCTGCGATAGGCGGGGATTAAAGGAGTTAATGGCTGTGTTTGCTTTCAGAGGCATGTGTGCCTTCCATCGAAATAAATTAGTCTCTCAGGTTTCTGAGGAGAGTATTAGACCTAACATCTTAATATATTCGAAAACTGTGTGTCTGAGAGAACTGAATTAAAGGATTTTAAATTCCTAATTACTTGAGATGTAATTAATTTCCTCCTTTTTCTTAAATAATGTTGGATCAGAAAATGTGGTTTAAAAAGGCAGAGAGGATGTGAAGAGGAATAACTGTTATCCTGTGAGAACTGCTGCAAAGCACTGAATTAATTTTATTTTGTGCATGACAGACAGTCATAGCAGGACTTTACAGATACCAAGTCAGTGCTTCATTTCTGTTTGAGAAACATTTTTCCTTTTGCTATGTTGAGACTTGTAAGATCCTGAGGACCACCATCCTGTGTTTGAATGAGCTGCAGCCTTTCACAGGGTACCTGGAAAGCTCTGTCCCATGTGCAAGCCGGCTGCTCTCCGCCCACAAGGATGTGCTAAGGCCCACTGTTTCTGCAGGGAGGTGAAACTCTATAGCAGAAATAACTCCTGACAGTGCAACTAACACCAGCAAGAATTATTCTGAGTTGCCCTCTCTGTAAGTGTATGACTCATGACATCTGACTGGGGTTTGTGGCAGCCCTCAAGATTTATCAGCATTACCTGATCTCCCCTTTATATCCTGCAGTAAATTTAAGGAATTCACAGCTTCTGACTTTTGTCTGCATTGCTGGCACCAAATGTCAATTTTACTGAATTTCTCAGAGATGTGTTTAACTACACACAGTTCGGTGATGAATCCACCCAACAATCACCTCTGCTTTGGCCAATTAAGAGCAGGCTAAAACTAATCAATATAAATTTTATAAGAGATGCTGTGTTGCCTTTAGGTATTCTCAGAGCACTGTCAATATTATCTCTGGACTGCAGAGTAGCTCAGTGCTGAGTAAGGGCTGGAAACCCTTGGATGCTGCACTCTGCCGCTGCAGTAGTAATTGAAGATCTATCTGTTAAGATGTGTCTTCCACATGTCAGTGCTTTGATTTTGGAGGAAGGAAGGTGAATAAAACTTGATTATGGGGACTGGGCAAATGTTGAAGCAGTAACTTGACATAAAAATAAAGTCTAGTCATAAAGTTTTTAGCCTTGGAACATTAAAAGCACATGCTCAAATTAAGGCAAACTTCTTACTTTCACCTTTTTGTGCCAAGAGCATTAACTGTGCACAGGCAGTCAAAAAGTGGAGGTTAGCAGAATTGTATTTGCAGCACAGCCTTTCCTATAATCCAGAAATACAAAAGTTTTTTCTTCCCATGGCTCTGGATGATCACAGAGGAAATCCTCTCACAAACCCGAGTCCTTTTCATCAGCATCCTCATAGATGGGTAGCCACATCTTTTGGGTGAGAACATGGCTTTCAAGTCTAAGACAAAAAAACCCTGACTATTGACAGCACCTTTCTGGCTTGTTATACCTGCAGTGCCCACAGACTTTCAGCCCCTGAATGTTCTGCTGGAGGGTGCTTGGGCAGAAACACTACTTCCCAGCCCCTGCCCAGACACAGCAGTGAGGCAGGATCACAGTCAGTCATTCTTCAATCAGTTCTTCAGCAGTATGTTGATTTGTTGGAATTGAGGGCCAAGATGCTGATTGCATTCTTCCTTGCTATTTTTGTTTTCTCTTTAGCGTTCTTTTACAAATAAGATTTTTTCCCCCTCCTTTTTGCCATCTTTATGTATGCACTGTACAAGGCATCTTCAGTGAATTAGCTGCTGATGCCAATGAGCATTTAAGAGAGATGTGAAACGTGCTTTTATTTGGTGTGTTTTGGTTTGTTTTTTTCTGTGGCTTTCAATTTTTTTAACTCTTGTGATTGTGAAAAACCCATCTAACACCAGGGTAAAGTCCTTGTAAAGATTCAGTTGCCGTCCTAAACTGCAAAGTGATTAAAGCTACCCACTGAAAGAAATCTAATAACTATTTTAAAGTGGACAGAATAACTGATTTCCCTTAGCTTTATTTGCAAAAATAATTTTACCCAGCTCTCAGAACCTTTTCTGCTGTGACTTTCCATAAGATTTCCTCTGTCCAAAGCATTAGCAGGAAAAAATTGGTGTGTAGGAAACTAATGGAAAGTGTTGGGGAAATTAAATAGTATTTGACAACAGAAAGTCAATAGTAGTTTGCAACCACCTTTTATCCTTTTAGCTATTTGTTGGCTTTCAGTTGGCTTACCTGGCATTCAGCTGGATTCACATATACGGAGCCTATGTATCAGGAATGACAGGAAGCTTCTTGTTCCAGATTCATTCTTTGGGAAATAATTTATCCAAAATAAATTGTTTTGCTGTATTGAAATGATGATTTCTCGCTGGAGTTCTGTACTATGATATTTATTTTCTCCCCAGTGCATTCAGCTCTCATTTCTTGCTAAAGACTTTCCTTCTTCCAAAATCCATGTTCTTACTTGTGTTTATGCTGCTGTCCACAGTTACTGGGAAACAAGTTATTTGGAAACTTGCAAGTCACTGTAATAAAGTGAGGTTAATCTCCAATGTTCTTCTATAGCTCAGTGCAAGTGACAGTGTTTATAACCTGCTCACAGAAAAAGAGAGCTAAAGCTTTAGAGCAGTGAGGATCAAAGTATAACATACCAAACTTATAAATGTTGCATAAAATTCCCCCTCGTTTTGCAATGCTACATCTGCAGCCTCAGCTCACTCCATTAAAATGGCAAAAGGGAAAATGTCCATTCGACAATCTTCCTGCCACCACAAATGTGTATTTGGAAGCATTTCCATACACAGTATGAAGTGGTAAAATAATTGTCAGGGATGCTTAAATTGGTATGTCCTCTGCTGGGATGAATAATGATTCCTCCTGGGAGGAATCGTGATAGCAGGCTGAGAACCTAGCCAGGAGATCCTGGTGCTTCTGGTCATAGAAAGCATTAACTTATAGTTTGGAATAACGAATCACTTTGGCTAGATTTTTCCATAGCCTGGTGCTGCAGTGCTGTGCTCCACAAAGCATTGATTTTTACAGTGTGTTTGGAGCTATGGCAGTAATTTGCTTCTTACAGAGTAGAATGGAGGCTCAAAGATTAAATCCCAGGGAAAAGCTGGTCAGCACCAGGAACAGCACTGCAGACACTGGTTTTGTGCTGTATCCTCTCTTTGTCACCCGAGGCAGAGTGAAGTTCCTCAGAGCAGGATTGTGGTGAGCTGTGCTTGACTGATTCCTTATGAAGCACTGAGACCTGGAGCTTTAGGGTCAGATTCCTTCCAGGAGAAAGAAAAAGGATGATCTGAAGCCTCTCATGTCCTGCTGCTTCATGTGAGCAGAGACAGCTGGGGTTTGTGACACTTTAGATGTGACTGTGTACCAAAATACCTGCTCGCATGAGTCTTCTGGGTGAGATGGGCAAAGGGGAATCACATTTGTCAATTCTTAAATAGTTTTGGTATAATAGAGAAAAGCAGTTGTGCAATGCTATCAGGACTAAATAATGATTAAATAACTGTGTCTGGAAACAAACCTGAGGCACTTGGGAAGCATTATGGATGGAAACTGGAAAGTGATTTTTAACACTTGCTGGTGGTTGTGTTTCCCATTTGATCTCCTTCTTTGTGCAGAGTCAGCATTAATTTCTCAGAATAGCAATAGAAACTAAAGCTAAATGACACATCATAGAAAAAAAGGCTAGTTACTGCCAAGTTAGCCCTTGAGAACCAGAGAATCAACATATTTGTAACCTGGGCCATAGGAAAAGCCCAAATGTAACCATTGGTATCTGTCGCTATCGCACTGTCATGCAGAGGTCAGTTGTCCTTCCTTGTATGTGTAGATAGCGGTATTAACTGTCTCACAGCCTGTGTATAGTTTTTAGTAGCTAGCTATAAGTTAATACCCCCCCCCCAACCCCACTAAATAGTTATGTTCTTAAATACTTGAACACTTGGTGTGTGATGGGCTAATTAAGATGAAGAATTAGGAACCTCACTTGTGTGAAAGTTAAATTGCTTTGTTCTTTGTGATTCAGAAATAGAAGTGAAATCAGATAATCCCAGTTTAGGGCTGTTGCGTGATTTTTCCATGATATTTGACTGGGTGGAGGGGCAGATCGTGTAAGTGAAATTAAGATGAACTGTGTAATGTGTCTGAAAAGGGGAGATGACACAAAGACTGCAGAGCCTACCATGGCAGGAAGCAGATAAATTCTGTAAAGGACTCAAGAAATGTAAGAAAAACTTAGGGGCAGTGCAGAAATGCTGTAAGCCCTTGAGTCTGTTATTTCTCAGGGAACTATTCCAAGTGATCCAATGCAGCCAAAGAGAGACTGCTAACTGTGCACTTGACCTTGCAAACCCGAGAGTGAGCCAATTGCTAAGTGCCTGAAGTAACCAGAAGGAAAGGAAACTCGATGGAGGGATGGCTCCTCCAAGAGTCAGCGTACATCACATCTCAAAATGAAGGTGTTGGTGTTCCACCCTGATGGTGTACTTTGAGCACTGAGCCTGTTTGTGAATGAGGTGTAATGGGCTGGTTTGAAGGATGAGATGCCACAGGAGGGCCATTTTAAGTTTTATTCTTTAAAAACTGTGCAAATCCTGAATTCTGATACATTTAAAGTGTCAGAATCTGCCGATCAGCAGATTTTGTGTAGACAGACACACCATAAATTCAGTTTCTGAAGCATGTCAAGTTCATGTTACATTGTAGAAGGAGTTAGAGTATAACTTTTACTCACTGCAAAAAAGTAATTCTATATTCTGAATGCTTTGGTAGTTTTAGTTTATTTTGGAAAGACACTGGCTGTAGCTGTATATATGAAATTACTTAATTGCACGGGCAGTCTTCTGATGAATTATTAGTGTGAAATGGAAAATTTGCCACTGGTACCATTTTGTGTAATATTGTATTGGTAATATTACAGACATTCTGAGAGTTGCTCAAAGACCTATACCCTAAGTTTTCATCCACTTTGGAAAAAGGGCAGTTAATTCCTTTGTGCTCAGTGAAGTAGGGACATCTGCAAATTACAGCTCTGGTACATAATTGCATGTTTTGAGCAGCGCACTGAATGCAAGTAGAAATACAAACTATGTGTAGTGATAAATATATCATCCAAGTCCTGCAAAATAAGCTTTTATTATTGACATCTTAATTGCATGTAATTGAACTATTTCTTCTGTTTAAGTTTTTCACTTGTCTTTGTAGCTTGAAATGAAATTTGGAGGGCAGAAAAAACCCCAGGGGTGATTGAATAGATGATTCAGACCTAGTTTTTCTTACATCGGGTTCAGTCAAGTGCAACAAAGATGATTAAATTTATTGATCGTATTTCAAAATTAAGGGTTACCCAAATTTGGCATACTAGGTATTTATTTCCTTCTCATTTTAAATGCTAAACACTTCATGATGTCATAGGCAACTTTCACTAATAAGGCAAGAGTAAGCCTTTCCTTGTTGAGAGTTTCCTGCCTACAAGGATGAGCTCGTCTGGATAGCCCTTGCTTAGGGCTCAGAGCTCTGTGACTGTGCTCTGTGACTGCATCCCATGGATTGAATCTCTGTCTTTACTGAGGTCAGCTGTGACAAGCACCAAAACTGACAGTGAATCAGGATGTGTGACTTGATCTTGGGTGTCATGAAAAGATTACATAGAGTAATTTTTATTCATATTAAAATATACGTACACACATATATACACACGCGAACATTGGATATTAATAACATATGTGCATTCTGAAAAGAAAGCATTATTTAAAACATAAAAGTATGTGTTTTTATTGTTGTTATTCAACAGAATGTACTACAAGAGTCTGTGGAAACAAAGGTGTAATTTTCTCTTTTTCACCTTGAGTTCTGTAGAACAGCATTCAGCTTTAGTCTTTCTGCAGGAAAATGCCAGACAATTCTATTGCCCAGAAATAGTTACTACCAAAATGTTTCTTGCTCATCTATATCCTTTAAAACCAAAATCATGAGTATTATTGCAACACCTGTGGTAGTTTCTAGGGATTGTAGTGTTTTGTAAGCTTGGGTATATTTTTGATGCAATTTATACTGTGGAACAAATTTCAATATAAGTTTAAAAGAGATGTTTGCATTGATAGATTTATGTTACTGCATAGTGTTAAAATATCTGTGGAAAGTTCTTAAATTAGAAATAAAATTAATTGTAAAATAGCTGAAAGTGCAATTAAAACTATTCAGATTCTAGTGCTTCTGTAAAACTGTCTGCATACACATAGCACACCTAAGGATGCTGCATGTTGTTTTTTGTTAGGAGAACTGTGGGAACAGGGTTATGGTGCGTTTGTATGTAAGGACTTGGCAATATTAAAAAGCAAGCTTTTCTTTTTAACTCTCCTATTTTGAACTCAGAACACAAGGGTTTTGAAACTTGGCTTCCCTTGAATTATTTATAATGTGGAACTGCTAGACAGTGTGCTTTAAAAGTAAGTGATAAGCCAGAACAAAAATGGATGTGGTATTGCCTTGTCGGCACATCTGCATTTCTAAAGATTAGGCAGAATTTGATAACAGACTGAAGACTGTTTCATTCTTTGAGAGTTCCTTTTCTTCATCTACATTGCATTTCTGGAGCTGGTATCCATGGCAATTTGCAAAGATGATTTTAGGAGCTGGGTTTGAAAATGTCTGAGGGTTCTTATTCTAACATACTTAACAACATTACTTTGTGAGTTCATTTATTGATGTAAACTGTCAGCGGTGTATTTCAAATTTCCCCCCTCTGAAGCGCATAGAATTTTTTTGTGCCATGGAGAATCCCCATGGAGTTTGGTTCCATTTCTGCGACAAGTCTGAAATCCAGTTACTTTTGGATACGCCCAAATGTTTTACAGCTTAGCAAAAAAAGAGATTTGAGTTTAGGTAAGCTGTAATGGCTATGGTGATTAAAACTCTTAATGATTTCTTAGTTACTAGAAAATCAGTTTATAAAGTTTGGAAATGTCAAATTTACTAATAACAATATTTAAATTTTGATATACCAATTTTGATATGCTGCTGTGTTTTGAGAACATCCCTGTTGGTTTCTGCATTTCTGTGCCAGTATGTCTGCATGGGGGGAGGGGCTGCCAGCTGGAGTGGCCAAGATCTTCACTTTGGTGATAGTGAGATGATGAGGCCACACCAGTCCCACAGAGATCCCCAAGCATCTTTCTTTTCCAAGTTCTGAGTCACAGCTCAGTCACCCAGAACCTCTGAATACTGATGTAGTTTTATACTGCAGGCATCTGCTGCCCCAGCAGCAAGAAACCCCTCCGTTGACCCAGGAGCCTCTCCTCCTTGTGTCTTGCCCTCTTACTGGTACCACTCTTGGCGTGCATCTTCAAAGTCATGTGTACTAAACCTTATCTGAGAAGGGGAAAAATCACACAGGACCAATACTTTCTACAGGTATTTGAATTTTAGGTACCTAAGGAGCTAGGAGCCATCAGTGTGAGTCAAATCCAAGGACTGTGATTTACTAAGACATCTTTTCCCTAAGACACTCTTTTCTTGAAAAAGGAATTATTTGTCTTTTGCTTGGAAGTGTTATGAGCTTCTGTGCTGTTCTAGCACATTTCTGAAACATTCTTTTAGCCCAGCTCAACAATATTTTGGTTTGATCAATAGGTCTATGTTTCTCTGAAGTTATATTTATTCTCTATTTGAGATTTCATTAGGTACAGGAAATATAAGTTGTTTCTCTTTCCATTATTGTTCTCTCAGCCATGGGTTTATGCCTTCATCTCTCCGTTCTTCAATTCCAAGCTCCGTCGGGAGCTCGTCTCATGATTTAGCAGCCTGAGGGAAGTAAATGTCTGGACTGAGCTTGTTAACTTCGTTATTTGATATGAAACCTACTTGAAAGAAAAAATGTGATTTCTATATTGATTATTATATTTGGTGCTTTCAATTTATGTTAAATATTTAAGTTAGAGCTATTTTAAGCAGTTGACAGAGTTATATTATGGTCAAAACTTGATCAGCAAACTTAATACTGAAATTCTTAGTCACAATAGAAGAAAGAGTATTTCAACAATGCAGTAGGTCATAGTACTTTGGCTTTTGTAGTTCTTTGAAATTGTGTTGGTGCATTTGCAATTTACTTCAGGTGGATTGTATACCTTAGGATATTTTTTGTATGTTGCAAAATAAATTTTCTTGAGGAACTTGGAGTTGCCTGCTCACCAACCTCATTCAATTTCAATTCTTCCATCAAATCTAGGAAGACCAGGATTTGCCTTCTAACCAAAGAATTCAATACTCTATCATTTTTTCTCTTACCTTTTCTGTATACACTTTTTTTCTTCTCTATTTTCATAGACTGTCACAGTCTGTTGCCCTCACTTAACGTCCACACATCATAGACTGTAAATCGGAATGGAATTTTCCCCTCAGAGAAGCTGATGGATGACATTTTGATTGCAATTATTAAACATTAGTTAAAAATAGATGGATTCATTCTGGAGTTTCCAGCTGTGGCACTGGTTTTTTTTTTTGGTTTTTTTTTTTTTGTTTTTTTTTTTTTTTTTTTTTTGGTGTTCCAGCGTGGGCCTGTTTTTTTTTTTTTGGTTTTTTTTTTTTGGTTTTTTTTTTGTTTGTTTGTTTGTTTTTGTTTTTTTTTTGTTTGCTTGTTTGTTTGTTTGCTTTGGTTTTGTTTTCTTGGGGTTTTTTTGTTAGGGTTTTTTTTTGTTGTTTTGTTTTGTTTTTAAAACTTTTATTTTTGAAGTTGATCAGTCCTGGAAATGAATCGCAGGGTGGTTGAGGTTGGCAGGGATCTTGTGCAATCCTCCCTTGGCCTGATGGCTGTCATGCAGCCTGGGGTACTGGTGGCCACCTTGGCTGTGAGGGTAAACTTGGTGACCACCAGATCACGAGGTTTTCCCTTTGGCAAGTCATAAGGGTTTCCCTGTTGCCTTTATCAAGAGCTTATGTGAGAGCGTACCCAGTGGTCTGCTCACGGTAATCAACAGAAAGCAAGAACAGCCCAATATACTTGAACGGTGAAGAGTAGAGGGGGAGTGAAGGTTTAGGAAATCAAAATGCTTCATACTGAACCTCTGGGGAGTGACACAGCTTGCTGGAGTTCTCTGGAGGCAGCTGACATAGAGATTGCTTGTTCAGCTTCTATGCAAAAATGCTTTAGGAATTGCACAATTTGGCAAAGGTAAGTGAACAAAGAAAGATGCAAAGATAGATTGGATTTGTGGAGATCATTCCTGATGTGGTTGGAAGATGTGATGGGCTAGTAAGTAATCTAAATGCATCCTGTATGATACCTAGCATGGCTTGGTGACATTTGCCTTTTTAATTAAATTATTCAAGTGACATTGCTTGTACAGGTTAGCAAATCAAAAACCTGCCCAGTTTTTCAAAGCAAGTTGGTTTTGGTTGAAGTGTATTTAACTGCAAAACATTTTGTAGACATAATCGATTAATCTAAATATTTAGTTAGTTGTATTTTGATATGTTTTTGGTGTGTTTTGACAGTAAAGCTTTACATCTAATTTTTCAGTACTGTGCTATAAAAGAAATCTCATTTTCGTGAATAAATACTTCATTGATTTCCAAGTCATGCATATTTTCTTGGCTTCTGAAAATGAACCATTTTTCTTTATTGCATTTTCATTGATTCTTTTAATGTCTTTATAGTTACTTATTTTTTTCTAATACATCACATAATACAAAGCGCTTCCAACTTTAAAAGTAGCCCTGTGTTCCCTGGAAGTGCTTCTATGTGTAAATCCATGCTAAGTGTTTAGGCTGAAAAAAAAAAGTAACAGGCAGCCTGCATGAAAGGTGCTACAAACTTCATGAAAAACTACACAGAAAATGTAAAAATGCTTTGTTTAACTATTCTAAAAATAGGGTGCCCCAGCAGCAATAAACCCCTTCATTTAACCAGGAGCCTGTCCTCCTTGTGTCTTGCCCTCTTACTAGTAGCACTCTTCAGGAGGTGTCCTGGAGCATGTGGGGCTCCTTAGTTTACCTCCTGCTGCAGGGTTAAAGCTTAATGGATTTTTGTCTTAGGATCAGTAAAAGTCTGAGTAGAAGGTTCAGGAGACTTTCTCTTATGTAGCAAAAATTCTTTTTGATCACTAGCCAGGCTATTAGTGCATTCAGTTTAGCTCTGAGTTCAGATAGATGCTTTATTCCTGTTAACCTATAATTTGCCTAAAATAATCCCTAATGCTATCCAAATGTATGATTTTATTTAGAACTAATTAAAACTTGATTAGAAGCTGGATAGCTATGCTGAGAAAATGCATATTTGTCACTTGTGGACTCAACAGGATCGTAAATCCGTGTTTTTACCACTTAGTATTAATATTACTCTACAGACAATTTAGACCTTGTGAAGCCATTCAAAACTACTCTACTAGACTGACTTATTAAAAACATGTTATCTAATTCAATAGCTCATTGCTCTAAGCAAACCAGCTGGTGTGGCACAGAGCTAAAAAAGAAATCTGAACCAATAAAAGATTAATTTTTAGGGCAGAGGTGGTTGTTTTATTACAAGAGATACCTGGCAGGAAAGAATAACAGTTATTTTCTGTTAATTAGATCTTTAGTAAGTTTGTTGCAGTTGGCTGTCCACTGCTTTGGTGAATAGATGTGGAAGATCTCTGGACTCTGAAGGAATTGGAAAGCTTACAAGGATCTTGGAAAATAGATATTTATTTGGGCTTTAATACATTCAGTCTCTGACTTCTCCAGCTGTTGCAGACCTTTTGGAGGATGGAGAATAACCATAGCCCTGTTCTTAGAAACTGTTATGGTTGTCATGGAATTTCCCATCCTGGTGGTGATGTGATAAATGGGGATATGCCTGGGACTAGGGTTGCATGTAGCCAGTGTAATCCTTGCAGAATTAATTAGAATTTAATAGGAATGTGCCCAGTAAATGAGGAGATGCAGCTGTTGAAGACTATAAACCAGTGTCTAAATACCAGAAAAGATGGAGTAGTTATTTGGATTATACTGGCTGCTTCAAGGTTATTGGAGTCTGCACTAAGGATGAATTTGTGGGCATCTCCACATCACATAAGCGATATGAGTCACTTTGACATTTAAATACCATAGTGGTTTAATGTGCTGAAGGTCACGAAGGTTCTGTTGTTTACAGATTCAGACACTGAAGCTGTGATATCTTCCAAAAGTACTTCATAGAATCACTGACTGGTTTGGGTTGGAAGGGACCTTAAAGCTTATCTTCCAATTCCTCTGCCATGGGCAGGGACACCTTCCAATAGATCAGGTTGCTCCAAGCCCCATCCAATCTGGCCTTGAGCAATTCCGGGGATGGGGCAGTTAGAGCTTCTCTGGGCAACCTGTGCCAGGACCTCATCACCCTTACAGGGAAGAATTTCTTCCTAATACCTGATCTAAACCTACTCCCTGTCAGTGTCAAGCCATTCCACCTTGCCCTTTCCCTCTAGGACCTTGTCCAAAGTTCCTCTCCAGCTCTGTTGGAGCCCCTTTAGGCACTGGAAGGCTGCAATATGTTCACCCTGCAGCCTTCTTTTCTCCAGACTGAAAAACCCCAACTTTCTCACCCTTTTTGTATAGGACAGGTGCTCCATACCTCTAATCACCTTTGTGGCCTCCTCTGGACTCACTCCAACAGGTACATGTTCTTCCTGTGCTGGGAATCCCAGAGCTAGATGCAGCACTGCAGGTGGGATCTCACCAGAGCAGAGTAGAGGGGCAGAATCCCTTTCCTGGATGTACTGGTCACTCTTGATGCAGCCCAGGACATGATTACTTGGGTCACTTCCTGTGGCCTAGCTAGATATCTCTGTGGACTAAAACACTCTGAAGGAATGAATCTCATTTATGGAAAATATTGGTGGCTACTGTAGAATCTGCAATTCTGTTTCATAAACCTATGCACGTACTTGTGAACAGCTCTGAGATTTCAGGAGGAATCCATCCACATAACTCAGGGAGGCTTAGTATGATGTCAGTGTAATAGTAGCAGGTTGTTAATCCTGAGCAATGACAGAAACATATGTGCATTCACAATGGACATGTTTAGTAAGCTAAATCCATTTATCCACTGAGCCTTCTTGGGAGGGTATCTGTGACCTGAGGACTGTGCTGTGTATATGCTTCACATTTATGATGTGGGTTTGTTTCAGTTTTTTTGCAGGTTTTTTTTGCTTGGTTGATTTTTTTTGAAAGTTTGTTTTTCTCACGGAAACAATTAATTTATCCTACTTCTGCTTCTTCTGGAAGTATTTATATTGAAACTTTCCGTAATTTCATTAGTAATATCCTTCTGGTTTCTTTTCCCTAAATTTACTGTCTTAAAAGGCAAATGTTTTTTAAAGCTAATAATTGTGTGAATGTAAATGGGAAATAAGGAACTATTAATCTTAGCAAAATATATTTACATCTGTGGGCAATACCGCTGATTAATTAGAGAATTTTGAAGTAAGTTTTCATTATATTCTTTCAAGAAATGTAGCTGTCTACATGTAGTCCCTCCTGGCTTCATGTTATGGGAAGGGCCTCATCAGAGAGTATTGAATGGCTGCTGCTCTTCCTTTGTAATCCTTTATAATTTTCTCATGGGCCATGTGAGTTGAACACTTAGAACTTGCTTTTACAGAAACTGTTGTCATGAAAAATCTAAGTTGAAACTATTAACTAGATGTGAATGTTGTCCATGAAAATAAGAATTAGCCTGAAGTCCTGCCAGCATCCCTCTCCTGGGGTCTGACCCAGACACTTTTGATGGAAGAAACATACAGAAGCAAAAAATCATTTTATTATGTACTTTAAAAGTGTATTAGTGCTTTAGTGGGCTATCTGAAAGTGCTTTCTAGAAGGAGAAGGAAAATTATTACTGTCTGGAGTTGTTCAGCTTTGTGGTTGTTGATGGGGCATAGGGGAGGTTAAAATACCCTTCCTAGGCTGGAACCTGCACAGACATCTGTGTTTGTACACACCCATGTCCCTTTAAATTGTGTCTATCTGCCTCTAAAAACACTGTCATGTACCATATTTATTTTGAAGAAATGATATTTTCTCTAATGTCAAACATAATGAAAAATTTGATTAAATATCTTAGGATGGATTTGTCTTTCAAATTTTTGTTTTCATTTTCCCTTACAATGACTAGTAAAATCAGGCACAGACAACAGCTTTGTTGTTTGTCTCTCTTTTTTTTCCTCTCCTTCCCACTTTCATGTCTCTTTTCAACCCTCTATTCTGCTTCCATTTCTGTCATGGTGTGATAAACATATCCATGCTCATTATTGGAGCTTTGAAATGAGACCAGTGAGTATGAATTTCCCTTTGGCTGAGATTTTGGTTTGATTAACTTAGTCAAAAAGGAAGTGGACCGAATTGCCCTCTATGTTTCCTGGATGTCTGCTAGGAGTGCAGTCATTATAGCATCATAATTATACTGCAGAAGAATGTATTTTGTAGTTTCTATAGGAACTTGCATTGACAGAATCAACACTGTGCTCTTCTTGCCCTGTTTATGTCTGTATCACTCACACTTTCTCAAAAACAAAAGTCACGTGGCTGGCTTGAACAGTCATGCTGACTACAGAGATTAATTCAATTTGAAGAAAAAATTGCCAGTATTATGAATAACGTTAATCAGGGGATAACTTCTTGACCAAGTGTGGTTTGAAGTTGGCATCAGAAAGTGGCCCAGGGCTTCAAGACTCTCCAGTGTTAAAATTCTCTCTGTAAATCCAGTCTGCCGGTTGCTGCATTTCTGCCTCTCAGGTACCCATAAAAACTCCACTCCTGACTTTTTCTCAGGGCAAGTTGGCAAGTTAAAGTTTCAGTGCTGAGCTTCAATAAATGTGTTCTGCAGCTTTCACTGAAAGCTGACTGCTGCGCTTCTGCTCCCAGTGGGATCATATCTGAATATTTGGGAGTTTCAGCTGGTGTTTTACATTTCCTTGCAGGTTTATACCTTGGGCTATGCTGTTGTCTACAGATGTTACCCCTTGGACACGTTAGATTAAAAGCATCAAGTGAAAAATCCTGAGGATCTCAGGATTTAATGCTGATAATTCAGACATCAGTAGACTGGTGAGGGTAGCTGTGTTATTGCAGCTGTGGGTTCCTGAGGTTGATAGAGTACTGGCATTTTCCTTGGGACTTAATAACTTTGCAAAACCTTCCTAATGGGTAATATTTGAAACCTGGACTGCAGGAATCCAGGATGTTAAAACTTTCCCAGTGTCTCCCAATTTTATATTTAACCCATGCTTTTGCTTGAGATAATTTTGAGGTTCATAGAATCATAGAATGGTTTGGGTTGGAAGGGCCCTTAAAGACCATCCCATTCCCAACCCTCTGCCATGGGCAGGGACACCTTCCACTAGACCAGGTTGCTCCCAGGCCTGTACAGCCCTGTACACCCTGAACACTTCCAGGGATGGGGCAGCCACAGCTTCTATGGGCAACCTGTGCCAGGGCCTCACCACCCTCACAGGAAAGAATTTCTTCCTCATATCTAATCTAAAGCTGTTCTTTCAGTTTGAAGCCACTCCCTCTTATCCTGTCACTACTTGCCCTTGTAAAAAGTCCCTCTCCAGTTTTCTTGTAGGTTATCTTTAGGTACTGGAAGGCTAATGTTAATTTTTTTTTTTTTTAAGTATTGTTTATTCCTGCATTGTGGTACATAAAGGAAACTGTAAGGCTTTTCCTGCCTTCCTTTCCACATTCCAGAAGACCCTGTCATCCTTCTGAAATTTTGAGGATTGCATCAGGCAAATTTAATGGGTGTATGTGTGTGTCTGCTTATATGTACACACGTGCATCCCTATTTCTGAAATTAAATATAAAGGCATGACTCATTGTACAAAGTGTCCTTCAAAAAAAAAATAAAGTTCTTTTGAAAGATTTAGAATTCGCCAAAAGATACGAAAGCTCAGATGCTAATTGCCTCAAAAAGTTAATGATCTGCGTTTGTAGACCCTCTGTTTCTGGATCCTTTGAAATTATTGCAGTATAAGGGAAATGAACGGTGTTTTTAGAAGCTTATGTGTGTAAAAACTGTTCTATGAAGTTTCAGTAGATGATTATGCTTTTAAAATATGATTTTTGCCTTTTTTTTCATCCCTTAACTTCAAGAAGCCTTTCTTTAGACTCAGCAGTTGGTAACATTTAATTTTCTGTCATTTTATGTCTTCAGAGATGTGTTGACATTTCTGCTTTTCAGAATAGCATTTTTACTTCCTGTCATCAGCCTTTGTGTTATAAAGTGCCATATTAACCTTTCTAACATGTTTAGGTGTTACACAGAAGACACTTTTTATGGAATACTATGCTACTGATTAAATAAGCAGTGTACATAGTTTAAAAAAATTGTCTGAACACTAAAATTGAATCAAGACAACCATGGGTGTATGTATTAATACTTTTGGGGTACAGCATGTAATTTAAATAAACTTGGGTTTGCCTTCAGGAAAAAAAATTCAAAGACCAGTAATTCAACTGAACAGACAGTGTTTGCTGCCCTTGACTTCTCACAGTTTTGTAAAGCTTTTGGAGTTAGGTTGAAAGAGTCAGCAAACACCTAAAGGAAATGGTGGGAGAGAAGAAAAAAGTTCACATGCAAGACTTCTCACCAAGCACTAAATCATGACAGATGGCTCTGATGTGTGAGTAGTCAGCCTTAGCAGGGGACTAGATTTGACTGAGGGCAACACTTGTCCTAAAATGTCAGTAGCTGTGTGCTGGATTTGGTAATCACAGAACATTTTTTTGTCATATGGCTTCATGTATTTTTATAGCTATTTAAAAGATAGCACCAGAAATTGTCAAAGTATATTTAATCTTTGCTTACGCCAAACATATTACATAGTGTAAGTACAGAATTTAATACGAGGAATAGTTCCAGCTTCATGGGAGCATTTGTTAACATGATGAAAGGTATCTGGAGTTGGTGTATCCACAGGGTGCTTTAAAGGTTGAAGTGTTTAAGTGCTGAAGTCCTAGGTCAGCTCCCCAAAGCAGTACTGCTGCATCAATTTTGTGCTGCCTTTCAGTTGCAAATTCTTTGAGCAGAGGTGATGACTTCAGGTGGTGAAGCACTTGTAGCAGGCTCCGCTGCTCTGGGTTTCAGAGCAGACTTGTCTGACAGCAGGTCAGGTGGAAATTGCTGATGGAAATGCAGAGGATGTTGCCTGAAAAGGCTAGCCCAAAAACTGAGACTAGTCAGGAGTAAGGAAGTAAAAGGTGGATATTTATTCGAAAAGCCTTCAAAGGTACATTTAGGGCAGACAAAGCCCCCCAGGGGCATCACCCAAAATGGACGATGGGTCACGAGTTCTCCACACCTTTATAGGTTTGGTCCATTTACATATCAGCATAAATTCACCAATTATAACTTTGCAATTTCCCCCTAGCTCCCTTAGCTCGCTTCCCACCCCACACCCCCTTTAGAAGCTTGGGTCTGGGCAGTCTAAGTGTGCTTGAAGAACAAGCCCAGAGAGGCACTGTTATGTCTATAGAGAACAGCAACTAGCAGGCTATGAAGCATACATGCCAGGCAATACAGAATTTGAAAAATATAAGGGTTAAAACCTAAGGCAACAAGGAGACTTACCCTGTTGTTGTCTTTCACTCTTTATATGAGCACTTTTAAAGTTCCTGCATTTTTAATTTGTGGCAGTCGGTTTAGAATGCTAATGACACTATCTGATGGTGATCAGTGACTTTTTCATGTGTCCTTCTAATCATAACCTTAAAGTGATTCATAAACTCCAAACACTACACTGGCTTTTAGTTCACCAGGCAGCTAATGTTCTAATACATCTGGAGAATAAAAATCTAGCAATCAACCTTTATTCCTATAATTGTATGATGAAAGCAAACTCAGAGACAAGGGAGAAAGAGAACAGTAGTGGTACAGTGTTTGCTATGCTAGAAAAATAATTAGCAGGATTTATTCTAAACTAAAAGTATAGCTGAAAAATATTTGGGATACAATATGCAAAGTAGATAAATAAGATATACACGTAATTTCTGTAATGGATGTTCACAAGTTTTGACAAGCTAATGGTTCTAAACTCTGGTTCTTTATTTATGTCATATTGAGATAAGGTCAATCTTGAGGTGAATCCAGGCTGGATGGAGCTCTGAGCAACCTGGTCTAGTAAAAGGTGTACCTGCATGTGACAGGGGAGTTGGAACTGGATGATCTTTAAGGTCTCTTCCAACTCAAACCTCTCTATGATTCCATGATAATCTAATTCTTACATTCAAACTACAAGTCTGTGTTTTAATTTCTGTTTAAGTGAGCAGAACTATAATTTTCGGTCCAAATTCTAATGGCTATGGTCAGCAAGAAGCTTGACATAATGCACAATATTTATGTTTATTGACATTAAATCCTATTTTTTGTGTCACCTTTTGGTCAAAATGATCCTTTTAAACAAGTTGGTTTCAGTCCAAGAAATCAACTTATTCTAAGCCTTTGCACCCCAACTATTTCTGCTTCTAATTAGTGAAGGTCACAGGTCCCTAATTGCACTTTTGTCCTGTTTCTTGATGCTGTTATGTTGCTCGGTGGCATTTGCCTGGTCCTGTTTTCTGTGGCATGTAATGCATCTTCTCTAAAGACATATCTACAGTCACAAACTGCAGCTGAGGAGAGATTTTGCCAGGATGTCACAGATGTAGAACAGGATGCTGGAGAAAGCTGATCACCGAGAAACTCTGAATATAAAAACTTTTCTAGGGCATACAGAAATGGCCTCTGGATTTTGTAATAATAGGTGTGACTGAAGGCTGCACACCAAGCTTTGTTTTCAGGTCCCAGGTGGTTCTGAAAGCAAATGTCAGAGACTTATTAAATGAGTTATTATAAGGCAGAAAAAGTCAAGAGGGTTTTTTTTATTTATTAGGGTTTTTTTAAAGATTCCCACCCCCATGTGATTTTGTTTCTGGGTCTGGACAGGTTGGCTTCATTGTGGAAATTCTGCCCTCATTCTGTCTTAGTTTTCATCCTGGTTGCAAGGGGAAATGCAAAGGTGTCATGGGTTTGGTGTGACGGAGTTTAAGAGAGCCTGGCTTGGAGACTGCTCTGCAGACTCTTTAAATGATCCAGCTATCATGTGCACACACTTCATGATAATATGGCTGAATCAAAGCTTGAAATCTGGGGAGCAACTGTTTTGTTTTGAGATTAGCTTGTTTTTAGAAAATATTGAGCAATATTGAAAGAATTGTAAATGCTTTCTGAACGTTAGCAGTGGGGTGGTTCACATTGCAATGGTAAATCCCTGCCAATGTCATGGCTAATTTATGGAAGAGGCTCTGCTCAGCCTCTGAATGGTGTGAAACCTTTCTGCTGATGGGTATGGTGAATGTGCTGGCAGCAGGAAAATAGAAAGGGGTATTTGGTTTTCAAGAAACGAGGAATGAGAACGACAGAGCTTTGTGATTTTGTTACAATGATTTCACAAAAAAAAATTCATTTTGCAAGAAAAATACAAAGATTAGGGGCTGCATGTAGAAACACTGGTTGAGAATAGCCAATGAATGAAGGCATTGTAATAAGTAATACAGCCTGGAAAAAGCAATTTTGCAGTAAAATACTGTTGTCTCTTTTGTGTATCCGTGCACTCACTGTATTAATGAATTGTTGCCCTCTCAGAATTCCTGATTGAGGCAAAGTCAGTGTCGGACAGAGGACATTTGTAAGCAGAGAGAAAGGATGGGATATATTAATCCATATTCATGTCCATGAATATTCATGGCATTAAATTTTGTAATTTGTAAGATGGAAGTGTCTTAAATATAACTGTAGCATAGCTTTCATTGTTGAATGATGGATTTAATAGATTTGAATGGCTCCTACTGCATAGGTGACAGGTTGTGTCTTTTTTGATTCCTCAGTAAATATTGAGAAATTAAAAAATGCAATTTTGCTCCTAAAACATCGAATCACCCTGAGGCTTCAGATACTAGTTAAAGCTACTTTAAGAGAGTGAACCAGAAGTCAGATTGTTGCTCTTAAGCATCTGGCATACCTAGAGCTCTATGCTGTTGGAAATCTCTAATTTTTTGATGAAAATGGGGTTTCATAGCTATTTTCATGTACCTTTCCATGAGTAAGAACTTGCATTTTTTCATTTGTATGTATAAACACATAGCATTTAAGAACAATGAAGCACTTTTGTCAGATGTGGGGGATAAAGACACAGTGAAAACTGAAAAATGTGATCTCATTTCAAAATACTAAAATCGGTGAAGATGGAAATTATCGTAGTCATTCCAAACTATGGAAAGCACGCTGATCCAAATACCACTGTTATTTAACTTCAGTTATAAATAGAAATATTTTTTCTTATTGAAAGATAAACATTTTTAATGAAACATTACAATAAACATTGTTTTCGCTTTATCTTGAAGTTGCTTAAAAGGATTATTGAGAAGTTTCTCCTCTTTATTTTTCTCTCTCACTTTTACATTTGCTGTTTCCTTCTCCCTTAGCATCTCCATGTTTTTTTGCTTTCTTGTGAATGTTAGACTAACTGAAATCCATCCTACTGGAAAGCAATCCCAAGGTTCTTAATCATTAAATTGCTTCAGTTCAGATTCAGATGCAAATTTGACCCAAGTTACTGAGTCTTATGAAGTTTGTTTGAGGAGCACTTAATGTCTTAGGTTTATGAATGCTGTAAGCCAGAAGGAAGGAAGTAAATCTTGTAAAAAGTGATGCAGGTATTTTGCCTTTATTTTCTGGTATGATTTTAGCCTATGGCATAGAGGAGCTTAATGTTTCTCCTAGAAGAAGTGTTGGTGGATAACAGGATGTGCTAAACCAGATCAGACGAGCTGAGGAGAAATTAAAGTGCCCAGATCTTAGACCTTATTAAGGATGGACTATGTCTCTCGTAAAGTTAAGCTTACTTTGTATTTGTCTTTAACAAGCACAGTTTCTCTATGTTTAATTAGGTAAGTTAATGACTTAAACCTCCTGGTATTAGGGTATAGAGATAATAGTTTTTAACAGTTAATTTCTTAACTCCTCCCTGGTGTCAAACAATTACTCTTCAAAGGCAGCTTGTTTATCAAATTTGGTGATGGAAACTCAGAATATAAACCTCAAAATCTCAGCCCTGTAAATTCATTTATTTATTGAATCTGTGAAGACTATTTATCAGGAAGAAGGCATAAAGAATGCCATGTCATTTGAATGAGGAAGTCTAGGTAAGTGATCATGCCCTAAGGACATGAGGAATAATGTTAACACATTGGTTAAGGTCCTCTGGGAGAGCTGCCCACCTTCCTTCGTGCACTGGCAGAGCTGTGTTGCAGCAATTTGTGTCTGAATTAAATTCTTAGGCAACGCCTTTAAGTTTCTCATCTGACTGATGAATAGCAAACACTGGAAAACAAATCCTCTGCTGTACAGATACTTTGAATAACAGATTGTGTTGTATAATGTGCCAAATGGGCTTAAATAGGTGCTGAACTGGACTGAGTTCATGGGCAAAAGTGGCCTCTGGTGTCCAGGTAACCCCATAACTTCTACATCCGCATCTTCCAGAGGGCCATTAACAGCTTCAGAATAGGAAGAAGCCTGTGTAAATAATAGCCCAGGGAAATCAACAGCTACATAGGCTGTTTGCCCTATAAACCTGTAACACTAACGGTTAATAGTCTCTGTTTTAATGTAAACATTCCTTCACACTGGTACTGATCATTGCAGTGAGTGTCCATCAAGGGAGAGGGGTCTTTTGGAGATGGCTGCCTTCCTGATAGCGCACATATGGCAAACTTAAGAGTGGGTTTGAGTTTGATTTTGTTTGGTTTTCATACTTACTTGTGTAAAGTCATTTATGTGCCCAGAATCAGGTAGCTACATCTACAGAGAGGTTTTACCTGGTCTGAGCATCCTCTATCTCAAGTGGAAATCATATGACAAATTTGTAGCTTTTAAAGTTTTTAATTTAGTAAGAAAATCATTAAGTGCCCTGAATTTTCCACTCAGAATCAGTTAAATAAAATTATTCTAAGAGATATCCCTGTCATTTTCCACATTCAGAAATTGAATAATATATTACACTTTTATGTGCCAGAGTCTTTTAATGTGCAACATATAAGATAGTCATGAAAAGATATTGAAAGACTGAAAATAGTATTTCAATCACAGACTATGAAATTTTCATTTGTGGTTTTTGTCAGGAACAAAATCCTTTGGTTTGATCCTTTCCTTGCATTTTTCTTAACATTGGGCTAGAAATTGGTATTGCATCCTATTTTCTCTTCAGGCAGTTTAGCATTGCATAACAACTGTTTTGTGTAGTTCACTTTGTTCATACACGTGTCCAGTGTGTGGATTCCGTCCTTTTGCTGTGTGAGGTCTGTGGTTGATGGACTTCACTGGAGAGCATAACCATCTCCTAAAGTGATGTTTATTCTAGCTGCTTGTTCTGAATGGGTTATTTTTCTAAATCACTTCTTGATCACTTTCCCTAAACATAATCTACATCCTTCTGAAGTAACTTGACATCCTACAACGTGCTGGAAGTGACCCACAAGGATCATGAGAGTCCAACTCCTGGCCCTGCGCAGGACACCCCAACAATCCCACCCTGTGCCTGCGAGCGTTGTCCAAACGCTCCTTAAACTCTGACAGGCTGGGGCTGTGACCACTTTTACCATCTTTTCAGACCTATCTTACACTATATTTTATTTGGAGTTGAAATGGGCTTATTTTTTTTCAAATAACATATTTGACCTGAAAAGCCTGGCTTTGGTGCTTGGAAAAATGCTGGGAAAAATGTTTTGTTCCCGAAGATTTGTGGAAATCTGTTCTTTCTTTGTATTGAACTGAGTAGACCCTAAGAATGATCTTCTGTCTCTCACCTCACAAAAACAAAAAAAGAATATATCCTCAATGTTTTCTGGTCCCTCGAGGTACCTGTTCATACCCTCCCTGCAGAACTGAAGTGCAAGGTCTGCAGTTCGCTGAGCTCAGCTGCCAAGTAAAGTCATATGTCTTAAACTGCGAAAATTGAAGCTGAAATAAAGAATTAGATTGTCTCAGACAAGTGTGTAATCAGTGGTGAGAAACTGGGACTATAACTTTCTTAACATAGCTTCAGTGATTTATCTTGGAAGGGAGGTGGATTTAAGGGAACATGCAGACATGCAGTATTGGTGTGTTAGCAGCAGGCATGGGTTGATCCTCACTTTACAGTTTCCAGCTTCTCTGAGTTGGTCTATTCCACCACATGTCTGTCTTCTCCATCCCAAGCATTATCATCAACCTCTTTGTGACCGTCTCTCGTGAGAATGCCTCAGACATACTGGAAGTAGTGTCATAAATCTAATGATGCTGTAAAAGTCTTTTATAAAAGGATTTTTTCAGACTGCGTATTATTGATGGTTCCTGCAATTTAGTACATGTCATGTAGAAACTTGTTCTTAAGTTGCTCAGACTGTTCAATATCAAAAATAGACTCAAAAGAAGAAAGGTATTGAGGGAGATAGGACAACCTGTCAGCAGCCTCTGGCTTAATATATCTGGTGGAAAATTCTAATTTACCATCAAAGTGGCAGCAACTCACTTGGTATGAAGTGCCAAGGAGACAGATGGCAATGTTGAAATGTTCTCTGTTGTGCCTATCATCAGGTCTAGTAAAAAGAGAACTCAGGAGCAACAACATGTTGTAGTAGAGTAAATAATACTTGTTACCACTTTGCACAGGGAGTGAGGCTG
This sequence comes from Climacteris rufus, assembly GCA_013398175.1. Lineage (NCBI taxonomy): Eukaryota > Metazoa > Chordata > Aves > Passeriformes > Climacteridae > Climacteris > Climacteris rufus. Next base: position 2,047,295 of record VZRZ01000890.1, on the reverse strand, counting down.
TTGGAAGCTGCTGATGGAAAGCCTAGCTGGATTCTTTAATATGGATGGAGAAGAAATATTAGGTAGAAAGATTGGTTTATATTAATGTCTTACTACCTTGGAGCAGATAAATTAAAATTCAATTCTTGTAGAAAAATATGAACTTTAAGGTTCAAGTTCAGTGGAATCAAGGAGGGAAGCAAGCACCAGAATTCCGGTGGGGATAGCTCTGCTTTGGGATTGAGTGCCTGCCTCTCTGTCTTTGCTTTGTGTCCCAGATTCACATCTGGCTCATGCTCTGTACTGTTTTATGGCACTTTAAAGGTAGCAGGCCATGTTTTATCATGAGGCTCTATAAAAGTAACATGGACATGTGCAAAGTGTTAATTAGTCTATCACCCTTATCTCGGTTGGAAGAGGAAGTTTTCCTTAAGAGGAAATATTTGCCTAAGTTTTTCCCTTGGAACAGGGACCTAAAAATCAGGATTTGAATGCTGTCCTTTCTGGCTTGGGACATGCACCTGGGCATGTCCCTTTGAACCTCTCTTTCCTAGAATGTGGAAAAGTGATGTAAAGGTACGAAGAATAACAGCATCAACTGCAGTCATTTTTTCTGTGCTTTAATGGACTTGAGTATTTGTAGGTGGCATCAAGTTCCTAAAAGCTGCTATTTGGAGAACATGGACACTTGTACTTCCTCTAGATCTTTTTCTACCTGCTCTGTAACAGCTTTATGCTCTGAGTCCTAAAGGTTGATTTCCAATACAGGAGGAAGCAGAAAATCAGGATTTCACTTACAGTTTTCTGTAACTATTGCTTATTTCTTTCTTATTGTTGCAAGTTCTCTTAAAAAAGGACTTTTGATCTTCACAGGACTAGCTTCTCTCTGGACAGATAAGCAAGACAAGAAGAATATAAGCTACTTGTAAATTATATCATGAGCTTTAAATGACACAAATTCTGAATAGAGTGATCATATAGATTAATGTTGGTGCTTCTGGTTGTAAGCTAATTTGGTCTCTGCATTCCTTTGTCTGGATTCCAGTCAGGGCAGTGATTGCAGCTGGACTTTTGAAGCATAAGGAAAATGGCTATTTTATACACAGAGACTGTCTTCTCCTTTCTGTCTTAATTTGTTCCTATGCAAAGATACAGAGAGTTGCCACTACTTAGTTTCAAATGAAGTATTCCAAATTATGTTCCAAGTATAGGTCTTATGACATATTGTATGACATATTTTTTCCTTCTTCCACAAAAGTATTTTTGTCTATATTCTTGGTCTGTTACACACATTTCAATAAAAATTTAATCTTGTTTTGGGTTGGGGTTGTGTGAGGGAGCAGGAAAAAGTCCATGAATATATATTTGACCATCAGGAGGGATCTTTGTTTACATTACTATCTTCAGTAGATATTAGGGGTTGGTATATAAGGACTATAGATAATCTGACCTGTAACATACTGTGCAAGTGAAATTCAATCCTCCCTTATATGGCTCCTTTTAGAGTTGCTTAAGATCCAGAGGTTGCCTTGTAGGCAATGGCAGGGGAAAAGCTCCCATTCTCTATAAATATGCTCACTGAAAATGAATTAATAGTTCATGCTGTTCCTGGCAAAACACATGCAGTCCCTGAACATTTCTCTATTCTCTCACATCCCACACAGAAAGAAATGCACTGGACAGATAGAAATGGAAGGCATATATGGTAGTTTAGGTTGCATGAAATTAAAGATTGGAAGGAAAAAGAAATGTAAATAAGGGCAACGGACAGACTATGCTTGAATAGCAAGGATTTATTTTTTTTTCCCCATTAAAATGAGCATATATATTAGTAGTTCCTATTCCAAGGACATTTATTATTTGTTAATGATAAAAGGTAGCTGTAGTGCAGCTAAATGCTTCTCTATTTAGTTTAGTATGTTTTCTATAACCAGGCAAGTAGGACAAAGATGTTCTGCATTATAACAAGCACATCATGAAAATGACAGATGACCATAAAATTAAATCTTGCTGTCCCATGGGGTATTTTTGAATGTTAAGTGAAAGCATTTGCAAGTGATTATTTTGTCCTTATTAAGTTCAAACTGTACAGAACTTTCAGTTTCTAAATGCAAGTTCATCTCTTACGTGGAGTATTTGTGATGAAGTAATTGAATTAAAAGATACAATATACTTTTAATAACACAGGTTTACCTCACTGATTGATTGTGATTAGAGTCTGGGTTGGGATCTTGCTATGCATGTATTTTTTTTAATCTGGAGGTCTGTGTGGCAGTCTCATGAGTTCAGTTTACATGGAAATATGTTATCACTTATTTTTTAATTTATAGCCCTATCTAAGAGCAGCAGATATAGAGGTATATGAGAATGTATTTGGCCGTTACATGTGGGAAAGAAACTAATATTGGGAGATAAAGAGGAAGAGACTTGTCTGACATTGAACCCATATCAATCTTAAAAACTTGCAAGTCTTACATTTGCAAAGTGCTTCTAGAATGTGTGAACTTAGCAACTTGCAAGACTGTATATTGCCTGAATTACATAACCATGTGTAAATAGATATTTTAAGTCTTTCTTTCAGGCTGGTGTGGTGCATGATAACTAGTTCACAAACAACAATTTATCTTGAAAACCACTTTTTTAAATAAGAATAGCTGTATTGCCACAGCATCATGTCTCACAATATCTGACATACAGCAGGTACCTAAGTTTACCTGTTTTTGTGATTCAAGACACAGGGGCAGGCTTCATTTTAGATCCATCACTGGTGTTCCTCGGTTTTAACAAGTACTTACTGAGTCTAATTTGGACAAAGAAGAGCCTGAAACAAAGTATTAAAACCAAAATTTATTCAAAAGTCATGGGGATTGCATGACTGCATCATCATATCTGCATATATGGAATTTGAGTTTTTAATAATGCTAAAATTTTGTAAATGTAACAAACCTGCATTTAGAAAATAGCCTTTTTCCCCTCCTAATGGCCAATTGCATATGACAACGTATATTTGATGGCTACCTGGTAACACAAGTTAATAGTAATGCCCCTGACCACTTAATTTCTCTTTACTGTTCAAAATGATATTTATTTAATGTAAAAGTAACACAGAAGATGGGTTTTCCACCTGAGAAGCTGTATTTTGTATGAGCAATGTGATACAGTGTTTTATTATACACTGTTATTAAATTTTAATAATATCTTGTCCTCTGTATACTAATTTGTGTGTATAACATAAGTATATGTGTCTAGGAAGATGAAGGCAAAAGTGTGGGACCTAAGGAAACTGTAGATGCAGGAGGCATTCACTGCTATCATATTAATACGATATTAAACTATTTCAGTTGACTGGCTAGAATTTGCTGTTAAAATAGTATATGTTAATCGATTTTTTTTTTCCCTGAGTTAAATATCAAATAAATTTTACTCAGAAAGTGGCTGTAGAGGCAAAAGAATGTGAAAAAAAAATCCCCAACAAACCCCTAGAGTGATAGTATGAAATAGGCAGTGCTTTCTGACCTGCTGACCATTTGCTGCTTTATTTACTGGGCCATATTTATTATTAAAAAAAAAATTACCTAAAACGTATCAGCAAATAGTCCTGCAAACTCTGATAATCTGTACATCCGAAGGCTATAATTTTCCTATTTTACAGCCTTCTTAAAGAGATTGTACCTGCAAAACCCACAGCTATATGCAATCAATTGATTGCTAAAAGTTATTATCCCCCTAGGATGCTTTCCTTTTCATATGCGCTAGAACATTAAATTTAAAAATTAGGCCTGCTGTGAAACTAACAACAGTCTTCAACTGAAAAATGTCAATCCACTTCAAACAATTTCAAGAAGATCCTATTTTGCCCTTCATTTACAAAAAAAAAAAAAAAAAAAAAA
>VZRZ01000890.1:2011520-2043393 GCA_013398175.1 Climacteris rufus | reverse complement strand
AAAAAAAAAACCCAAAAAAAACCAAGAAAAGAAAAAAAAAAAGAGTAAGTCTGAAGGGGCTCTGTAGCACATCCTCACTGGAGGCCAAATCCTGCCTGGCTGGGGATGATGAAGACCTTGAACATGGCATTGCCCTGTGCTATTTTGCTGCAGTGTCTGAGGGAAGGCTGGAAGGTGACAGTGGGATATTCACCAGCTCCTTTTGGGAAGGTGATAGGAGCTGAAGGGCTTTGTGAAGAGCACTCCCTGCTGAGCATCTTCTGTTCCTCACGCTGACTGACAATTTATGTCTGTGGTGAGACTGAGCTGCTGGGTTTTTTCAGACCTTCTGCCAGCCAGCACAGGAACAGAAATCATGGACTGTGAGAAAACCCTTAGTAACTCTTTCGGGTTAGGGAGTGTCAGCACCTGTGACCAGTGCTCTGAAGACTCAGTGTCTCGAATCAGGAAACATTCAAGCTGCCCTAAAGAGGTACAGGTTTCCAGGAGGCTGGAAAAGGCAAACACAGAAAACCTGATCAGGAATGTCACCAAGCTGAAGGATTTATAATGGAACATTATAATGGAAAGTCATTTCACTGTGGAAAATATAGTTGCTAATTAATAAGGGATATCTACGTGGGCCAGTGGAAAATTGAAAAGTGATGCTTCAAATTTTGCTGTACCTTCTCTCAAGTCAGCAGAGGTGCAATAGATAGTAAAAGAAAGCTCATGCTAAAAGCTTTTAAGCTTTGTATTTTACAAAACCTAACCTACTTTTTCATGGTATTTTCTTCCCCTTGCAATGTTATGCCAGCTCTGATTTTGTCCCCTTTTGTATTTCAGAGTCATTTCATGAATTGCCCTTATTGGCTGCTTAGTTTCAATTGCAGCTGCCATTTTGGTGTTTAGCTAAGGGTTTCCAAATTGCTGTATCAGCTCTCAAAATACTGGACAATCACTAGTCTGATTGAAAAAGGAATTGGAGCATTATTCACCACATTATTTAGGAAAAGAGGAGCCACCCAGCATGTGTTGAGTCAAATCCAACTCTGTCTCCTGCAGAAGGCACAGAGCTGCATTTTGTAAGACCGTAATAGGTTGTTTATGCTCATTAACTCCAATATTTTGTGCCATTCAGAATAAATTCAAAATCATTTGAGTTCAAAGTGGAGTTGAGATGATGATTATTATTATCATCTATAAATCTTTGAATCAGATTTTCCTTACATTTGGACATGTAACTTAGTTCGGTTTGATTCTCAGTAATACATAAAATTAGCCAAAATTAACTCTCAAACATGTCTGAAGAAAGAAAATGTCGTGGTACAGAGAGTGGGTTAGATTCATCTCAATTAGCTTCAGCCATCTACAAACTGAGGATGATTTCAGCTCCGTTTCACATGCTTTCAGTGGCCAATGCAGCCCTCTCATTTTAGCCATCTGCTTTAAAAAGGGAGCAATTCAGACCTCTGGCACCATCTAATATTTCATTAACTGCAGAGGAGGGCTCTGATGTGTGAAGAATAAGAAACTTGTTTGTTTTTGGCTGAAAACCTTCATGTAGAAACTTTCCAATCAGACAGCATTAACCTAGAGGAATATAAAAGTTTTCAGTACCGGTGAAAGTCCAATGTGTTTGTAATAGCAACTTTGCCAAACAGAAAAATGATTTAGAAAGTAACACACATGCGTGATTCAAAGCAACATCTTGATATTTGCAGGCTGTCAGGCTATTGCAGTGAAGGGGGAAGCTGGCTTCATTGGAAATGGGCTTCTTACAAGGTTTGTCATCTTTCCTGGTAACTGTCACTCTTAATTTCCACACTGAATTGTATTCCATCAGACCATATAGCAAATGCATGAAAGTGCAATAACTAAATCCTGTTAGAGTTTTTGCATGGGAGCAATGAAGGAGGAGTGGTTTAAATAGCAGCACTCTGGAAGGAAAGATGAGGCAAAGTTCACTACTCATATAGAAGGAATAGCTTGATTCAAAGTCCGTTTTCAAAATAAACCATGGAAAAATTAAGTATATTTGGGAATCAACATAATAATTTTCTTTTTTAAGTGTGAGCAGGTAAAATTTTGCTAAGAATTTATATTTAAAAGTGATTTTTTTAGATTTTTTTTTTAAATTCAGAATCTCCCTTATGATGAATGGTGTATGGTATAATGAAGTTCTGTGAGTGCTGAAGTACATGTTAACCCATTTCCATACTGGCTTCTTACTTTGAATTATCAGTCTTGGCATTTAACTGAAATTCAGATTTATTAATTTATTATTAATAGTAGTTGGTTCCAAAGGTCCAAATAAATGAGAAATTTTGGGGTTTTTTTGACCAGCATTTCTATTTATTAGCTGTGCTTGTAGAAGTTTCCAAAGGCTCATGTCTCTCTGGATTGAAGAAAGAATTCTGTGTGTCTTAGGAGCTCAATTACTGTTATGTATTTCTTTCTGAGTCCCAGGTGATGCATGCTATATTTGTATGAGAAAAGAAGGAAAGCTCTTCAGGTTTACTGCAGCTCATCATTTTGAGTGAGAGTTTTTTCTGATGATGTATGAAAGACATTTGTCATGTGCTGTTATTCATTGCTCATGGGTAATAATAACAGTACTTTATATATGTGTAACTGTTTTGATTTAAACTTTCTCAAGTGCTTTATAGAATGGATAAACACAAAAAAAAAAACCTGTCAAGACTCTTCTGACAGCGTGTCTCTAACAATGGCCACATGCAGTTGCTGAAGTCTAACTTGTAATCCTTTGCAGCTCGGTTGCTGCCCAAGCCAGATACTGTTCATGACAATTGTGAAACCTTTTTCTCTTATAGTAATTTTTCTAATCTGCCTTCCAGCACTTTTAGCATCCTGTAGCAGTAAGTTCATGGTTTAACTGTGCCCTGGGTGGTGAACTCCTTCCCTTTTTTTTGGTCCTAAACTGGTCTAGTGCTAATGTCATTAACTGGTGAGTGGTTCCTGTGTTAGAATAATGAGTAACTGCTCCCTGCTGTTCATCCTCTCCACATCATTTGTTTTTTTAAGACAATTACTCCCTGATTACAGCTGGAATGGCTACAGCACAGATACACACGATTTATTGTGTCTTAAACCCTTGTTCCACTTCTGTAATATATATATAATAATACACATTTTTCTATCCAGGAAAACCCTTAAGGTTGGATTTTCTTTATTTCAACTGAGCAGTTTTCATTCTGCCTCTACTGAGTAAGGTACTGTTTACATGGGTAGAAGTGGCAGGTAAAGTGGAAAGGAACAAGGTATACATGTGGCTTTTATGCTTGTACAGGCATTCTCAAGAACTGAGAATAAAGAGCTATAAATAATTTACAGTTGTAAAGGCAAAAATAAGAACATTCTCAATAAATAATAATTTTTAGGTGACGTTCCTTTTATGTGAAAAATAGCAGAATTTAAGGTGTCTGCAAAATGTATTGAGTCCAGAAAGAAATCCTTCAACTACATCTGTATAGCCTGGAGGCCAAATAGACTGTTTGTGCAGTTAAATAATGATTGGATTTCATACCCTGTTTATTTACAGGGTATAAACAAGTGCATTTATGCAATTTCTGTAATGAAAATCTTTCCTGTTTATGAATTAGTGTTGCATGGTTGTTTTGTTGGTTTTTTTTTTTTTTTTCACTTGGTATATGTAGGATCTGCCATCCAGAATTAGGGTGATTTTCTTTTTGCTGTTTTAAAAAACAGTTGCTCAAAGTGTAAAGTAAGTCTTGTATTATGCAAAGAAGTCACTGTTGAAAAGCGAAGCACACCCTTAGGTAGCATTCAAAAAAGTAGTATAATAAGAGAAAACATTTTTGCAATGCCTTGAAGGCCAAATCTCTCTGTATGTTAATAATAAATGTCCCAATTTTCCAGGCATACTATTTTTATAATATAGTTTTCCTGCCTTAGGTTTTATCTAAATAAATTATGCTCGCTATATGCTAAAATTGAAGTAGTTTGGTAACATCATGATTGGATATGTGATAATTTACACCGTGTCATAGCTTTTCTCTGAAGCATGAGAATCAGTTTATCTGTGGTTGTCTGTGGTCTAATGAGATTAGCATTGTTTTTTCCGAGTGTGTGCCCTTGTGATCTTCATAAAACCTGGACTTTTGTGGTGTCTAAATGCTTATCCAGAACTTTGGAATACCCGGAGAAAGCTTGAGGTGGCTACACTGATGACAAGAGAGAGGAGTAGTGTTCTTACGGTAATGTCCCATTATTTTTTTCCTACTGCACAATTCATATACTGATATCAAAATAGAATCATTCTTGCACACGCATTATTCTTTTTGTTTGCAGGGAAAATATGGAAGTTATGGCATAAAGCTACCTATAACACAGTAACACAGATCTTTTTGCAAGTCACCAAGAGTATATTTGAATTCACTTAAGGCAGGCTGCCTTTGGAGCTGGTTTTGTAGTCCCTTTTTCCTGACTCTTTAATCCAGATGAATGTGGCTGATGTTTCCTGCACTGCCTTAGTGTACTGTGTGCTTTAGCTGTTTTGGTATGAAAAAGCAAAAATAATGGATGCTGTTTTCATGGTATTTTCATAACTTCTCCAATACCATGATTTAGCATGATTTAAATATTACTGAAGTCCTGCATGGTTCTTTCACAGTTCCTAATGAGGCTACAGAAAATTATGGAAAAGATCAAAGTAAAACATGTAACAAGGAAAATAAGAAAGGGGTAAAGAACTTTCACTTTTTAAAAATGTCATGAGCTGAAATCTGTCTGGCAGTATCAGAAATAATGAAGGTGACATGAAAAGGTGCAGTGTTTCCATTGGTGCAGTTGGTGAGAAGTACAAAATCCTAGCAGAAATTGCTAATGTGATAAACTGTATTGAGTAGTGCTTCTTAGTAAGAAAGGGTTAACAGACAATAGCATCTGGAATTTGTAGAGAAACTCTCTACATGTGTGGATCTCAGCATATCTCAAAAGCTTTATTTTGTACAGTTATTAAACAAAAACTAAGCAGTTTCTTTTCCGATCAATATATGTTTTTCTGAACTTAAAGAAGCAGTCTTTGAAAGAGGTGGGATGGATATCCTTAAGATACTTCTCTGTTGATAGAGAACGTAGTAGAGGGAGAGTTTTAGGCATTTGATAGAAGCACTATGTCCTAGGAGCTGTGGTGCATTTCTCCATCTTAATGCATGTTCTACAACAGATGCATATTCTGGTTGCATATTCTGCAACTCTTTGTGGCATTGGTATCCTTCTTACAAAAACCAATCATTCACTTGACTGCATGCTCAAAATAGAAGACTCAGGAGCGGGCTGGAAATGTCAGCATCTCTTTGAATGCCCATTATGACTTCCAAAGGTTTTGTACAATTAAAATCTATGAAGTGACAGTTGGTTTAAATGAACGTTATGGTGTTCAGCATGTCTGACCACACAGGTTTGGAATATTTTGGGAACATGCCACAGGGTGTATCAAGGTTTTAGCTTGATCAGTGTAATCAAGTGTTTTATCATGGATCGGGGGGCAGTATGGGAATTGGTCTCTGGGCTTTCAGTGTACTAAGTTTGTTCTTACTTTATCCTACCATAATGAGAATCATTCACTTCAGCAAATCCACTACAGAACTGGAAAAGGGGCAAAGGAAAGTAGCACTCAACTGGCCTTTTGTCCTTTGCGTGAAGATATATTCTTGGCATGAATTGTTACACAAAACAGTGTTTTAAAATATGGGATTTGAAATGTGACATAGGGCCAGTGTCTGGTCGAAGGAAGTTTACTGCCTAAAAGGAACTGGTCTTTTAGAAGGGAAAATGTGGCCAAGGGAACTGTGAAAAGAACATATGCAAAGAGAGAAAACCCATTAATTTAGCACAAAATCAAGATCCTGGAAAACAACATAAATCAATACATCAAAAACGATGAAAAGAAGGGATGCTTTGTCTTTGTGCAAATGTTATAAGTGCCTGTAATAAATAAAAAGTAATGAAATCCCTAATATATAAAACATTTGAGCAGGTTGCTAATAATGCAGCCTAATGGGAAAATTCAAATGATTGAAACGCTGAAAACATATAACTAGCACAGAGAGGGAAGGAAACGTGGTGGCTTAAATGTGTGGTATCTTTATGAAGTAACTCTTTGGAATGATTCACAGCTCCACTTTCTAATAGGTAATATGTGAAATGGGGATCTAACTCACCATGTGCAGTAGACCACCAGCAGAGAGCAACAGGGCCATTTCCTCCTGTTACGCATAGGAAGAAAAATCAGTAATACTTCAATTTGTATGATGTTACTGAAATCAGTCTGTCTTCTAACAGTATTGTTTGTATTTCTTTAAAAAAATATATATATAATGTACATAAATGTAAATGATTAATCTCCTTCTATTAAATCTGATTTTTGAGAGAATTCTATATTAGGCCTCGTTTTCACAGATAAAGACAAAATTAGTGATGGTTTAAGTACCAAAGGGAGTAATTAACCAAAGTACAAAAGAACATGAGTTAGCTGAATTCTGAGCTGCAAGAATGACTTTAGAAAATCTGTGTGTGTATGTGATGTGCATAGATATGTCTGTGCGCTCAGGGCACTGAAGAGGCTGGCTTTTGAGAATAATTGGGACATTGCTGTTCAAAAAGAGAACTCACTGAAAGCAAGGGATTAAAACAATAAACCAACCACAAAAAGGCAAGTTGATGTTAATGAGTATGAATCAGAATCTAGAAATCGTAGAAAGCTGCTGAGGAGTGTGTGTGTGTAAACATGTATATACATAAACACACGTACGTGTATCTATAATACACATATATATGCATTATCTACACCAAATATATAGAAAAACTATATATGTAAAATTAATTACAACTTTAAATGATGATTACTTAACTAGTAATTAAAATGGAAAAGGTTTGAATGATGCTATAGGAATGAAAAAGGGAAGAGTTTGAAAAGATAATGCAGAAATGTCAGAAATTCTGGGCAGGTATTGCTGTTCTATGTTTGGAAAAGGCAGTAGAGGAGCAAAAGTCTCATTATAGTTGTAACTAAGGATTCTTAATAATGGATAGTAATGATGGGCATTTTGCAATCAACAGGTTTGAACTGAGTTTCTAAGAGTTATAAAAAATCTCTTTGAGTCATTCTCTGAGTCATTGCTGTTGATTTCTTTTTTGTAGAGCATTGGGGAAGTTCCAGATGATGGGAAGAAATCTAATGTTGTGCCAATAAAAGGCTAAATGGGAAGACCCAGATAAGTCTGTCAGCCTGACATTGATCTCAGGCAAAATAATGGAATGGTTTCTAAAGGACTCTATTAATAAAGAATTAAACAGTGGAAATATAGTTATTGCTAATCAGCATGGGTTTATGGAAAACAGACCTTGTCAAATTAGTTTGGTATCATTTTAATGGTATTACAAATGTGGCTGATGTAATGAAGTTCTATAGGGCAATGATGGGGTACAAAGTATTGATGAAATGCTGGAAAAACTATGGTGCTTATTTAGCAGTGTATAAGGAAACTGAGTAAATTTAGAGCTTTATGGTTAACAGCACAGTAATTATTTTTTTACTGCTTACAGTGAAGTGCAATGTAACTTGAAAACAAACACTGGTTTATTTTCTGTTGAGCCAGAGCCTGTACTTAGCACACAGCTCTGTCTCCCTAGAGCATGATCTATCCCACTATTCTTCTAAAAATAATGAGCACAATCAATTACTGGTAAAAGCCATTCTGGATCAGATGGGGAACTGTGAGCACTGTGTTTGGATGTTGTCTGATAGCAAGATTACAGGTAGAAAGAAGGGTGAGGAGCATCATAGGTGAAGACTGGAGGGGTGTAAGTATGGTAGGTGACAATAAAATCACCTTTTTATTCTTTCTCCATTTTATGTTTCTCTTTGATTGACCAGCTGGGTCTTTTTGTTGCTTGCTTTCTCTGATAGCTAATGTACATGCACAGCACCCAGCATGGTCAAGTGGCACATGGTACTTCCCAGAAATGGGAACTGTGATGAAGTAATTCTCTTCTTGCAGCCCCTACTGTCAGAAAAAAAAACTGTACAAAGTATAAAAGAGAACAACTTGTGGTTAAAGTATATGGAGATAAAATATAACAACGTTTTGCTGAGTTGTTCTACAGTTTTTTCAATCTCTTCTTATATAAATCATTGGCTTTTCTTCCTAAGAGTTGTTTCATTAAAAATACATCAGTTTTTTTTTCTTTTGTTGGTTTGTTAGAGCTTCCTGGAAACATTAATTTCTGTTCTTATGAGAATTCAGATTTTGAAGATAAAGCAGAGAACAGAATGAAACCTTCCAGATTTCTGTCAGCCATGATTGAAGAGTTGCTGAGAAAAGTTGCAAGAAATTTCCATACATTCGTCTTGCCCACAAGTTTTATGGGAAGTCCAGCTGCATTGCACTGGAGAACTTTCATATGAATGAGGTGAGGTTCTCACCACTTTAGACAGCTCATTTCTCATTGTGATGTCAATCGGGTTTTATTTCATGCTTTGTGCAGAAATGGAAAACACAGGAAATTTTGAAGTTGGGTCAGCTCTTAATGAACTGTAAATAGGGCTTATCTAAACACACTGTAGTTGCTTGAATAATTAATTCTGAATAATTGACTTGGCTTCATATTTCTTTTAGATTTTTTTTATTTTTTCATTTATACTAATCTATTGACAGGTAATTTTTAAAGTCTAAGTAAATAAACATTACACGGTAGATTTCATCCAGGGGAAATAATTTTTCCTGAAGTAAGTATTTTATCCTTAGACAGTATTGTGTGGGCATATACATTTGTAAAAAAGTCATGCATAGAAGAGATCTGGATATCCTTGTGGAGATTCATGGTGTTTCAAACATTTTTTTTTAACTTCAGGAATTTCTTTCAGAACAAATGAACAAAAGAAATACAAAAAGGTGATACACTTCTATAAAAAAATGGTAATTCTCTAGTTAAGATCAAGAGAAATACATTAGATTTTAAAGTCCTGTAAATTTTAACATTTACAGTACTGCTGGAATTACCGTGAAAACTCCCTTGCCAACTTTAAAAGTGTAGCTTGATACCATTGCTCATCTATGTAGATATATTAATTACATTTTTAGTCCTGACTTCTCTAAAAGGCTTTTGCTAACAGGTTTTGAATCAGTTTTTAAAAAGTGTGCAAGGTGAGAAAAGTCTGACAGTAATTTTGGATGTGAAAGGCTTTTGTGTACTTTTTTATTAAAGGATGGAGGGACAAAGGAGTCTCTTCCCTTCCCCATAAATGATGAGGGCTCCTACTCTCCCCCCTCCAAGTTCCAGCAATTAGAGCTTTTGTAAAATTGTTCAGATACAGCAATGAATGAACAGCCATTGAAACTGAAGGACATGACAACTAAAACTGAGAGAAGAGCATGAAGTCATGGGTAATTCAGTATGACAGAATACCACTGAGGCCAAGAGCATGATTAAAGTAAAGTCAGTGTCTCTTCCTTTAGATCTGCAATTACAGGAGATGAGATGTGAAAATGGAAGGGAGTAAACCCCCCGCATTCTTTACATTAAAAGGAAAAAAAAAGGTAGGTAGGAGGAAAAAGAAATTTTGTTAGAAAATCGTTATTTTTTCAGCATCTTTCATGAAATGGTTTTAATGACCTGGAAAAGATCTTTTAGTACTGGTGACAAGATGTTAAATGATAGGTATCATTGGTCTGTCCTGATGGGTTTGTTCTTCTCTCCGTGCATTTATTTGGGAGATAAGTAGAGGAGTTTCAAAAAATGTATAAAACACACAGAATTTACAATTACAACCAATAAAATTTGCATTTAACTTTGCAGTTTATGGTAAGTACTTGCCAATGCCAATATAGATTATTGACTTGTAAAGTAGATAAAATATGTGTGCAGCTGTTAGATTGCCTACTAAAACCTTAGTTGTGTAACAAAATCTGGGCATGGAACTCCAAATAAATAAAGATAGTTTAAAAATTCCAAGTTTTATGTAATTGCAGTGCCATGTTAATCAGGTCAAACTCAGGTGCAATCCTAAATGTAAGATATATTTTTCTGGGTCTCACTTACAGAAAATTTGGCAGCCCAATAGGGAGATAATAGTACAAGACAGTATAGATAAAAATAGCCTATAGTTTTTCTGAAAAGTGTTTCCAAAAATAAAAACGTCACAGGTATTGGGATGTTCATGCAAAGAAAGGCATCAGCTTTTGTCAAAACAATGTAATGTTCTAAGTTGATTTAGAGATGGTTATAATCAGCAGTAGATTATAATCATGCTAAATGATGAGGTTTAGTATGTGTAAGTGCAACATACAGCAAAAGATACTGCAGGTGTTTGTATAGTGAATAAAGCACTCAGATTAAAAAGGCAGTGCTCAAAGTTTGGAGATGTAATTTTTTTCTCTCCCTTTTATTTTAGTATATTTTTAATAGCTCTCTAGATTTTCTTTTTAAGACAAACCTGGCATTATAATTTGGGGATCTGTTTCAGTAGAGTGTAGTGGTTGTGTGTGTGTCTGGAAACTGTGGGAATAAAGGATCATACTGTTTTAGAAATCAAGATACAGAATTATTCTCTTAATGTTACAGATGCAAGAGAGAACAGTTACAAGCGTTGCTGAAGGCAATTATCTAGAGACTTGCTAAACTCACTGAACAGTTCATATTAAATATTTTAATTCCCCAGGCATTAACTTAGCTCAGGGAAATTTCCTAGGTTTCTCTATATTAGTACTGTTAAGAGGAAAAGCAGGGAAGCCAGGTCAGTTTGGGAGTCTAATAGGAGCAGAATGAAGTGAGCAGCAAAAATAACTTTGTATCTGTTTGGGGAGTATTGAAGACCTTTGTTCTTTTAACTTCTACATGAGAGAAGGAAGAGAACTTTCAAAAAACACAGCATGAGAACCCCAGTGCTGAAAACTGGGTATTGCGTTGTGGTGACTGTGGGTATGCAATGAATGGCCAGCAGTCCAAATCCCAAGAATCCCACTGCCGTTTCGGTGCTGAGCAGGGATTAGTATGCTGCCTCCTCTTTCTTTTGGACAATGGCATCCTCCCTTTTGCTGTTCTCCTGCTGCTAGTTGTCCCACTTCTGTGTATTCCTATTTGCCTGTTCTTTCTTTGATTTCATTGTGCCTGAGAATTTGGAACTGGTATTTGCCATTTTATCACGGTGTGGATTGCTTCGGTTTTGGCTGGTCTCGTTTTTCCCCTCTACTGTCACACAGCTGGAGGAAAGAAAAGGCTTCCCAGAGAATTTCTGGGGATGTTGCTATGGGTTTTCTACCCTATAAATTGAGGAAATAGGGTCTATCTGAGCTGTGTTAATTTTTTTCTGGTCCCCAGCTGTTGTCTGTAGCTTTCAAAGTGGAGGCTCTGCAGTCCCCGAGTGCACATGCATAAGGCAAACCACCACAGCAGTGCTGTTTTACTGAAGGAGCTTTTGTCTTGGGAGATAACTGCAGTTTCAAAGATGTGATGAAATACAAGGCTGCATTTGTTTTGTGGATAGTCTTTTCCTTCTGCAGAGTGCTGAAACACAGAAAGCACAACTGTCGATAGAGGCCCACCTTGTCTGTAAGTGTCTCATGTAAAATAGCTCAAATATGACTATATATAAAATATGTTATAACTGAGTCTGTTAAAACCTATAAGAAAATGGGCATGGCAAATTATGTATTTCCTCTACTGTTTTCTGGCATTTAGATTTGTTTGGCTGATGCTACACTTACCCATATCCGTGTTGTCCTAGTACTTAGGAGCCAAACAGGTTTGATTTGTGCTGGCACAAACAGTGTATCAAGAGTAGGTGAAGCGGATCATTGCAGTCAGTAAGAGGAATGGAACATCAACTTTAACTCCTCATCAGGGTAAGAAGATTTTTCTTCTTTTTTCCAAAATATCATCTACTTGTGCTACCTCAAACACAGTTTTTCTGAAGGCAGAAAATGTTATTGTCAAACTACCTTTAGAACATACATCCATTTATTAATGTTGATTCTGAATCATATTCTGGTATAGCTTATATCAATTGCATACATTTTGGGGTCTGTAACACTAAATAAATCTGGGTGTGATTCAGTGAAATATAATGCTGGACAACAATTGGACATTTAAAAACTCCTTCATGTTTGTTATAGGGATATTGAGGATTTGTCAAAAGAAAGCATCTAATGAAAACATGTTACAGCCTAAAAGGCAGAAGTTATTAAAAAAAGATAATCCAGGATTCATAAAATCCTTGGAATTTTCTTTCAAAGTATAGTTAAGCCCTTGATGGAAGTCTCACCTTAAAAGTCAGATATTTGAAATTATCATCTAGATAATTCTTCAGTATCTGTATTTAAAATTGCCTAATGTGTTTAGTTGCTTGGCATAGCATTATAATTGAAGCATTTAATAAACTGTGTAAGTACTCTTCTTTTTATCCGTACAGTTTCTTTGTGAGGCTGAGTTTTAAGGCCTGAAGTCTTAACGAATTAATCAGCTTTCCACAGCAAAGCAAATACAATTTCCTCCCTTGCATATTTTAAGTAATCCAGGCTTGGGGGAAGGGCCCGGTCTTTGGGGATGGTGACTTCTTTTAATTCCTGCATAATTCTAAATCCTTGAAATTAAAGATGAACAGCAGAACAAGAAATGTTGCAATGCACAGTTTTTTCCTACCTCCTTTATTAGTCTGTGCTGAGGTAGTGCAAACAAAAGGCTTTCTGCTGTGCTGCTCTGGAGTTGTACATTGGGTTTGGTTTGGAGATTTATCTACACACAGGTGGAAATAAATTCCTGTGAAAAGTGTGTAACCTTTGCTTCTCATTGATTATGTTTTGGTGGAGATAATTTCTTTAGCTCTCTCATCGCCAAGCAGCCAAAGCTCAAGCTTCCATGACTCAGAGACTTTTCCCTGCGCCACACTCAGATAAGCAAGGTTGTATTCACAGAAGAAATTAATTGGTGAATCTATTACATGTAATGCTTTCTTTCCTCTGTATGGTAATTTCTTTTACCGATACAGAGACATTTTTGATAAGACAGTGGCAACCAGGTATGCTGAATGTGTTTGTCCATAGCTGCAAAAGGATGAACTGCATGCTACCTGCTAAACAAAGCAAAATATATTTCTTTTTGTAACCTTTTGAAATAATAATTATACCTGCAGCCTAGACTATTCCATGCCATGTAATTAATAGATTTCTTTTTAGACACAGCATACTCATACATCCCCTGTGGATCTGATCTTGAAAACAGGTGAATGGTGGTAGCCCCATGAGTAATCTCACTAAGACAGGTGCCCAGCAGTGCAGGGATAGGTCCCGGGGATCCTTTGCAGCTGGATGCTGATCTACACCTCAGCTATAGCCCCCATCTCTTGCTATTAAATAGAATTATGTGAGTCTGAATAGGTTGCAATTAATTCAGAGTGCTGCAGCCAGATTACTAAAATGAAATTCAGCCATGGTTATTGTTTCTGAGCTCTAATTTATACTCTGTATGTCTGTAACATTTTACATTGATCGCAAGGCTTTGCATCGTTTGCACTGCCAAAAACTGCTTTCACCGTGTGCCACTATATATCTCCTCTGCTTTTATTCCATCTTTGTTTTTGAGAATTGGAGTGAATGGCTACTTCATCTGTAGCAGATTTATGAG
Organism: Climacteris rufus; assembly: GCA_013398175.1. Lineage (NCBI taxonomy): Eukaryota > Metazoa > Chordata > Aves > Passeriformes > Climacteridae > Climacteris > Climacteris rufus. The sequence continues at coordinate 2,029,749 of VZRZ01000890.1, read as the reverse complement.
TAGATTATAATGCAGTGGCAGGTTTTTTTTTGAACGTCAGCAGATACCTTAGTGCATGCTCCTGGCTGAGGACAGAAGCAAAGGTCTTTGGTTTTCAGTTGCAGAGTCATGCCTCTCAACAGATCTTGTTCAGTCTAGAAAAGAAAAGGCTTTGGGGTGACCTCATTGCAGCTTTCCAGTACCTGAGGGGGCTACAAGTAACAGAGACTATTTACAAGAGCAAGTAGTGATAGCACAAGAGGGAATGGATTCAACCTGAAAGAGGGCAGGGTTAGATGGGTTATTTGGAAGGAATACTTCCCTGTGAGGGTGGATGCCCTGACACCCAGAGTACCCAGGGTACCCAGAGGAGTTGTGGCTGCCCCATTCCTGCAAGCATCCGAGGCCAGATTGGACAGGGCTTGGAGCAGCCTGGGATAGTGAAAAGTTTCCTTTCCCATGGCAGGGTGTTGGGAACAAGATTATCTTTGAGGTCCCTTCCAGCACAGGCCATTCTCTGGTTCTATGATTCTACTTCTCTTATTTTTGAAGTGAAAAGGTTTTATATATTGTACTTTTCACAAGGCAAAGACTAGAATCTCAGTGACTTCTGTGATTACTGGATACATAGTTGTCTCCTGTTTAGTTTCCATTGTTTAACAAAGCACAGAAATGCCACTCTTGATTGAACTACCATTCACTCTTGGCCACCAAGCCCCAGTTCTTTCTGATATTTAGTATCTTTTTTTATATACACCTGTACTTTTGTAGTAGACCTGCAGTATGTTTTGAGGGGGTGAAGGGGAGTGTTCACAGCATTTTAAAGAATGGGGAAATCAATTAGATTTTACTGACTATATAGATAATAGAGTTGCTATCATTGTAGTAGATATAGATTGTATTTCGCATTTAAATGCTCTGTAGTTTTTTCCTATGGCTCTTAACAGTAGGTGAGAAATCAATGTCAAGTGTTTAGCTGAATTACTTATACTAACAGAAAATGTTGAGCTGATAATTTTAGCCTGGATCTGTTTGAATAGGAAACATTTAAAAATTGCCATTGATCAAAAAAATGGGAATTTGAAGTGTGGATACCTGACCCTGATGTTCTGAAATGCAGAGAGAATGGGTGGAAAGGGTATTGTTCCATGAAACTGGGATGAGCACCTGCCTTGTGCCTGATGAACAGGGCATGGCCTTGAGAGACAAGTTTGTGTCAGTCAGTGAAAACTTTGCAGAGCAACATCATTGAGCAATTCAAGTTTTGGATAACTCATGTTTTAAACCCAAAGTACTGTGCTTTTAAAAGTAAATACTACTGCAAAAATTGTAAATTCATTCAGCTGCCAAGATGTGCGGTTCTGAGTTAAAAACACAGATGCAAGTTTATACTTGAGATTTTACCAGTTAGAAATAATGCTGTTGGAGGCGGTGGTTATTGCATTCATAAGCTAAGATAAATATGATATAAAATAAAAGACCTCTGGTAAAAAAAAAAAGGATCTATGAAAGGATCACCTGCAAATTTTTTCTGTATATGGGCATAAGTATATTTATTGCAAAATGTAAGTGGAGATTGTATTCAAGCAAAAATTTTAAATGACATATCAAGCATTTTCCCCAGGCAAGACCAGGCATTTACTAGTCAGAGGCTTTACCAGAGTCTCAGGAAAAATTCATGTATGCTCAGCAGGCTGTTAAAAGAGAACAGCCCCAGTTGCAAGGGGTATCAGGACATGGTTCTGCAATTCCTATTTTGAGAGAAGTGTTATCTTCCAGATTTTTTTAGTGTTGGTAGGTCAAGCAGAGCTTTTGTGGGTTGCCAGAAATATTTTTAACTGACTTCCAAAATGAAAATTAAAAATGTGGGTGGACTTAACTGTCTATAAATAGAAAATATAATGTATTCAGTGCTCTAAAATATTTTGTCTGGCCAGCAGCTACTGCTTCAGAAATGTGTGGGTGTTTTGTAGGTCCTGTCATGTTACAGACATTCTAGAGAATCAAAAATACCGCCCCATCTTTAGGCTTGCTAAGGCAACTGAATCCCATAATATGTTAAAAAAAAATCAAGTTTTTTTCTCAAAGCAGAGAACCATCTAAGTGTTTTCCATAGCTGCTCATTACACACAGTTTAAAGGCAATAATTAATGCTTGACCATAAGTATTATGCCTGATTATTTCCAATAAAGCGCCATTAAGGATGTTTGAAAATGTAAAACGTGTATGAGAAAGCAGATTGTTTAAACTAGAGGGCTGTTTCATCATATGCAACTAGCAAATGCTACTTTTTGGAGATTGCTATTTGCCCAATATACTTTGAATGAATATGAGTTTACTGATTTCGGAGGGTATACACTGCATATAAAACAGCTTTGGTTAATGATCATTAGAACATGAGAATGGCTTAAAAGTACTTTCTAAGTACTATTTATGACCCTTTTTTGCATCTTTCAGAAAATTTGTGGCATTAGCAGAGGTGTAATTATTTCAGGGTTGGATACAGAAAAACAGGTATAGACATTCTCTAATTAAAGACCTTAACATGCATAAACTGCTTCTTGTACATTACCAAGAATTGCTCAGCTATGTTTTTAAGTTCATTAAGGATGATGAAATCAGGGTGATGGAAAGATGCTTTCTATGTGTACCATTTGTATTCCTTCTGAATTTGCTACATTATTTATGATGCAGTCTTGAAATTATAGTGATCTTGTATGTGAGGAAGTTTGACATTGTACATTCAATGAAGGTTTACCTGCCTTGAAAAATAGATGAGTAGATGAGTATTCTTAGTCATAAATGTATTATATAAAATCATAGCAAACCAGGCATTTCATGAAATGATGTTCAGCGACTCCGAAGTACTCCCTTTGAATTGAGAAAGCAAAATTACATGTGTCTCACATTGACAATATAAAGAGCGCAGGCTTTAAAAACTCTTAAAATATTGTACAGAGGCAGGAATATGTCAACGATGGATATGTAATGTTTTTTAGTGAGTCCCTGGTTTCTGTGTGCAGTCTTAAAATGTGGCATTTATTATGCCCATTCTTATCTAAAAACACACTTTGTAAACTTTGCTGCAGATCACAGAAATGTGCTAAACATCAACTCCCTGTACACTGCACTTCCAATTAGTTATTTTCAGAACACATGGAGAACTTGGAGAGCCAGTGTCAAAATGCATAAAACTTGGAGAAAGTGCTGTATAAAATATCAATATGAAAAATAATACATCAAATGTGTCTCTGAGGGCTGGGCAATACCCAGCATCTGACATAAGTTTGGTATTTCTCCAAAGTATCCCAGACAGATAAGCACCATTTCACAACTTTACTGTCACATTACCTTTTTCCTGACCAAGGAACAAGGCCACATTGTGTGTGTGTGAGTGAGTCCAGTTTCTCTCTCTGGGCTGCTGAACACTGGAAACTTTCACATTAACTAAAGCACTCAAGAATATTTTGCTTCATGTTCTTCTGAGGGCAAAGGGACATGTTAATTCTTTCTGAGAGTCGTAGCTGTTGTCAATGGAGGCAAACTCTGATGCTCTGCAAGTGCTTTTTGAAATGCCTAATGATATTATAGTGCTCAAATATTGTAATACTGATATTATGCACATGTATTAATAGTCCTATTTTCACAAAGGGTATAAGTGACTTTGATTTGAATGCCTTTGGTAATGTTAGTTCATTCCTTCTGATAAAGGTAGTGCCAGGAGCCTTTGTAGAAGAGTCAAATTTTGATACCTTCCAGGGAGCCTGTACTTAGTACATTTTCAATGTTTATAATGGGAGAAAAAAGAAGGGGGGAAAAGTTAAAAGTAAGAAGCACTAACAAGAAATTATTTCTAATCATATTGCTATTCCTGAGGCATAACAGAAGAATTCTGGAAAAATCAAATTGCAGGATGCAAACCTCGGGTGTCAACTTGTCACTATGTTACATTTAAAGTGGTTATTAAAATCATTATGCTATCAACCTGTGAAGTTTGGGCACACCAAATATAGCAACCTGCTTAATTGCTCAGTATTTTGCAGAGAGTGAAAGAAAGGCAGAAAGGGAGGTGGGAGTGGAGAGAACGGTGTGTTTTTAAGGTACCCTAAAAGGCCTTTTTTTCCTGTGGAGAAAATTATGCATTTGTTGTTCAGTAAGACTTTGGTCTTGAATATAGAATATTTTATTAGAAATGCAGCTGCCTGCCTGTCTACATAACTTAGAAATGGTTTTATTGAGATCTTCCAACAATGCAGCACAATGCGTATTGGTATGACTTGGTAGGTCTAATCGTGCTATTGACACTGCTCCTCTCTTGGGAAATCAGATTAAAATGAACTGATATTGCCAAAACCAGTGTCTAGAATACTTAGGGTCAGGTGTCAAAGTCTAATTTCCCATAGGAATAAAGCTGGAGAAACTCCGCTGAAGTTACTTCAGGTTTATATTTGTATAAGGAGCAACTTGATTCTTGATTATCATCCTAGAGACTTGGCAGTGAAAAGGCTGAAATGTGATTCTAGGATAAAACAGTAAATTACAGCATTGCTTCAGTAACTACATAAAGCAGGCAATGAAAATGTAAATTTGGGGAGGGGAAGAAGACAAAAACCCCAGAACTTCAGCCAATTAGTTTTGAACAGCAAATTTACTCCAAATGGTGTGTTGTCTCCATAAAAGTGCAGAATGAGGGAAAAAACCCCATAATTTCTCCAAATACCATAAATTCATGTTTACTTTATTTCTTTGTATTGTTTCTCTCCATTTCTTCAAAACTGGGATTTTTTTTTTCTTGTCCTGCACTGGGCATAACATAAAGCTGATGATGCAGAACCTGCCAAGGCCCAGTTGGGATTCAGTGACTTCACCACGTGGTAGCTGATGACACTGCATTCAGTGACTTGCACAATCACTCAGTTTTCAAGGTGTCATTCAGATTCAGTTTTGGTTAAGAACTGGAGGTCAGTCAGTCTTTCTTGCTTACCTGTTATGTTTCCAGATGAAAAAATTGCAGAAAACTTAGCTGTAAACACTGAAATAATTTGTTGAGCATATTTCTGCAGTCTGTGAAAGTCATCATAAATTCTGCTATATAGAAAAAATTTGAGAAAAAATATAAGCTTGATCTTTTTATCAAATTTAGTTTTATGGAGACTAGAGCATTGAGATATGTGACTGGAGGTTAGCATTCGCTATTTTTTTTCCTTCTGACTGGCAATTCTTGCCATATCACAATTATTATTCATTAAGAGAATCCTGTAGTCCTTGGTAAAAGATCTGAGTTGAAGAAAGTGAGCATCCTATCCTCTTCCAAGGATAATTTGTGAGAGAGAATGTAGTTTTCATCTGTTGAAAATATCTTCATTTGCTCCCTCCTTCCATCTGGCCATGGAAGTTACTGGCATTGCATGGTGGATACATCTGTAGATTTGTGAAATGTTTGCGTAGAAGAATGAAGGCTGATATTGCATTAATTAGCATGGCTATTAACAATGTTATTAGAGTTACAAGCACACTGAAAATTTAGACACACTGTCCAGTAGGGAAGTATTTGGCTGCTGTAGTATCATAACTATTTTTTCATGTCTCCCTGCTTGCCAGTAGGTTGGTCTGGGAGAAGAATACAATTAGGGATCCTATAGAATATGAAATATCTACTTCCTTCTTTCGGTACCTTGTGTCTTTTTCTTTTCTTTGAGATACTATTCTACTATTCCTTTCACCAAAGGCATTTATTTTTCCTGTAAGACCTGCTAGTAGAGCTGTTGTAATTATTAGTTGTACATTCTCCACAAGGAAATTTGATGAACCAACACACATTTCTTTTTGCTTAGAAGAATTTTGCCTATGAATTTATTATTTAATTTTGAGTTGTGTCTAGTTAACACATATGTATAGAAGTTATTAATATACCCACTCATCCAAACAAGTTATTCTGGATACTCTCCCTACTGTGATATGCTACCATAATTAATTCAAGCACATGTTCAGAAAAACCATGTTCTTATTTAAAGTTGATAAGATATTTGTGTAACATCCCTCCAAAAAAACCGACGCCCCAACACCAGGCTGATCTATTTGGCCACAAAATGCAGTTGTTTTTTTTTCTTCCCTAATCCTTCCTAACAAAACCACTTAATTCAGTCCTTAAGTTCATAGTTGGTTTAGTAACAGATGTGTCCTTGTCCAGAAATACATACCTATTTTTTGTTTTTATATTCCCCCATAACCTGTGTTGTATGTTACCTCATTTGCCATTGACTGTACTATTTCAAAGGCTGCACTTAATACTCAGGGCTTGTCCAGGTCCCTCTGAACTGACTCTGGCATGGAAAAAGGATGGCATTACTCTTCCTTCTGTGTATGCCAGACCTGCAGGGCCTGCTTCATCTTATATGGCAAAATGGGAAAGCTCATCCCAAAAAACTCTAATGGCAACTTGCTTTTGTGTGTGAAGCAGTATTCAATGGAAATGAGCAGAGTGTCCACTGTGATGAGTATTAGCTTTATAATTTCAGTTCTTCATACTTGCAGAGTGAAATATGAAGAAAATTAAAAAATATATGAATAAAAATATTTTTCGTATGGTGTCAGAATCCCAAGTGCTATAGGAAAAGCATACTTAAATCCAGTATCATATATCCTGTGGGGGGTGAGAGCCTTCAGTTCTGATTTCTTAAGCCCACCTTTAGCTGCCTTTGGAAATTTTTTTCATGTGGTACATCCCACCCAGAAATATTGAAGGGCTCTGGGGTGGTTTGTTTTTTTTCCTTTGCTGATGTGTGTGACAAATGTGTGTGCAATTTTCACTCTGTATTAAGGGGCTGTCAGACTCAATCTGTGTTAACTAAAATCCTATATTGCGATGACAACATTTTAATGTATTAATTACATTTTATGTCTGTGCTTAGATATTTAAATTGGATGGAGAGAGGGACATTCCAAGCTCCTTAATTTTCCACAAAGAAAGAATCTGTGGTTGGGTTTTTTCTGACAATGAAGCCACTTTGGTTCAAGTTCCAAATTTCTGAACTTTGAGAACACCCCACCGGACAATGTCGAGTTTGTTTGTGTGTTTAGGCTCTAGCAAGAGTTGGTGGACCATGATAAAAACAGAGTGTAAGAGAATAATAGGCCCAGAACCAATGTTTACTTTTTGCTAGATGCAGACTGTTCTTTTTTAGATATTCACATTTAAAAAAACCCAAAACCAATCCCAAACAGAAAATGCACAGCTATTTAAAAAACATTTAATTAAATGCAGGAAGCGATGACAAATGCTAGAAACTGGCTTCGTTGCCAGCATTTCTGATATAAAGTATTTCTCTTTTACTCTCTGAAGTGAGTGGAGATGTCACAACACCTGTGCCATGTTCTGAGCAATGATGTAAGAACAACTGTAACAGTCCCTTATTTGGGGATGTCCACACAAAGTTCTCTGATGCTTCTTCAATTCTCTGATCTCTTTTAAAAAGAGAGTCACTAAAATCCACTAATGCAGCACAGAGGACCTCTTCCGGTATTAGATCTTTATCTATACTTTTTTTAATACCATGAAAAATTGCATGTTAGTTGATGGCATCTCTTATTTCTTCGGAAAGCATTCTGATTGGTTACCTCACTGTTATATCACCATATACCTGAAGATTCCTGTCATTTTTTTCACTGGAAATTTTGTGGTTTGTTGGCATCTCACTCTTCAAGACAAACTGGCCTTTTCTATGTGTTTGCACAGTACCAGCCCCAGTGGATGGAACTTACTGACATTCCGTTGTTACATCAATATAGATGTAAATTATTGTCATTAAGGAAATGATTGAAGTAGCAGATTTTTCTTATAAAATCTCAGACAAAGTCAGCCCACAATGAATTTTAACATTTGCCATATGACATCCATTTAAGAAAGCTGATTTGCAGCTTCTGTGAGTAGCAGACAGAGATAAAACTCTCCCTTTATCTCTCAGCTGATATGAAACTTCATTCTAATACAAAAATAATGTGAAGATTATAATTATGCAGGAGCAAATAACTGAAAAAAATTGCCCATCTTCTTTAGAAGGAAGGAAAAAGAAATTCAAGGTTTTGAAGAACTGGTGTAGTGCATGCAAGTGTCCATGCCCATGACAGGGAATCGGAACAAGATGATCTTTAAGGTCCCTTCCAACCCAGACCATTTTGTTCTTCTGAGTTGTGCTGCTGCTTTTGTTAGTTTCAAGCTTAATTTCTATTAGTTGCTCAGCTTGTACCTAGGAAATCACGTAAACTATTAAAGCCAGCAGTATTACCTTTTTGTTTCTGTGAAATAAAGGCAGATTAGAAGGGCATGGCTGAACTGGAGGGATTGGAAGTTGTTTGGGAAACAGTAGGCTGTGCAGCAGTGGCAATTAAAGATGGGGCTTTATGTATGTAAGTATGTTAGTATGGCACATTTGGGTATATGAATTTATATATTTAATGAGAAAAAGTTCAAATTAACTTTTGAGTCAATGTTTTAGAGAAGAATGGCAGCTGTGTTGGTGGGTGGGTGCATGAGGGTTCTCTGTCTCTGGGTTCCTCAGTGCCTTTTGAAGTCTCATTTGTAGGAATCTAATTACATGTTGAGGCCTGGTGACTGGCAGTGCCATTCTGATTCTCAACCAGATGCAACTGAGTGTAGGTTCTCCTGCACTGCTCTTTGCCTTTACTGCTTGTGATGGTGCTTCTTGGAAGTGTTGGGGAAGGGAGAAAGAAAAGAGACAATAAATTATCCATTTCCCTTTGCCAATTAATTTTATCTTCTCAAATTTGATTCTATTAGCTGTAATTTGTTAGTCATGGACCATTTCAAAACCTGTTCACCTTCGAGTAATAAATGATCTTATAGGAAACTATTCCTTTAGATTGAGCATTCAAGATGCTTGCTCAGCCTCTTTCGAACTTTGCTTAGAAATACAAATAGTGAATAAATGCCCAAGGTGAGCAGTAGTTTCTGAAGAGTGAGTATGTCTGTCTGAGGCAAATAGCCCAAGGCTGATTATGTGCATCAGTCTCCTCCACAGCACTTGACCCCAACACATTTTGGAGCAGTCAGGTCCTCCTTGTTTCATCACTGGCATTGTAAAAGACAGGGGTCTGTTGACTTGTTTCTTGATGAGGTCAAACATGTCAAATGGAGTGGGACATCAGCATGATCAGATCTAAATTGCTTGCTGCACCAATTTCTAGCTATATTGTAGTCTAATATCAAATCTCCTGGTCTTCTTGTAGGTATAAAAGACACGTGGTGTTGGGGGAACAGAGAAAAAAAAATGGTGAGGAGTTAACTTTTCAGCCAGTTGATTACAGATCTGAACTTCCAGACCAGGGAGAGCTGTGTAGGAATGAATTGCAAAGCCCTGTTATTTATTGACTTAAATCAGTGGTTTAGAATAGAGTTATTTTATCAAGTTTTGTGAAAGAAATGTTGGTGATGCAGTAATACAAGAATTCAATACTGCTGTGGAAACACAAAATGTCTTTTCAGAAATATTTCAGAAAAATATCAGCATTTCAGCAGTCACATCTTTTAAAATAGACTGTTGAGAGGGTTCCACGGTCCTGTAGGAGCTCTACACACAGAATTCTGCTGAACAATGTCAGTTGTTACTTTTGACTGAGTAAAGCCTGGTGCTATATTTATATATAATGTTAAAGCTCCCAAAACGGCATCTCCTGTCCCAAATATGCAATATCACATTTTAAGCACTAGAAGGGGCTGCATATTGGGTCTTAAGGTTGCCTTCAGAAAGCTAAACCCACGTAACAGCTTGCTTACTGTTTTTGTGAGCATCAAGTTGTAGGGGAGTATTATTGACCAAAATGCTGTTTGTGTGTTAGGGCTGGGCAGTCTTTTAGAAATTAAGTGTTTTGCTCCAGATACTTCCTTCATATCTAGACAAAGAAATGAGCCACAAATTGTACTTGAAAATGGGGATATAATCTGTAATTCCCTGAGGCTGAGCTTTCACATTTTCACTAGCTAACTTTATTGTCTAAACTTTGCCTGAGAGATGTGGTTCTTTTGGTTAGATTATGTAATTTAGAAAAAAATTTGCTTCCCAACATAAATGCTATATAAACTCCTAAACAGAATTTCATACATACAGAGCTGAGAAGAAAATGCAAGCATTTTAAGTTTGGTAATTCAGCACATCTTGTTGATAGAGAGTTTAGAGTATTTTTTTTTGCTTTGATGTATTACAGATTTTATCAGTCTTGATCAAATCTGTGAATTATGTGCTAAAGAAAGTTAGTATCTGTAGTTCATCAGCACTTTTCTTTCCCTAACTCAGTCTGTTCTCTTCTATTGAGAAGCTTTTCTTTGCTATTCAAAATGGACTGAATCCGTGCTCTGCCAAACAATTGAAATAGGAAGTGGCTGAGAGAAGGGCCCTGTTACCTGTGTGTAAATGGCAAGGAAAAATCGGCTTCAATGGGCTTTAGAAACGCGTGAAATGAGGAGAAAAGCTTGCCAGGAGACCTCCTTCATTCGGTTTGTGTTTCAGAAAAGCTGCCTGAGAACCCACCCCGTGTACACGCCCTGGGAAGGCAGTTTGGTTTTTGTGCTTTAATTAGTGGAAAGGTAAACGCTATTTTCCACTTGGATTTTGGCAACCACTCAGTGTTTCATTCACATATTATTTTCTCTTGTCGTTCTGTAAGAGAGTTGCAGTATGCTTGGGGCTCTTTTAGAACCTTGACAGAAAAAGTGACTGATGTCCCGAGCATGGCAATCCTCCGAATATCCTACTCTGTTTCAAGAAAAAGATTTTTGCAACTTGTAATGTAAATAGCTGAGTCAAATGGCCAGAATTTGCTGGGAGCCATTGCTTCAGCATGGATACAGAAGGCTTGATTACTGATGTACCAAGTGCCCTTAAATGTGTGCAGGTTCAAACCATTTTTCTAGGTACGATTATGGTTTGTATTTACGCCTTTTAAATAGGGAAATATGCTCATCCCATATATAGCACTTATAATCAATTGTTGCTAATATACGTAATTCAATATTACAAACCTGGAGTAAATCCAATCTGAAATGAAGTCTTTAAAATGATGCTAAGTTACATCTGTTGAAATGAAATCTATGGAATTGCTTTTCTATGATGAATGCAGGCATGGATGGTTTCTTTTTAAGGTAAAGTTATTATTTGTATTCACTCTCCTGTTTTCATACTAAAAACCTATGAAAAGACCACATGGTAATAAACTGGTGATGTTGGCTATTGCATAAGTGTAGCTTTTGCAGTACATCATTAGTTTGATTCAGGTCAGGTGGGCTGAAATGAAGCCATCTGAAGCAAGTCTCATTTTGTGTGGCATTTAACAAGTGAGAGATGATAATTGCTGTCACTGAAGCATGACTGCTTTTGTAATGAATACTTTCTGCTTGTGGTCAGAGTATGTAGCTCTGTGTGTGTCATGCAACATGCTTTAATCTTAAAATAATTAGTAAATTTGCAATTGAATTTATTGTTGAATGAAGTTATATTTCACAGAGGTTCTAGCTTCTACAGTCAAGTGATCAATGTTTGCTTTTAATTACATAGCACTGGAGAGATCCTGTACACCTTTTTCTGTGATGGCTTTGTGTTTCCAAATAGTTATGTGGATAATGAAATCTGGAAAGCACACGTTTAAATTGGTTAATGAAGTTAAGTGTTAGCCCAGCACATCACATTTTATCCCTCATGCTGGTCAATCAAATCTGTGTTATCTGATTTTACAGGGGCTCTATTACGGTCCTATTGTGTTTAGGTGGGATTGTTTGACTTCTTCGCCTTTCCATTGATCTTGCCCACTGATGATACTGGTGTTACCTTTCTGCTAGTGCAAAGTCAATGCCTTCAGCAATAGATTAAGAGCTACTCCTCTCTAGCTGGAAAAAATAGGTATGATAGCATGGCTTTGCCTTCTGGTCTTCCTGTGGCAACAGCAGAGCTGGTGCGATGCTCGTTAATATGTGCAAGAGCTGCAGGAAAACTGTTAGGCTCCTCTGGCATTAATAAATGCCAACATATATGCCATGATCCTCTGTGCAAAAATTCTTCCCCAAAATTCAATCTAGTGTTGAAATGCTAAAATGAAAAACCAGAAGTACGAATATGTATATACAGATATAAAATCTTGTATATGTGTGTCACTTTTGGAGAAGGAACAAGACTTGAAAGTTTAAAATTTTGTCATCCTTATATAATAAGAGGGTTTTTTTGAAACATTATTTTAGTGTCCCAGAGATAGGAACCCAAACCAAAACATAATAAATCTTAATAAACATTACTGTAATCAAAACAATAAAAAACCCCCGCAACAGAACCTTCTCAATATAAGAAAATTTTTTAACTGAGAAAAGAAATGCCATATTTTGTTGGACAGAAGTGTTATTTATGTCTTTTTTCAAGAACATTAGTGCCTGCTCTTCTGAAGTGATCAGCTGCCCAAAATAAAGACTGAAGAAATTAATACTAGTGCTAGGGAGTTCTGAGATTATGCAGATGTTTAAATATGAAGAATTTGCATTTTTGTTTGATACTGTTGAACCATTTTGTCTACTACTTCTCTTTATGACTACTGTTTTAATTGCAATATAAAAATGCTTTATTTCATAATTATTTGTATGACATAAAGAATACTATGATTAGAATCAGGTAGACAGGGGAAAGAGTATTTGTTAATGGAAAAAATAAAAGCTTCATGCTAGTAAATATCTTACCAATTTATGGAGAAAATGGTGTAGGAAAGCTTTTTAAAAGGTCAGTGAATTTCTATGAAATTGTTCTATTCTCATTACCTTTAAAATTAAGTGTGCAGGTGAGCATTAAAAATTGTGTGTGCAGTGGCTGAATTGCCATTTAAAGCAGAAGCTGAACACTTGAGCCACAGGAAAAGAAAGGGGTGAAAACTTTTATTTCTTCCTATTGCTTCTCCAGGAGCTGTTTTTCACAGCAGTAATTTTATATATCCCTCCCCTGGCAAGATACTTCCAAAAAGGAAGCAGTCTATATGTATAGAATAAAAGTGTATATGTACCATCAACACTAACCTTTAAAGCAGCATATTTGGTCAGTCTCTTATAGTTAATACTTGAGAACTCCTAAAGGAAGCCAGCCAGGGAAAATACATAACTCATCCATGTCAAGCTGGGTTTTGCCTGCTTTACATCAGGTAGGGATCTCCTCTTCCATTCCTGTCAAAAGGTATTAGTCAGCCTGGAGGTGGTTGGTTGTCTGGAGTTGGTATTGGGGAGCATTCCTGGTTGTGGGTGGGGAGGGGCTCTTGTGTATGGGGTGAGATGTTGGGCTCGCTCATAATGTTGGCACTTGCTGTAGGTTTATATTTCCATGCAGATAGGTGCTGGATTGAGTTGACCAAAGAAAGATTTTCTTTTTAATAAGAACAAAAATCAATACTTGTGTGGCTTGCTTGAAAAGAGTGAACTATTTTAAAGAACTATTTTAAAAATTCAAAGCAATGGCCAACCATCACAACTTCTCTATTTGCAACACTTGCTCACTTGTGATTATTGAGCTGTAAAGGCAAACTTTAAAGTGATGGGAACAGTCCTGAAAACGTTTGAAAAACCTTACAAATTCAAGATGCAGAAAAAATATTATAATCAACAGCTGTGTCTAACAGTCTCAAGCAAAGGCTCCAAATAAAAGCAGGATATTGCTGAGCATTGATTCTTTTCTATGTATTTTCAGCCTTCTTTTTGAGGACACAAGTTGTCATTCGCTGCCTGATAAAACCTGTATTTTTCTACTATTATTGTTGGTAAGGCATTTTTTAATAAGAGAAGATTGCTAACAGCTGCAGCACCTGTTAAATTTTCATTTCAACATTAAAGGGATGACTAATTTATTTTACTTTTAATCTAGTTTAGATTAGAATGACCTTTTCTTTGCTTTGCATTAAAATCCCTTCCTTGAAAAATTAATGTTTTTCTCCATGTTGCATGTATTGATTATTAGTGCTGGTATTTATTCATAATTAGAACTACAATGGGCAAGAAAACAATTTTTAAAGCTTGATCTAAAACCTTCTGGCATTTTTATTTCACTGCCTTATGACAATAAATCTTATAAGCCTGTAATAGAGGAACTGTACTTTTTAAAGAGCTGTAAGAAAATCAAATAGGCCCTACTGGTCTTAGTATGTCTTTGAAATTTTGGGCTAACTTATCTCAAAAGTGTTGTGGCTGATAGAGGAGTGCAGTCCGTTGTTTTGTGGTGGCTTTGGACAGTCTCTATATCAAAATGCTACTTTGATCACAACAATATCTGCACAAACCCCCACTAAGAACCAGCTTTGTTCTGATTTTTGATGCTAAAAGTTACAACTTTCTCTTCAGGAAAGTAATTCTTTTTTTTCTTTTCCTATTTTATTTTTTTTAATGTTACATAAGAAAGACTCAAGCAGCCAAATATTAGAGAGATTAGAAAGAAGCAATTTGGCTTAGAAAGAGCGATATAGATTGTGGAGGGTGACAGAAGCTGTCAGTATTGATTTTCTGCCACTTTCCTGTCTGACCTTTTGGATTCTAGTGGGTGCTCTTAAGAGGATTTAGCTTGTACCAAATTAAAGATATCACAGAACAATTGCTGACTCATATTATGGGAGCTGGCTGAGCTCTGCTGCCGTCAGCGCGGGGCCATGGTCATTACTTGATTTAATGTGCTCTTGTAGATCAAGTTGTTTCAAAAGCTGCTTATGAAAACAAAGTTAATGATGATAAATGAAGTTGCCATCTACTTTATTTTTACACACATGCATGCATGTATTTATACTTATAATGTTAAACTTTTGCTTGTGAAATTTGACATGCAAAGGGATCAACATGTATGCCCAAAACTTTGGTAAAACAATGCTTTAAATATGCATCTATAAAACCTTAATTTGCATTGTTGCTGGTGAAATTGGAACAAAATCTTTAAATGCTTTGTCTTCATTTAACACCTCCTGGCAGCGACTCGACAAAAAGCTTCAATGTGAGCATCCTCTGCTGAGTACCCTTCCATCCTATTTGGAGGAAATAAATTGTTTGTCTGGAGTAGTTAAAATACTTTAATCTCACTTAATCTTCACAAAGTATATTACCAAATGATGGAATTCAGTTTGTTCAGTTTTTTCACTGGATGCCCAGGATGCATATAATTAATATGGAAAAATATTAAAAGGGAGAATTCCGTGTAATTGTTAGCACAATTTTAAGAAGCAGCATGTTAGTATGCAGTTTTTTGTTTGACAAACCTGTGCTAGGTTAATGTATTTTAAAATGCCACAGGAATATTGATCTGAAAGAGCTATGAAGCTTCCCTGTGAGAGTCAATGAAGGGCTGAGTGTTGGTGGGGGAGCTACCATGCTCTGGATGTGTATGTGTTAATGCATATGTATACATGAAGTGGCAAACCCATGTCAGTTTAAATTAACAAAGAATCAAAGAACTCAAGAGTTTATGTATATTTCAATAATGTAGGGTCTAATGGAAAAGGAAAACAGACTTCACTGTGAGGATACTACTCATAAATGTTGTAGGATGCACACTTGAATCTCGAGCCCAGAGGAAATCAGTGTGTGCTGCATTTGCTTGGCTGTGCTCTGCTTTGCTGAAGAACAAAGTCCAAGATCCAAAGACCTTTAAGCTTTGGGAATACATATCTTTCTGTCCACTCACTGCTACTTAGGATCACTTTTTTGAGTAGGCTGTGCTAAGCTCTGTATCCAGACTGTCAGGTTTTTGTTTCTAAGCCATATTGTGTTGATACAATATTTTCTTAGTTTACTACTAACTGCAACTAAACAACTGAACAGGAGTCCTGTTCATGTGACTCCTCTATCAGCCATGCTGCAGATACTCTTGCTTTGTAGCAAAAATTATTATCAGGTTCAGAAATGCTAATTTTGCATACGTGCCACTGATGAGTCCTGCTGGGAAGCCTGTTGTGTGTCTAGCAGTTTTCATGGTGTGGGGCATTTGTCTACTGTTTTTTTCTTCAAGGAAACTGGAGTTTATTTCAAATAAACAGAGAAAACTTTTGGCTGGCAGGTGGGACTTAAGTCTAAGAAAGAACTGAATAATCCAAGCGTATGAAGCATTTGTATGCAAGAAATTATTTTCTGTTACCAAATGGCTTGAACTCACCACTATTGCTGGTATCTCCTCAGTATACATTTATGTCTAGTCTGTTGAGCCATTCCTTCTCCATTCCAGTCTTTTTTTATTCTAGTTCTGTCATAGCATCCTTGAGGCTCGAGGCCATGCTGCTGTAACTGCTGAGCAGTTCGCAGCCATTTAGCAAGTTCTTTCTGGAGGCGAAAAAATTAAGATCTTTGGATCTGTAGTTTTATGGAAACTTAAAAGTGCAGGTGTTTTTCAGAGAGAGCACATGACATTAGGAGGCTTTGATCATTGCACTAATGTCTTTTGGACCTTGTGCTTTCCTATTGGCCTTGATTTCCCCTGTAATTAGGTTGGTTGTTCTCTCAGTTGTTGCGCATCTCATTCATCCTCCCTGTTGTTTGTTCTGGCGTGGTGGTGGAGTTTAACTGGATATCTGAACTGATTGAGGTTTTAAGTAAACATATATTTTTCCCCCTACAGAAGTATTTTAAATCTAGATCAGCTTGCTGATTTAAATAAATGTATGCTCCTGCAACCAAGTGTGCTGCCATTGAGGGGGTGTAGACAGGCACAGATAAGAGGTCTTGCTATTGAGGAGGTACCTCAAGTACTACTTTAGCTTGTGGGGACTCTAAAACTGTCTTTGATACTCTGTTCAGAGTCCTTAAAGCAAAAGGAACCTATAGCATCTTCTCTAATTGGAATGGTCAGTAAGGTACATGGAATATTTGCAGTTTCAAACTGGACCTGATGGATTTTGCAATGCTCTTGTTACTGGGAAAAGTCGACACGAGTGGATTAGCTCTGCTCACAGAGGGTTTGTGGTTTAGCATCTCCTTCTGTGATAGCTGGTCTGAGCCCTGCAGTGTGTGACGGATTGGCAGAAATAGTCCCTCAAACTTCACTCAGATCTTGGGCTCTAGTCCAGTCTTGAGCTTTTGTCAGTGTATATTGAAAATGTATTTAAAACCCAATTTCCTTCACTGACAGCATGACAAGATGCCATTCCCTGCATTTTTTGCTCAACTTCAGGGATTTTTGACAGCGTTCTGTGCAGAAAAACAGGGCAGAAAATGGAACAGTGTGACTAAGGGTGAGTCTAAATGTATCATTTATGCTAACGTGTCAGCTTAAGTAGGATATTTTTGAGGAAGCTTTGATTATTTTGTGGATGTGGCTCATTTTCCCTGCATCTCTCAGAATGTAGTTAATGACCATGGGTAGTGCTGGATGGAGGAATTAATGACCGTGGACACTGCATCATCTCTGTGCGTGTGTCTCTCAGCCAGAGGTGTCACGCGAGCGGCACTGCTGGTATCAGAGCCATTCAGAGCACAGCCACGGTCCTGGTGCTGTTTTTAGGAGTCTCCTTGGAATTGGCATTGGTGATAATGGCCAGTCATTTTTAGGTATGTTCCATCAGCTCGTGTACTGGTACTGGATGTTAGACACTTGAGTTTGGCTATCCTTGCGGCAGGGCTGGCTGTTACTGAACACTTGCCTGGGTAGGTAGACAGCAAATAGATCAGTAAAAATCTTTTGTCATGGCTTTTCTGTGTTGTACACTGTCAACTTCAGAAGTGTTTGCCCAACCATATATCTTGGCACATGACTGTACTGCAGTCCTTCATTTTCTCCTCATTTTCTAACACAAGAGTGGAAAGTACCAAATCAACTGAAATCTTTCCTTCTCCACTTCGGCCAGGAAGGTAGAACTTCTGATTTTAGACACATACGAACCTTAGGTAGTATTTTCTCTTCAGCTTCTTCTGTCTTTCTCTTTTATGGAAGTTATTGACTATCAACTAACCAGCTTTATGGCCTAAAGTCTTCAAAATGGAAGTGTTAGCATTCACATAAAGTAGCTATTCTCATGAGTTGCATCTGTTCAAATAACTTCTTATGCAGGTGAGGGTCACAGCAATGATAAATGCTCCTTCTGCCATTTGTTCCTCACACAAAAAATACGAAAAACTCATTAAAAGTCATCAGGGAACAGATAGTTGCCATGGGTTGTTGGCTACTGTATTTAGTATATAAGTGCCTGCTTCAGTGGCAGCTGCACTTACACCAATATCCTTTATTTTCTTTCTTTTCTTTCTTTTTTTTTT
>VZRZ01000890.1:1948020-2011480 GCA_013398175.1 Climacteris rufus | reverse complement strand
TTTTTTTTTTTAATCTGAGGTCATTCAGATGTTTGCAGTATTTTTTATCTTTTCAGAGAGAAGGAAGAGAAGGCCCATCTCATCTCAAAGATACTGTGTCTGGATTTAAGACTGCAACAAGGTCACTCCTAATTTAGCTAGCATAGATCTGCCAGGGTAAATCAGCACCCCTACAGGGCTCTGCTCATTGTTTGGCAGCTTAGAAAGCAATCGCAGAAATGAAAGAACAGGATCTTCAAAATGTCTTTGTGTGTTTGCAAAGCACTGTTCTTACAGTCTCGTTTCTCTTTTCCTTGGTAGTGTTGCTGCCTTTTCACTTAGACCAACCGTCCTCATCATGCTCAAATACTGATGGTGAACAGGATTTTGAATCAACTCAAGAGCAGAATAAATCTTTGGAAGGATTTTTTTCAAGGACTGTTCTCTATGGCAAATTTAAACTTAATCCCATTTCCCATTAGGACAAACTTTTTTGCTGGACTTCTGAGTAAAAATATTTATTTGCATTATTTAAAGATGCCAAAAGGAGTGATGCTTTTTTTTTCCACTTTTTTTTTTTTTTCCTTCAGATGAAGCGTTTTTCTGACTGTGATAACACTGAGGATTAATTTTAGGAAAATAAATATTTACTGCATCATATTGCATCATAATGCAAATCTTAAACTCATACATATTCATAATTAGACAACTGAAGGAGCTCAGGACAGTAATTCCTAGTGGGTTTTGGGGTTTGATGTGGTGGTGGGGCTTTTTTTAACTAGATATTTCAATCCTGCACCATGTGTTCTGTTTAATAACCAGATGTCTATGCAAGACATTGTTCTTTCCAGTGGGATAGGGATAAACCCATATGGACCATGAGCTACCTACTAGAATAGATTGTACTTGTTTGCAGCCGGAATTGTTTCCTATCTGCATCCAGGACTTGGGCAGGCATGCAAACCTGTCTAGGAGCGTTTCAGACCTGGCCCAGATCTGAGATCTGTTTGTCGATGGCTGGGTAGGGAAGTGCTCGTGGCACATAACTCCAGAGCACATAATGGAGGGCCAGTCATGATGGGTCCCTGAAGCTATAAAAAGGTAGTAAATGTGCATGAAAAGGCTTAATGGTCTGGAAAGCCATAGTAAAATGGAATCAGTAAAAGGGTCTGTGAAGAAAAATCCCTGAGCCTGCTGTGGGGATTTCCAGGAGCACTGAGTTCACTGGGCACCGTGTGCTCCTCAGCAGCTCCTGACTAACACATTGGCCGTGAAAACATCATTGATCTGTCTTGAATTTAAAATACGGCTTGAAACTCCCTCCATAGGGCAAATATAATGCTTGTGTTTTTGAGATGTTGCTGTATATTTAAATAACTACATAGCAGATTTTTAAAAAGTAGAACACATTGCAGTTTTAACCAGTCATGGAAAAGCTGTATTCTTCAGAGGAACAAAATGAGACAGAAACATCTTTATTTCAATTCAGGTATTATATTTCTTTTAGCTTCTCTTAAAAAAAATACAAGCAAAAACAGAAGAGAGAAAACACAAGAAAAACTGTTTTGAAAACTTAGTTAAAAAAAAAATCACTACAGAGTATCATGCTAAAAATCTTGCAGAAAAGAAAATTATTTGAGTCAAGCACGACAGCCAAAGATAGGAAAGCTGAATGCAATAATCACCAAGAACTCTCATCCTGAAAATACAGATATGCAAAATTTAATGTGTAAGTTCTCCCCTAGATCAATCACATGCTCAAAATTAAATATATTTAATATAGGTTCCAATTTTCTGTTCCCCTGGTGTACTGGCCAACTTTACTGGCAGTTTTTCCTAGACCAAAAACTAACTTCACCTTCTCATTAAAGCTTGAAGAGCTCTAGAGCAACTTTTTAATACAAATTAATAGCAGCCACTCAATTGGCAGTCAGTTAACCTGTGGTAAAATAAAGAAACAACTTGCCCTCACCCTGTCCTTTGGCCTTCCTCAGGTCCTGAAATGCTTATGAAACATGTGGTCGTAACCCTTGGATTGAAGGCTGCCAGGCACAAACACTGACATCTGTTCCAGTGCTCTGTCTTCGTGCTCAAGAGGGGCTTTCAATGCATCTCTAGGGCTGCAAGTTCTGCAAGGTTCAAAGGCACTTAATTTAGTTCTGTGTGTCAATGGAAGGATCAAATAGAGGAACTTGATTTTCCCAAAGAGTCTAATTACGTTAGACACTCACCTGTCAATGGAATTACATTAAGTAGCTATGAAAATCTTTAGACATCTACATGTCTCCTATAAGGAAATTAGAAGTCAAAATGTTTTAAACCCCAGGATGTTTTAAAATCAGAATTCTGCTCTAATGAAAGTAAGTGACTGGACTATTTAATGTAGAGGAGTAAAGGAGATTAATACTAGGCTCCCTCTTCACTTGCTTATCATTAAGCAGTGATGAACATTCAGTGAAGAAGATATTATCTAGCGCTAAACCTTCTTTCTTTTCTACAGCAAAGCCTCCTTCAGTTCCACTCTGTCTCTACATCAAATGATTAGTGGTAGAGATGGGGTTGATAAATTTTTCTTTGCTGTAACTAGACCTGTGTTTTTCCATAAGCACTGATAAAGAGCTCCAAGCTACAACCTTCCAAGCAAAAATGTGTGGCCAGCACGCTTACAAGTGTGTGCTCTGCCTGAAAGTAGGGTTTTTTTAAAGTATTAGAATAAATAAATAATTCTGCAGACCTGTGCTTAACCGTTAATTTTAATGGCAGAAAAAACCAATCAAGTTGATTTTATGAGTCCCAGTTAAAAGTAATTATACACTATAAATGCTTTAAGTAAGTAAATGAGACAGACAAATCTGATAACAAATTGCTGTCTCATCGTAAGCTTCCTTCCCAGTTAATTCAATCTCACCACTGCAGGACACTATTCTGCATTCCTTTGCCCTCCACTGAGTCCAGCTTTGGCCCTGTTCTCATCTGTCTCACACCATTTAGTGCAGGGGGTGTGGGATTCAGCTGTTTGCATTAGTAGGTGTATGGGTAGCAAATGTGATGTTGCAAAATTAGGATGACTTTAGGAAGCAAACAGCACTGATGGGAATAGATTTTGCTATTTCTTTCTAATTTCACTATGTTATTTATCCTAATGCTGGGGTGTTTACCCAAACATGAAATACTGTCTGTGTGTTTATTGGGAAGCTGAGAAACCAGTTTTATAATAATTTGCATGTCTTCAATAGCATTTTCAAGTATGCATTTTCAGCAGAATACTGATTAGCTCTCTTTTATGTAATAAGTGTTTTGGTTGGAACTGGGTGTCTTCAGGTAATGTTGAAGAGAAAATAAAGTTAGTGTGGGGTTTTCTTCAGCCTCTGATGTTCAATAAATAATAGGGATCTTCAGGGTACCACTCCTTTCTTGGGCCCGTCCCCTTCCAGTGCAGTGAAACCGTGGAGTCACTGTGGTGGGAACACCTTTGCCCAAAAGGAAAATATCTGAAAGGATCAAGAAAATAGCATCTGGTGTTTGTGGCCTTGTGAGCTGTAGTTTACTATCACATCTCACAGCTAATGGGAGAGTTTTAGGTAAGGTAATCAAAAAGAGCTGACAATTTTCTTGGTAACTGTTTTCCTAGTCAATCATCAGTCTCCTTGCCATGAGACTGAAACTTGCTATGTACTGCTTGGAAATGAATTTGTTAAGATCGATGAGTAATTTGACCAATGTATTTAATCACTTTTTGCTTTGGCATCCCTGCCTTGATAAGGACAGGAACCTTATAAATAATTAGATTTGTTACTAGACTGCATTAACATTATTAATGTATTCTATATTTTATTTATTCGTTCAAGTACATCAGTGGATGATATATAGACTGCTTACATGAGGAAAATATGTGCTATGCAAAGATATTAAAAGAATTTTATATACCAAGTAATACCAAGATTGATAGCAGAGGAGATGGTAGTAAGCTGTACATGTAATTCCACAAAATCTGCTTCTTTATACTGTTTGTATAATGCCAAGTAAATATACTAGAAATTAAGAAATCTACTGTTAATTGTGCCCATGGGTGTCACAGTTATTTGACTATAGGCAAGTGGGTTCTTAACTTGTTCCTGATTTCTTTTTCTTTCTTTTCTTTTTTCTTTTTGTTTTCTTTTTGGTTTTTGTTTTTTTGGTAACTATGTATTTTTAGGCTGTTTTTTAAATATAAATATAGCTAATGTATAGTTTTGCCAAATCAAGTGTATTAGTTTGATTTTTTGGGAAATGTTTAAAACACAATTTTGCTTTTTCTGTTTTAGTTATTGAGACAGCAAAAAAAAAGCTTTAAATATTTTTTGTGAAACAAGGTTATACTGGAACATCTGTCTGGTCTAATGGACTCTAATCCAGAGGATCAGACCAGAGCAATCTAATCCTCTCTGGGATGACTATACCAGTAAATTATCCTGAAGAAGGGGTTTATTTCTGTAATACGTTTTGCTTTGCAGTGACTGCAGGCCTGACCCTTTTTAAGTCTACAGTAAATGCAGAATAGCTTACTGCAGTAAAAGGAGCTCACATTTATTGTAAAGTAAGAATATTCACACTAGCAATCACCATAGAGTAGATAATGTATTATAATTTCACATTTTTCCTTTTTTTTTAGTCTAGTTGACCTTTCTGCAGTGAGTAGAAGTATGAGCCTGAAGTGCACTCCATAAAAATATCCTCTAGGCTGAGGCATCCAGTCAGAGTTAAGAATTCAGTGCTCCTACAATTTTCCTTCTGTCTTTCTCTCCTGTGTAATGGGAGCATAAAGTCCAGTTCGGTTTGTGACAGCCCCTCTGTGGGTGGAGACTGCTTTTCCAGTTTATCAGATATGTGCAGTAGCATTTGTCCAGGCTTAAGACTTTGGAGGATGGAGAAGATGGATTTAGAGAAATAAAGCTAGCTGATAGATGGGATCACTTATTAGGGATCTTTCATATAAATTATGAAAAATAGCTACAGTGAATTATAGCTGTAGGCTTTCAGATAATAAGCCTTTCAGGAAAAAAAAAATGAAACTAAGTGACACTCAGTTCTGAGTTTCATTACCAGACTGAATCATAACTCAGAGTTCTTTTAAAGCTTCCAGGATGGTTTGCAAATCTTGATGAAAATGAAACTAAGCTTGATCGTATTTAACCAATTTAACTGAGTTTTTTGGCTGCTACTTTACTCCAGGAATATTCCTCTCCAATAAGTTTCCAGGTTATTTCTCTCTGCAGTCCATTGCCTGCTGCTCTCAAGGTCCAGGGACTGTAATTTTTTGCTGTCAGTTTTTGGGCTGTTATCCCTCATCAAAATGGACAGAGCTAGGGAAAGGCTCCTCTGCCAAGGCAGCACTCCCTGCAACATCAATAGAAATAGCTTAGCAGCCAGAGAACCAGCAGCCCCTGTTTTCCTGTTTCCAGTCCCTGTTCATCCTTAAAATCAGACTGTCCTCGCTCCCAGTGCCAACCAGCAGCAGGAACAGTTGCTGCAGTTGACTCAGTGCTGACACAGCCCATGGAATGACAAAGCAACAGAAAATCTTGTGAACACCTTCCATTAAGGGTGTTCTTAAGAGATTTTTATGTGCTCGTGTGTGTACATGTGAAATACAATAAGCTGAAGTCTTGAGGTTTGTCTTGAGCCACGGCTGCCGCTGGAGAAATGGGAGATTTTTGAACTTGGATGAAGTTTAGCAGCTGGATAGAAACATCTCTTGCCAGCAAAGAATACAGCAGCAAAGAATGAAGGTGATAAAGGACCTGCATAAAAGTGTTGGTTTAGTGCTGTATCATGAGTTTAAAAAAATTCAGAAAGGAAGACACCAGAAAATAAAGACTATGAATCAAGTCCCGTACGGCACTGTGGTGTAGCCTGTTCTCATGTCTTCCTTTGGAGGCTGTGGGAACAAGAAGCAGAGGTAATGAGTGGCCTTGGTGTAAGGAATGCTTGAACAAACTAGAGCTATGTCATTCAGGGAGAAATAACTGACGAGGTGTGGTAGGGGTATATATACTTATCAATAACCTACTCAAAGGAAATAAAAAATAAGTGTTTATGACCTTTTTCAACATGCAACAACAGAAACCAGCAGAGTGCAGGTGTAAAGCAAAGAGAATGGTGCTAAGTTAAGAGTCACGTTCCTTAGGTGTACAGAATAAAATTTACACAGGTTTAAAAGGCTGACCTGCACCAATACAGCCAGTCATATGTTCCCAAGGTCAAACCCTTTTGGTTCTTGTCATTTAAGTCCTGGTTTTCCCCTTCTCCATATGATTGACCTCCATTATTCTATTTAACTCCATTTACTTGCATCTAATTTAGGTATGTTGCCATTCTTTATTCCCCTTTGAAACTGTGATGTACTATTGTAATGTAAATTTAACCCTTTCCACAAAAAAACCTGAGCTGAAGGAATTTAGTGATAGAAACTCCAAGATCCTAAAGAGGTTGTGTTAATTAGCAACAAAGTTTTTTCATGGGGTTCCAGTGCCCTGCCTCATTAATATGCATTGGAATGCCAAATATGATTGCATTCAGGTTAGGCTTTGCTATGTAATATTGTTTCAAAAATGGTGCTTTATGTCAAGAACACCACCAATGAAGTTATGTAACTTTACTCAAGGTAGTACCCAACATTAGTAAGCCTTGCAAAAGTTTGTTTGAGGGTTAATGAACAGCATGGTGTGCAATCTTCATCAAAAATCATTATTCAATTCAGTGTTCTTGTCTTAAGGTCCATCACATTGACTGTCATCATATATATAACATTTCATAATATTTCAGAGTTCTGGTAATTCCCCGAAATTCAGGTTTTTCTTTTTCATGTTCTAAAAAAGCAAAGTTAGGTGTCAGCCCTTTGTAGACTACAAGAATTACTGTTAAATTATTTCACGGGAGTGTATCTTTTTAGGGTCTCAATGCTGCCTCCACTGCTTTTCATACACAGGCATCCTGGTAATATTGAAGTGGTTTAAAGCCTGTAGTTTTCACTCTTTGATACCAAGAGCTAAGTGCAGAGTTTCCAGGCTAAATTTCCATAGTGCATAAATGTATTATTTCCAAGTGTAAAATAGTGCTATTTCCTGAAATAAAATGCTAACTCACTTTGGATTTAAACAGAACAGATTTTATGAAACATCATTGTAGAAAAGTGTTAGGAATGTGTGAATTCGTCATGTGTCAGCCCATATTCAAAACACCACTCTGAAGTGACTTGTGCAATTCTATTAATGGACAAAATTTTGGTGAGGAAGTACTTCAGTTTGGGTATGAATCAACAGTGTTTGCTAGCAGTCCAATCGTGCTGAATTATAGTTAAAGTACTACTTTAAATAATAAGTACTTTCTGGATACAATTTTAATTTTATGACTACTATTCCTCTCTCTTTTGAATAAACACCATTGTTATAAAATTATTCTAATCTCATAAATATAAATTTTCTATTTTAAACTCTCCTAAATATGTTGGAAGTACTTGAGTCGTCAGCTGTGAAAATTGCTAGCAAATAGGGACTTTTTCCTCAAATTAACTCAGTTTTGGGTGTTCTGGTTTTACAATGCCATCTTTTAATTTAATCTAACTGAACAAGGAGGAGGACAGAAAGAAGTGGAATTTAGGGTCAGTTCCAAAGAACTCACAGTGATGAAACCTTGAGAAACAAATTCGAGGGGTGTCTTTGCTTATACAATATTTGATGTGTTTGGGATTTTGGCCTGAGGTTCTGTCCCAGACAGACTTGAGGAAAGCAGGAGCCATTGCACTGAGGTTTGCATGTTCAGTGTTTAACTGGTATTACACTAATCCAAGATGACAGACCGTTTCCATGCTCTTTTAAAACAGGCCATGTTACCATTAGTGTATTTAGGAAATTGATAAATATTACTTGCATATAATTTGTTCTTAAATGATAAGCAGAGTTGTGTGTGATGCTGTGGCTAATGTATGATAAACAGATCTGTGTCCTTCCAATATGGGATGACAAACACAAAATTATAAAATACTCGTTACATCTCAGCTATGAAAGTGTTCCTTGTGTTCATGTGTCCTGGAAAATGTTCCATGTGCACAGGCGTTCAAGAAGGACCCAGCAGTGTTTCTTTAACTTTGTTTTCTTTTTTAGTAAGTGAACTTTCTTGTAAAAACTTGATAACTAAATTATTGCCATTTGTATCTTCATGCTTATTGTGCTTGGGTGTATTACTGGGGAGCGAGGCTTGGATTGAAATTAGCTCAGAAATAACCTTCAGCATGATAAATATTTGTATTTAAACAGAACCCAGGGAAATCTTTCTAGCCTCTGACAGAGCCCCGAAGGGGAGCTGGCAACTGTATAGCAAATTGAAGTGTGCAAATCTTCAGCCTCGCAGCAGATCCAGTAAATATGTGCAGTGTAACACAGCAAATATGGGAAGGCTTTTAGTTACAGAGGTGTGTAAATGTTTACAAATATGATTAACTGCAGAGCACAAAATCCATTCGCAGCATCAAAGGCAAAACTAAAATTGCTTTTTCCCACCCCCCTCCAGGATTATGCTGAAAAGGAAAACACGATAGCAAAAGCTCTGGAAGATCTAAAAGCCAACTTCTACTGTGAACTCTGTGACAAGCAGTACTATAAACACCAGGAGTTTGACAATCACATTAACTCTTATGATCATGCTCACAAACAGGTAAGAGGAATCTGCTCACTACTTCAACTCAGTCACAGGTAGAATAATGAATTAAGGTGTCCTTCAGACAGGCTTGGTAATCACAGTTGAGTTGTCCCCAGTTTAAGATTCTGGGAAGTAAAATACACTGTTTTTTTGGAAACAAATCTTGTTGTGGAGATTTTACAGTCAAAAATGCTGAGATGGGAAGAAAGAGAAATTTGAACTGTTTAATTGTGAAGAACAGGAAATGATGAATAATATGATTAAAACTGTAAATGTGTAATTTCCTTCTTATAAGTTTAGTTTTTCACATAAATGCTGTGGTATACCTCAGACTTGACCTATTGGGAAACAATTATTGCAACAGATGTGCATAAGAGTCTTGATAGATTCTCTGGTAAACTTTCTTTTTAGTGCAGATACAGGTCTGAAACAGTCTGTGATTCTACTTAAATTTAGTGCAGATACAGTTTTGAAATTAGATATGATTTTATTTAAATGCATTGTATAAAAATAGTGTGTTAATGAAAGGTTTCTATGTATCTTTAAAGCATTAGTATTTTTGTTTTTATCATCTCTTTTTTATCACTTTGACTCCAAGTTGTGCATCCTGCTTTGGTGAGATAAAAGAAATGCTACCCATAATGAGAGGCAATGCATCCCAGGGCAACATCCTGATCTGCAGAGGGTTTACATCTGTATAATTCAGAGGGAAAGACAATGCATCTTGTCTTCCCCGAAGAGATATGTAATGATAGTGTAAAGATATATAATAACTGTACAGGAAATTCCTACTTAGACCACTTAGCTGGTAATGATTCTGTATGGTTTTTTGTTTTTTTTTTTTTTTTTTTGTCTGGTTTGAAATCATATGGTTGTGTATCTGGATTGATTGCTTTTCATTCTAATTGAATCTCCCCTTTTCCTGTAATTCTGCTCAGAGTGAATGTAGATGAGCTACTACATGTTTTATATCTGTATTATACAGGATAATGATTTTCTTTTCTTTTTTTTAGCACTTCTTCCTGAAATACTTCTCTCTCTCTCTAGCTGGTATTTTTATTTAGCCCATAATTTACACTGTCAGTGTGAGTGTTCGATTTATTTTGGAGAACTGTGAACATGTGGACCCCAACAGCAATAGCAATCTATGAGAAGCTGGAGTAAAAGATACATATTAGATAAGACATTCGCAGGTAGCTTCATTGCATCCTATAGCTGTTTATTATGAGTTTTAGTTAAAGTACAGCTGGAACTGAATCTTCAGTTGTTATGTTCACACAGCAGCACATCATTGATGGATGGCAGGAAAACAGAAGTGATGGGCAGTCTTCCCCACTTGACCTCATTTAGGATTTTATTTATTAATTTTTAAGTGCTGCGAGGCACTTTGAAAAAATGAGAACCTGAAGGCTGCAGTCCCTGTTCCTCTCTTCAGTATTGATTAAAAATTGATTTTGAAGGTCAGGTGTGAGACTGAACAGGAGCTTGTTTCCAGTGTTTCACATGATAATTCTTGTTTTCTCATGGCCTTAGATAGGAGAGGGTGGGCACTACATCAACCTCTGATGGAGCACGGCAGATCCTACCTCTCCATCTTTTCTGGAGGGACTCTGTGTGTCTGTGTTTGCCTGCAGCTTTGTGGATGTGTTTGGTGAAACAGAGGAAGCCATCCTCTTTCTGTGTTGGGCCTTCATAACTCTAATCTCCCTGCTAGGAAATCAGAAAAAAAAAATTACAGTTTTTAAGTAGAAAAAATTGTATGGATAGTTCTTTGGCCAAAGTAATAATTTTCTGTTATATTACTGGACAATATTGATTCCTGAGATAAAATGTTGAGTTTAACTCTCCTGGAATGTGTTTTTTTGTGGCAGCTTCTACTAGTGTAATGAAGAAAAAACATTCCTCTTCCCATATTTCGGGTGTAAAAGGGGGCAGCTGGCAGCATATGCTGCAGCACAGGCTCACTCTGATTTGTTCTGTTTTCAAGAACATCATACCAAATGCCTTTTTTCTTTTCTTTTTTTTCTTTTTTTTTTCTTTTTTTTTTTTTTTTGGGTAGTTTTAATAAGCTTGCTGGGGACATTTGCAGGTGCTACTGTTGAATGCTCTGATTTTGTCCTGAGGCTTCCTGCCTCAATTGCAGAAGTTTCCCAGCAGTTCAGTAGAGGTGAGAGGAACTAATAATCTGTCTTTGGATTTTGCTTCATCTTTTTTTTTCTAATTTTTCCCTTTCTATCACACCTTTCTACAATAATGGGCAAGTAAGGGGGAAAGCACTTAGTACAAAGAGTTTCCCACTAATCAAGGACAGTTGTAAGCGTGTGCAGCCAGTTTGGTTTCAGTGATCCCAGCACCTGAGAGTGGTTTCTATATGATCAAATGAATGAAAGCCCTGCCTAAACCTGAATTCATCCCAGCTTTTCTGAAAAGCCATATTTAATCCTAATTGTGCAGTCTGTTATCACACCATCTAAGCCATGGGAGGGTTTAGCAGAGAAAATGTTCCTAACAGCTCCTGTACCTCTATTCTATGGTAGAAGATTTTCTTTTTCTATCCATCCACTCAAATGTTACTAACACATAAAATTTAGAGGATTTAAACCAGAAGATTTATAATTATGTGGGTTTCTTCCATTTTTTGGGAGGCCCTCTGATGTCAGGTGTTGGTTGAGTTTTGATTTGTTGTGTCTTAGAGCTTCTGAACACGCACTTTGACATAGTATAAGGATATTCTGAGCAGTCCAGAAAGAAAGCACAGGACTAGGGTAAAATCAGTCTTATTTCCTAGGAACTGAAGGAGTTCAGTGTCTCAAGAGCCTCACTTGCCTCTGTTAGTGTTTTCCTGTTCTTAGCTTTTACAATATTGTTTGGAGACCATATCTGTAGCCTTTATGAAATACTCCAGGAAAAGCAACTTGAAAGCAGTCAGTGGTAATAGAGAAAAATGAACTCTGTTTTCCTTTGAAAGCCTAGACAAAGATAAAAAAAAGATGCTGGTGTCTTTAAAAACAACAATGTTCTGAGCTCAATACAGTGAGACATGTAACTAAGGCAGAACTGCTATTATTTAATATAGTAGTGAGAGAATTGCTATTTGATAATGATGGTGTCAAATCACAGAATGCAGGTTTTGAGACCCATACCAGGGCTTGAGAAACATCTTTATGATTTTATGCAGCATTTCTTAAGCATCTGGAAGGAGCTCTCTGAAGTGCTGTATTCACCCAGGGTGGAAAAGCCCTGCCTGTGCTCTTGGAGCTGCTGTGGGTTTGATAAATGCAGCTGAGCATTAACTCTGAGGCTCTCAGCGACCTCTGGGTCGTGGCTGCCCGCAGTTGGTGAGTTGTGCTGTCCTGGTGAAGAAACCTGGACCACACAGCTCGGTGCCCTGTGCCAGTCATTACTCAGAGGCTTGTGTCTCTGCAGGAACAAAGGGGTATTGTTCCTGGGTTTGGAAGTCTCTGTCCCAGAACTTCTGATTAATCACCTAATATCGCAGCAGCACGCTTGAGCTTGGTGCTGTTTCCCCTCCCTAGAGGACTCTTCCAAATTCCAAACAACAACAACAGCAAAAGCTGTGATGAAAAATAAATAGCCCTAATGTATTTGCATCAGTAGATGAAAATACAATCAATTAAGTAAATTATAAATAGGCATTTTTCCCCACAGAATCTGAGGTCATTTCTCAAACTGTTTCTCTCTGGAAGAAAATTATCTCTGTGCTCTAAAAATGTATTTAAAATTGTACAGAGGAAATAATGCACAAATTATGCAGGAAGACTAAATTAGTAGTTGTCCCCTTTCCCTATGCCGGACACGGATTTCTCCTGTCTACCTTTTCCTCCTCTCCTTACATGTTTCACTTTGCATATTTTTTGAGATCAGTGCCAAGTAAACTAGAGATATTCTCTATTCACATTAGAGAAAGTCAATCTGTAGTCAGTCAGAAGTCCAAACTTAAGTCATTATCATGTGTTTGAATAAATATTTCATGGAATATGGGTGGAGAACAAGAAATTTGGAAGTGGAGAGGTATGGTTAGGCGTAACAATAATGTAAGACCCCGTCATTTTACTAAAGCTGTAACTCCTATGAGTTACAAGGCATATAAATTAAGAGCAATACAGCACGTTTGGGATGCCAGTATTCCCAGCAAAGATAATTGGATTTTAGCAGTTGTTTGAGTCTGCAATTTAAAAACAAAGCAACTAATACTTGTAGTCATCATTACAGCTCTTTTTAAAAGCTCTCATTGTGGAGTTATTCCCTGTGACAAACTAGACCCCCATCTCTTCTCCTTGGTTGGCACCTGCAGAGGGTGCACTGCAGTGCATCTCCAGCTTCTGGCATAGCCCAAGAGTTTGTATCCGTTTGAAGAGAAACGGCACAAGTACTGGGAGCTATAAAGTGGAAGAAATGAACTATTTACTGAGAGCCAGTACTATTTTATGCTGTATTTTTTCCAGGACTGCTTTTTGCAGGCTGGGTTCCCCTGGAGCTAGGGGAATCAGCCTGAGCCAGAGGCATCATGTTTATGCAATCTTTGAAAGGTAGAAATAATGATTCCCAAAAAATATGTTGTCTTCTAGAGCAGTATGTCTAGAGCTTTGGTGTAGCACTTGATAAAAACTGAAGAGTTTCATGAATTTTCTGAAGATTTGTATCAGAAGCAAAGAAATGTGATGCATAGTGTGTCAGATTTTGGGCATGTTCACCAGTAAGAGATTACATAAAATAACTCTGCTGGTCTTGGATCAGGAAAGTGCCCATACAGATGCCAGGCCCACAGTGCCTTCCTTCCATGACTGAGGGGTGGCTGCATTTCTGTAGGGAGATGCAGGTGCAATACCAGCTGCTCCATCCCTCCTAGGGAGAGCATGACCCCAGCAAGTGCCTTTGGATGGAACTTTTAGGACACAGGGATGCACTTGCAGTGTCTTTTTTTTTTTTTCATTTCTTGTGAAAATAATTATTTGTAATACATTTCAGTATTTTTCTTCTTCTTTATATTTTTCTTTGTAGCTAAGTGACTTATAATTTTTAATATAAGAAAGTCAGGATTCTTGCAGCTGAATTTTCTGGAATGAAGAAATTTTATATTCCTTCCCTTACTTTGTTTTGTTTCTCATGTTAGAAGAGAACCACATCTTGGTGTCCTTGTGGGCAGGCAGTATTAGCTTCCCAGGAACAGATGAAGATTTAAACATTTTTGTTTGAATTGATCTTGCGTAGTTCTTTCTTACTGTTATTGCTTTCCCAGAATGTAGCTTGGCATGCCTTCCTGTATTTATTTTTTTCCCCTCAGGAAAACATACTCATTTTTGTAGCCTTTTTAAATATTAAAGGAACACAAGGAAATATTCATCTGTGCGTTCATATACATTTATGGTTTTGTAATGCACATACAAGCACAGAAAGAGTCTCTTCTCTTCTAAATGCATACTGTTCTAGCACTGTATTTCAGGTTGTTGGATATGGTTTTTTTTATTTTTTTATTAAGGTTGCATCATTTAATGGTCTTTTTTGGTTGGATTAGTGGTTCTTTGATGTGTTTTGTTTTGTTTTTGTTTTTGGTTTTTTTTTGTGAAAAGCTTCCATTTAAGTACTTGTACTGACATTAGTGATAGTAAGGGTCATCACCAGGTCTATTAATTATAGCTTAGCACTACTGGGAACACTGGACCCGAGCCTTGTGATAGACTTAATTCTTCCTTTTTCAACTCCTTTAAATAAAATTAAAAAGCAAACACAAAATCTTCT
The DNA here is from genome assembly GCA_013398175.1 of Climacteris rufus. Taxonomy (NCBI): domain Eukaryota; kingdom Metazoa; phylum Chordata; class Aves; order Passeriformes; family Climacteridae; genus Climacteris; species Climacteris rufus. Next base: position 1,997,065 of record VZRZ01000890.1, on the reverse strand, counting down.
ACTGTTACTGTGAAGAAAAAGGCAGAAGTGCCAACATGACAGGAGCACACTGGGCCACGAAGGAGGGAGCCAGACTGAGGATGTCACTCCTCTGGGGAATAAGGATGTGTTAGGAGCATGGGGTCAAGGGAAGCTTGTTTTGGGATGGTAGGCTGCTTAGCTGAGGATCACCCCTGCCACCACGTGTGGGTGGTTTGGGATCAGGTTTGGTGTGGATAGAGTGAAGTGCAGGGAGAAAATCAGCAGGAACTGGAAGGCTTCAGTAAAAGAGGTGATGCAGCCCCATTGTGTTGGGGCACAAAGCCACTTGGAAAGTGTTTGGCTGGTCTGCTAGTGATGTGTCTGTAGTGGAAGGCTGCCAAAGGGAGGATTTATTCCACTTTACAAGATGTATTTTAAAATGAAATAGATAAGTTCTGTTCTTTATGAATATTTCAGTATTTTTAGGGAGAAACTTGACACACTGTTTCCCGGATGAAAAAAAAAAATTATTTGTTTTCCTTCCAGTTTTTTATTTTACCTATAAAATTTAATCACAGCAATTGGCTTTGTGATGGCTATCAGTGTAACAGAGTGTTTAGGCACTTTTTAGCTCAAAACTTGTACTGACAGGTTGATGAGGATATTTTTGAGTAAAGTATTAATCCTGCAAAATCCAATTTTACTGCCAATGAGTTTTCTGTTTTCTCATTACCAAAAAACAGACATAGCACTATGTCCCTGTCTCAGTAATTGCAACAGGAAAGATAGTGTGTAACTTTTTCTGGTTTTCATGTTTGGGAAATTCGATTCTGTAATAATGTTTGATTAACTAATTGACTTATTTTTTTTCTGAAGAAGTGTTTTTACAGCAAATGCAATTGTAGTAGAGGAGTAGATACCCCATCTGTCCCACTAAAAGCCTGCAATCAGAATATTAACCCTGTGCACTGCCACTACTGATGCCATGAGGAGCCTGTTCTTTACTGCAGGATGAGTCTTACCCGTCTGCAGCCTTTCCTCAGTTCAGAAACTTAGTATTTATCCTCAGTTCTTTATTTTTCTCCTGGTTTTGAATTATTGCAGCCTTCTCATTTCTGTCCTTTTCAATATCCAGATCAGCCTGATAACCTCATAAATCATTATTGTTAAATTTTCATGCAAAAAAATTATACATTTTTTCAAGTACACATTGCTCATTTATTACTATTTTCCAAATCTAGATTGAGCAAGTTACTTCAATGAGGGGGAAGAAATTACTGTACCAATGCCAAGAGGGAGGGAGGAAGGGAGGAGTAAGGGACAGGAACAAACATTTGCTCCATACATCCCGTGTGTTTCTTTTTCTGGTGTGCATTTCTAGTGCTGTGTGGTTCACTCTTTTATTTAAAACTCTACTCATATATTTCAGTTTAACTTGGTCTTTTAAAATCAGTTCATGCAAATTTCTACATGCAAGTTAGAGACCCTGGGGCTGATTTTAAACTTTGCTTTTACTATATCAAGATCTATCAGGTTTTTGCTGTTTGGCCAACATTATGGCAAAAGAAAGTACTTTTTTTCTGTTCATCAATAAGATAAGAGTGGACACAATAATTAGCACTTGAAGGTAGGAAAAATACAGTTTTTTAGTTCATGCTTCCTGAGGAATTGTGCATGTTGTAATGCATCTTTTGACATCCAGTGTTTTGATGGGAAGAAATGAATAAAAACTTGTGTTGTACAAACGTGGAGATCAAATGATGGTTTACCTATCACTCAGTTTATTGTATCAAGAAATAGATTAACTAAGCAATTACCTGCAAGAGAAATGCTACTCTTTATTTTCATTCATGCTTTAACAGAGTCAGTCTTCTATAGTTAATTTAAGCATCATTGTAGTTGCAAAATTCAAACCAATCAGCAGAATACCTTTTCTCCAGTTTTCAGAAATTCCAAATGCACTTACAGTGCTGTCCTGAAAGTAATAAAGCAGATTGTAGATTAACTGCAAGTAATGAATAATATGAAAAGCATTTTGTTACTCCATGGTTTTGAGCTGTCAGTGATCACAAAGAAAGTGAAGGAGAAATTAAAACATTCTTAGTCGTATATTAAGTTCTGGCCCCCTCAAGGTGAATGATTTCTTACAAGATGATCTAATTTGCTAAAACAATTAAGTGGTGTATGTGAGTGGTTGCTACTTCATGCCTGATCTTGCAAGAGCCCCCTTGTAGTTTCCTATTTGCTACCAAAAAAGAGTTTCAGGATAGTTCTTTTCCCCCCAGGAGCCCTGCTAGGATTCTACTTCATGCCCTGCAGTTTGTACAGGCTGCTTTACGTGTGAGAATCCATTCTTCTTTGGGAAGAGCTGCACAGCCTTTTCAGTACAAACCACAGTCAGTCTTAGAGTAATTATCACAGTCTTTGCTGATCCTGGCAAAATCAACCCTCCATTCAGTTCAAAAATAACTTGTTCTTTTTTTAGTGGTAGTTCTGTCCTGTTGGTGAAACGTAACATTGCAATCAGCGCTGCCTTTTGTGAGGAGATGTGACGAGACAAACAAACTGCATGGAGAGTGTTTTTCCCACAAACAATGGCTCCTGCTCATCCAATAACTGGGGCAGCAGGATGTTGGGACCTCTCCGGAGCTGGGGCTGAACTCCTCATGGCCCATCTCAGCAAAGGCTCTATGCCTTGGGAAGACACTACCACACTGTGGTTTTGTTAGGTAGAGTAAACGTGCTCTAGAAAAAATAATTACTTCTGTCCTGGATATTTTAATTGCAGCTTACACAGAAGTGTATTCAAGCGTCTAAACCACTCTTGAAGTGTTCAGTGGAGGCTAAAATATGAACTCTGATTTTTCTTCTGTTGTTCCCCATGCAGTCTGGGCTGCAAGAGCCTCAGCCGGTTGGTGCTTGTTCCAGTTTGGATTTTTAATTAGTGCTACAACTACAGCTGTATAGGAAGGGTCTGAGTGGCTCCTGAATTTAATCTTTCCCCACCCTCACACGGCAAAGGCGTGGAATAAGACAGGCCTAAATAAGGTGAGCATTTGAAGGGACAGATGAGGTGGGCAGGAATGCATCTGTTTTGACCTTGGTTGGCAGACAGGCAGTAGCCCTAGTTGGAGAACATTTCAACAGTCAGTGAAAAGGAAAGTTAGAAATGTGCCCCTGCCTTGTCCTGGTTGTATACTGGATTGGCGGAGGTTTTCCCTTCATCTCAAGGATACCATACATTATCCCAGTCATACCTCCTAGTTCTCACTGTGCGTTCACCCATTCTTGATCTTGACAAACATCCTTGTGACAAACCTGAACGATTATGTAAAGGACTTCTCTGTCTGCTGAAGTCTCCATGTATGGCTGAAGAATAGTGGTTCAGCATCACATGACTAAAAGTGTTGATGTCTTTTGTTTGAATGATTGTAATATTTTTTTTAAGACATGCAATCTGCAGAAGACAATATAAATACAAGCATTGAATGTGATTCTGCCTCTTGCAGATATCCTTCTCTTTCCTTGCATTCTGTTCCAACAGCTTGTTGCATCTCTTCTTAAGTTAGAACTGGCAAGAGACCCCTGGTATATTGTAATATAAATTATAAATTATATTAATTCAAGTTAATTCATGATTAATGTGACTACTTTAAATGCCTGCCTTCTCTCATAGGACTTATTGCTGTTGTCTTGGTGTGCAGTCTTGATACACATAATGATAACAAGAGAGCACACAAGTAAGCACCTGTACCTTACCTTCACCTTTTCAGCACCAAAATTCAAAAAATGGAAAGAAATTGTTTAATTAAAAAATCCCAAACTTTTTTAATGCTGATTTTTTAAAATTTAGTTTGAACTACTACTTTTTTTTACACTTTTTTTTTGTTATAGCTGTTAAGTATTTGCTTGCACTGGCATCTGTGTGCCACATCTGGTACAGGATCTCATTGTGTTACATGATTTATAACTACAGAGAGACATATCTGCTTCTTACAAATTGCTTGTAATGAGAGCTGGAAGCAAAGTAAGAGACTCCCCGCGATAGGATGGAAGAGAAACAGTACCAGAGGTTAGGGATCATTATTGCAGACTTCTTTAACATTCAAAAATGGGACAAATTATAAAAAAGTAAAATAAGTGAATGAAGCATTAAAATGATGCTTATCAAACTCATCCTTAGTTGTTTGCAGTCTCTTTTACTAAGCAAGCATCAAGCTATCAGAAAGGTTCTCTTTCTTCTGCTTTGCGAGACAGAGCCTGCTGCCACCTCTCCTCCTCTCTCATCTCTCTTTACAGTACCACTTCTCAGCCCCAGCAGGAGATTTTTCTTCTATGCCATTTCAAGACTCATTTCTTGCTTAATGAATCCTTCTTTTTCCCTTTGTCTGGATGAGAGTACAGCACATGCTGCTGGTGTGGTTCACTTAATTTTCTTCCCTCTTTTCTGCCCATAGTTTTGCATTTCTAAGGAGTACCCAATTAGTACACTTTTCCTGGCATCTGCCTAATATATAGGGTTGGTTAAAAATTGTGGATTGTATAATGAGAAATGCATTAAAAATATAATCTAAGATAAATTATCATAGTCTAGCTGTGAGCTTTATGTGCTCACTGAATAAGAACTTGTTTGACTCCTAATCTGTTTCACATCTGCTTTGCCTACAAAGGCTGCAACCTCATCACTGAGCACTTGGTGTTTGCTTGGCACAGTGGGAACTCTAGTCTGAGTTACTCCTTTGTGACCAACACCTTCAAGTGGCCAGATCCAGTATAACTGAGTTCAGCTCAGATCTCAAAGAAGGTTTCTGAGGGGCAGGTGAAATCACTGGGGGATTAACAGCTGAAAGTGGTACTCCACAGGAAATATTTACAAGGAGATTTTTTGTGTTCAGATGCTTAGAAGTAGGTCGGGCCAAGAAGCAGATGTCCATCCATCCCATGCCAAGATTCCTGCAAGGCATATGCTATACCTGAGGCTATTTTAGGATCCTTCGTCTTTTTTTCTAAATTAAAACAACAAAAAAAATCAGAGTGAGGAGGAGTGATTGTCCGAGCAAAGCTCTCATTACAGCTGAGCAACAGGATTTGTCATGGTGGGAGCTGGGCAGCCTTCAAATGGCTTATGATGATGAGGGTGGTTTTTTTTTTTTACTTAAATAATGGTAGATAGTGTCTCTAATGATAGCTAGTCTTTTGCAAATGACTCTGCAGATGGCAGATTTTCTTTCTCAGCACTGTTCAGGTATCTTGCTTTGGCTTTGCACACTTGCCTGTCTGAGAACAAAGGGAAGCCAGAGGAGCTAATGACTCATCTCTCTGCCTCTATTAACAGGAAGATCAACAAGGCAAAAATAGTGTTGTGTCGTTTTCCTTAAGCAATAGAGAAAAGATTGTGTTTTTAAAAAGTGCTGGGTTTGGAAGCTTCTTATTACCTCAGCATAAGACAAGTGTAAAAATCTGTGTTTATGTCCCTGTTGGAGTACAGCTTCACTGGCTGCTCATGCAGTGCTGGGGATCCACTGCTACACAGGAGCTTCTGTGCCTTCCCATATGGGTAGGCACAGAAGGGATGGGCTCCTTTGCAAATCCCTCCAGCTGCCATCTGACCTGGAGATACTTCATGTGTAATTTATTGTAAAGAAGGCAACTGAGAATAACAGGGTTCAAGCAGTGTCCCTATCTTTTCTTAGTCCAGTGCAGAGGGTGAGCAATTCTGCAGGTGAAGCAAACCCAGTTCTTGCTCTGATTTTGTAATTAAAAAAACCAAAAAACCTAAAGAAAAGCAGAAGTAATTTCTGAGCTCAACTGACTCTTGGGGTGAGCCTCACAAGGAAGCTAATGGCTCTGCATGATATGACAGGTCTGCATTTGATGGGGAGTCGGGGTGGGGGAAACTCAGGCAGGCAGTGAGGTCAGAGGGGGAGCAGTGCCCTGCCTGCCCTCACATTTGTGGAGGGGGAGGCATCTTCCCATGGGAAATGGCTGCAGGGCTGCAAGAGCTGCCCTGGGTAGGTGCCTGTCACTCCCTGAGCAAGGATTTTGTGTAGCAGGAGGTTATAAGGAAGCGGGATGGTGTGCCCTCCTGAGCTCTTCGCTTCATGCTCTCATTCGTATGTATGCAGTTTGGAAAAATAATCAATAAACCCTACAGAGCTCATAATAAAAATCTTAAAATATTAGTCACTTCTGGGAGCACCGATGATTTCTGTGGAGCAAACTTCCTGGTATACTGCTAAGGAAAATATTTTCTTGCACATTTGTAGCTGCTGTCATTGACAGTAAAATTGCTTGAAATATAAAATAATGGTAGTGTGTTGCCTACCATGACAGGAACTGTAAGAGGTTTTGACCTTTAGTAGGCTTTAATGGGTGCTCTACAGAGGGGCCGACACTTCCATTTATTAACTTATAATTGTCCAAAATAAATCTTGCTTTTTCCTTGTCTAGCAGATTGAAGCCGAGGATATGTTAATTGTGCTGGCTCTTCTCCAGGCCTGACACCTTGACAGCTCTTGTCAGCTTTTAAAAGTTATTCCCCTATGAAAACTATACTAGTTATTCTCTCATAATGGCCTTGCCACTCATCTCTTCTATGTTTTTTTAATTCTGGCATCAAAGTTTGTGCTTAGCGCTGACCCCCTGACAGGAGAGCGTTCTCTAATGACGAGCAGTAGGTTAGCACTCCCTGTTTGGAAGGAATGCAAAAAAAAAAAATTAAATCCAGCACTTTGGTTAGCAAGTGTATGCCTGGGACTCTTGCTTTACTAAGGCTCAGGTATTTGCTCTTCATTATAGAAATGAAATTGTACAGTAAACTGATTTATTAGCTGTACCACCCAGTGCTCTAATCTCATCAAATCTCACACTGTGCAGGACTAGAGCATCTCATAATTTCTAAAATAAGACCGCTAATTAATATTTATGTGCTTCAGGACACGGTGGTGCTGAGACGGATGCACTCTTTCCTTTGAGTTGGTGTTGGAGCAATATAATTGTGTTGTTGCAATTGCTGCCTTAAAGATATAAAACTGAGACATTGACCACCACGGTAATTGAAGTTCCCAGGATGCTTTCTGAGGAGTGAGGGCTGTAGCTCCAGTTGTGCACTGGCCAAAACCCAGGCAGGTATATAGATTACATTACATTAAACACCCCCCTGCATCTTCATCTGATGGCAGTGGCTTTTCCTCTACCCATCCTTGCTGTTTGGTGTAATTGGTGTGCACTGTCAGACAGCTGCCACCGTCTCAGCCCAGAGCAATGGTGTTCTATGGATGGCACAGGTGTAACTCCTCAACCCCAGCTCCTGGAATAGAATACCAACCATCCCCCCCACCCCTTGTAACCCTGTAAAATTGATTGTTATTGGAATGATGGGTTTTGGGTAAGGAAAAACACTACTCCCTGTATTTGAGTCCTTGAGCTGCCAGAAATCACAGTTTTCTGTGTTTGGGTTAGTGTCAGCAGCTGAATAGCACTAATCAGATCACATTGAAGAGAACACAAGTTAAAGGTGATGCTTTTCCTTCTGCTTGCTGAAAGTGCAGTAGCAGAATATTATTTGGGACAGTCTGGTGTGATTTTTTGTAGGTTTTCATTGTTTTCTTCTGATGACTACTCCAACATGCTCTAGAATCCAAGTTTTTCTCCCTGTGACCTGGAAAATTGTGAAGTTACAATAACGTGGGGATCCCATAATAACTGGGAGAGGCCAATAGACTGTTTCTCTTCAGGTCCTTGAATCTGAGGCATAGTAACCTCTGTTAAGGTGGTGTAATTAATGGTTTCACTATGTTCAGGATCCTCAAGAGTGAAAGGGAAAACTATGAAAATCACTAGTAATTAGAGTTTACTTTTCATGTTCCTGTTGGGCTGAGCCTGCAAAACCAAGCTGCCAACTCTGGCTTCCTAAATTGCCAGGATCAGAAACTCCAATTCTTAGAAAATATGACTGTCACCCCAGGTCCTCCCACAACCTTTAGGATTAAGAATGCGAACATGAAAGACTTTTCCATCATAAACCCAATTCAAAGGGCCATTATGACAGACCAGAAATAGCTGAGGATATGTACAGGAGGGAAGGGATCAACTAGTTTAAATGTGAATGGATATAAAAAGTAACAGGACTGAGTCTTTCCTACATTCTGCATCCTATTGGCCATTTATTTGTTGGAAGATAGAATTAGACTCTGAAGTGTCACTGTCTAGAGAATTCTTCCAGGCTGGAAGTGGGAGAGGTGCTGGCACTAAGCAGGAGTCTGGACACAGCTTGCAGATGTGCTGTGCACAGGATGCCAGCTGGTGTCTTGAGGGTCAGCAGGAATTTCAAGCAGAATGATTTATTGTTAGTGATACTGCCCCAGGCAGAAGCGAGAGTTCGCAACATCAAAGTGATGTGTTTTTCTCGTAAGCACAAGAGATTTGTTCCACAACATCTGTTAAAAGAAGAAAGCAAGTCAAAGCTCTGCTAATGCATCTGCTTGGAAGTATGTGAGGCTGTTACCTGTGATTGGATCCGGCTCTTGACTGCCTGGTCGAAAGCACTAGCTCTGGTTTGAGGAGTGAGAGCTACTGGGGACTTTCACTGCTTAAATGTGCGTGAGTTTGATGAATAGACCCACCTCGTGCTTTTGTCAGGTGCAGCTGTGTGTATGTGGTGTCTCAGGGAAGGCTCTGAATTTCTGGTGGGAAGCCAAAGATCCAAATTTAGGTTTTTGGGGATTTTGCACTCACACTTCACCATCTTCACTGACTGAATAGAAGCGTGAAGATTTAACACTGCAAAATACTGGCATTTTAATGCAAAAGGTACTTTAAATTATGCAAAATTACTTGAGCAGTCCTTATATTTTGTGTGGGCATAAAAGATGGTTTTCCTTCACAAAGGTATTTTTCACCCAGTGTCTGATTATCTGTCTTAAATTTTAGAAGGGAAAAAAGTGCTGAAACGTTAGTGTGAAATTTAGGTTCAGGGCATAGATCCATTCAGTTTCTGCAGGAAAGTACTGTACATTAATAAGGCTTCATGAGAACAGAAAACACTATAGAACTTTAACCAACGTGGCTACTAAGTGGCTATTATTTAGTTCCATCTTCTTTGATCTTCTAGCAAGTTATTTCCTTTAATACGAATTTGGGCAGTGGCATCAGGAAACAGCTTTAGTTGCTTAATTGGGGACCCACTTTCTCAACATTTGGAAAGTTCCTACCATGTCCAAGTGCAGGTTTTGCTGCGCAAACCAAGCTTTGGTGCTGCCTTTACAGAATGGTGAAATGGGAAATTGTCCTGAAAGAAATCCCATGTTTGTCTGCCCATCCATCTGAAGAAATACTTTGAGTGATGAAACTGAACTGTTCTCCTGCCTTTTATTGGCAGTGATCTATGACTCTGCTGATCTCTGTGCCTCTGTTAAGACAGGAAAACATGGGACAGGCCATGGGTATTGCAGCCAATACTAAGAGGTCTCAGATCAGAAATGAGATGAAGTGTTGGTGCTGTGTGATGTTTTCTGTGGTAGCTGCTTCCCACTGACTTGATTTTCAGGCAGAGTTTGAAGCACAGGCTGTTTTGTTTGGCATCTTGGGCAGTACAGTAAATATGAGTGAAGGCCAGAAATGGTGAATGGGTCTCTTGCTTTTCTTTGTTTGAAGCCTATTTGTTTATGCCTTCCTTTAATTACAGAGGTTCTCACAACCCCCTGTACTGTGCATTAATGTGCTGAAGTTTTGTGTTACTCTGGTAAGGATGGTCACTCTTTCAGCTTATGTACTGCAGATATTGTCTGCTGAATTGTGCTTTTTTTACTGTAACCGGAAGATATTTTAATGTGTGTATATTTGTATTAACAGTAAGACTAAGCTTTGTTCAGGAACTGTCTAAACTTTGGAACTTGATAAATTTTCTAAGCCTTTTTGAGTTTCTCTTGTGACTATGTAGCTGCATCCTGCACACGCAAGCAAGAAACAGTTTTGGGGAATGACATTTTGATGAATGGATTCAAGACTTTCATAAAGGATGAGTCACTTTGATGCCTTTGAGAGAGAGAATTCCAACAATAAATCCAAAATGTGTGGAGAGAGAAAAGTGCTGCTTTTGTGAAGTTGTATTCTACTAACCTTTTCTAAGCATCATCTGTGACAATTTTGCAAAAAGAGGGAGAGGATGTGGAAGGGGAAAAAGAAGTGTCTTACAGGGTATTTTTTTTCCTATCCCAGCCCAGAGGGCACTGCAGCATTCTGGTAAGAAATCTTGGAGCAGGAATGTGGGAACCTTAAGGCAGAAGTAACATTTTGAGACCAGCCTACTTTAAGGGATGCTGTGAAAACTCAGAGCAGGTATCTGAAACATCTGTGTTTTCATGGAAAATAACTTATGGAGAAAGCTGAATTTTCGGTAGGATAGAAGGAAATGTCATGATTTGCTCCTATATTTCTATATCTATCCATAGGAAAAAATGTACATAAAGAAATTTTAATCAAAATTTGTGGAAAAATTTTCCTCTGTTCTTCATTAAAACACCCATAATACTTTCTAGAAAGAAAAAGTTTTGTGTAGTTGACAAAAATAAAAATACAACTATTTTGGTGAGTCAACCAGGAAAATACAGTGATCACTCAGAGTTCTCCTGTTAGATTAAAGACCAACAAAGACACCTGTTCCAATTCAATTAGTGTAAATCTTGTGCAAAAGGAGAGAATCTGGTCTGTAAGTACTGATTAATTGTGGAATGCTGGAGCAGTGCTTCTGTGGTGCTTGAGGATGATAGGTTTGTTTGCAGGGCTGGGAATTCTCAGAATAAGATACTTTTTTTCTTTCCCTGTCTTTGTAGGAAGAGCAGGCAAAGGTTTCACAGCTCTCATCGATGGTTCTTAGTTGCTGAGCACTTTGTTTGTTTCTTTGAGTTTGCTGTAGGGAAAGAGGGCACTTTTTAAACTTTCGTTAACGTACAGTTATGTTGACCTTGAGATGATAAAGCTTCTGCTCTTATTTTCCGTTTTCTGTGGCAATGCTTTATCCAGAAATACCTTCACACGGAGTATAGACATTTTAAATCTGTCTTCTCTTGAGATATACAGAAGGTCCACCCAGTTAATTGCCCTTGTTATTTATGTGCCAGATAGATAGCTTTTTATGGGCTGCTTTTTTTTTCTTTTCAGCAGATCTTGAGCTTATGGCAGTTCAGGTTTCAGAGTTCAGTGCTGTAGGTAGTGCTCTGTGCAAGGCTCATCTGTAAATTGGAACCTGAATCAGGAGAGTGAATGTATTTCTATCCTTGCTGTTGTTATTGGAAAGAAAAGGTACAAGACGATAATGTCAGTTTTCCTTAGGAACTGCTTTCTGCCTTTTAGAATGTGGACTGACATTTGGGTACATTTTCATTCAGGAGCTTTACGTTGTTAATTAATTATTGTTTTTCATAATATCCTGGTGATTCTTAATAGAGGGCAAATTATCCCCGATAGGTTTGTATCGTGAGATAAAGAAATGTTGCAATGAATTGCTTCTGGGTTCTATTGAAACAGAAAGCTGGAGCTGCTGTACCCATCATGAGCACTGTTGTGTGTTCCTCAAGGTTGGGGTACCCAGCCAAACACCTTCTCCAGTTATGGGGGTGAAGGAAACACACTCAGTGTGCAGAGCCAAGAATTTGTTGTTAGCTTAGCTGGAACAAAAGTCCTGAGAGCCTACTGAAAGAATTATTATTAGGCCAATTATGATCATACGGGCGCTTACAGTCCAGATTATCTAATTGTAAGAGCTCATTCCTAATAATGATACAGATATAATAAGCTTCCTAGTGTCTGATCCTTTTCTGGTGTTAATGGTCCCTCTGAAGAAGAAAAGGGAGTGTCATTACAAGTTGTCAACACCATGAGATCTTCGTGTAGGGGAAGATGATGTTGGTATCCTCTTTTTTGCCAGGAAAAAGAATTTAATGTTGATGGTTTCTTTCTCCTCACTCAGGTCTATTTGGGGATATTTTAATGTATATACTAGCACAGATATGTTCTCCACTTAGTTGCTTTTCAGTGGTTCACAATATTGTTGTCAAATTTGCTATACATAGTAAGTCTTACATGTTGGACGCTTCTTCACAGAATCCCAAAATGGGTCAGGTTGGAAGGGACACCACAGTGGGTCATCTGGTCCAACCTCCTTGCTCAAGCAAGGTCATCCCAGAGCACATGGCATAGGTCTGGAATACCTACAGTGAGGGAGACTCCACAGCCTCTCTGGGAAATCTGTTCAGTTCTGGGTCACTGCACAGTAGTTTTCCTCATGTTCAGGTGGAACTTTGTGTGCATCAGTTTCTGCCCCTTCCTCTTGTCCTGTTGCTAGGCACCACCAAGCAGAGCCTGGTCCATCCTCTGACTCCTCCCTGCAGACACTGACAGATGTGGATGAGGTTCCCCCTCATGTTCTCTTGAGGCTGAACAGATGCAGCTCCCTCATAAGACAGATACTCCAGTCCCTTAATCATCTTTATTGCCTTCCACTGGACCCAATCCAAGAGCTCTGTGTCTCTTTTGTACTGAGGAGTCCAGGACCAGACAGAGCACTCGATATGTGGCCTCAGCAGGGCTTAATTTTCTTTTTATCCCTGAGCTCACTTTTATCCATATTTTAAAGTTGCATTCCTTTAGCAGGCAGTATTGTAACTTTAGTGAGTTGTTTATATTTCTGGGACCCTGCTGGCATCCCATTCCTTCCACCTTCAAGGACCCTGCTGTGAACTTGTGCTTGTCCTTTTGAGGATCTCTGTCACAGTCTGTTACAGCCCTGGTGTCCCTCAGCAGCCTCCAAGCTGTGTTTTACTGATAACTAAAGTAACACTTTATTAGCACAGTGTAGTGACACACACATCCTTGCTCTGCACTTGCTATTGTTTCGGTCTGCAGAAGCAGCAAGGCAGTAGAAGACAAACATAAATAAAGACTTCCTGGCCCCAACATCTGCTACTCCTGGGAACATCAGTGGTGTGTTTCCAGAGTTACTTTGCAATACATTGTGTCTCCATCGTTGAAATTGAAAACATACATCAATTCACAGTATTAATTGGTCACGCTTTGCAAGATGCAGTCTTCATATTTAAGAATTTTTTCTGTAATCTGGTGGTTTTCTCCAAGGAGTCTGTGTGTGTAATGTTAAAGGTTGGTGTTGCGGTGCCTCTGGGCGTGGCTGATGGCCCGGCTCAGCCCCACTGTGCCAAGAGCCGCAGGGGCCGGCCCTTTCCCCTCCGCACGATGCAGCCGGGAGTGGCGGCTGTGGGGGCTCCCCGGCTGCGGTGGCGGGGGCTGTCCCCGCCCAGGGGGACAGCTCATTGGTTCCTGTGCCGTGTGCGGACAGCCGACTGACTGGCCGTCACCCCTGTCAATCATTTAATCCTCCGCAGTGATTGGCTCTCTCCTGACTGCCCTTCCCTCTCCTCTGTACTATAACATGCCCTGACTGCCATTTTGGCCGTCTTTACCGCACTCCATGCTCCAGTAATAAAATCCTGCTGGCAATAAGCGGAAAAGAACCCTTTCTTGTCTCTTTACTTCCCTGCTTAAATTAAACTGCTGTGCATGAAGTAAGCCTCAGCTCTGCAGGAGTTTTGATGCTCGGCTGGACTCCGTTTAGAGATTGGATAAAGCTGAAGTCGCTTTCTTCAGGACACGAGACCGCTGCTAAAGGCTCCGAGTTACTCGTGCTTTCTACCCGTGGCAGGTTGGCTTAAGGATAACTAACATTTCATCTGTGCCGCTTTGCTGTGGCTGAGATGTGTCAACATTTGCAAAGGCTCATTCTTGTCTCAGTTTTCATTGGTCAAACTTATGATCTCTGAGGAAGCTTGTCACGGTCCTGGGATAATGCTGGCAAGGACCAGATCCTGCTGATGAGAAGCAATTTGTGAGCAGAGGTGTCAAATGGCTCAGTGATCCAATATAAAACTGGCATGAGAAATAGATTGTGATTTAGGTCTGATATAAAGAACTAAAATAAAAAGCTTGCTTTGGGGAATTCATGTATCTCCTTCAGTCCATCACAGTTATTAGTGTATCCTTCAAGGGTTATGGGAAATAACCTTTTGTATTGGTTCTAATGGAGCTAGAGTTCAGCAGCCCTGCCAGTGCTGTGCTTCAGTTGATAACACAGCAGTGTTTTAGCTTCTGCTAAGCAGCACTGTCCCTCTAACATTCTCCCCCATCAAGGGGCAGGGAGTGGGCAAGACCTCAGGAGGGAAAACAAGCAGGCCAGCTGACCCAAAGGAACCAAAGGGATATTCCATCCTATATGACGTCAGCTCAGATATAAAAGCTGAGAGAGAGAGGAGGAAGGGGGGGCACTCTGTAATGTCTGCCTTCCCACGGAACCACTACGCGTGCTGAGGCCCTGATTCCCGGGACGTGCCTGAACATCGCTCGCTGATGGGAAGTAGAGATTGACTTCTCCTCCTTTTGCTTATGCGCATGCAGACCCTGCTTTTGCTTTTCTGTCGCTTCAGTAAAAACTGCCTTATCTTGACCCACTGATTCATCTTGTCCTTTCCCCTGTCCCTCTGGGGGAGGGAGTTATAGGGCAACTTGGTGGGCACCTGGCACCTAACTAGAGTCAAACCATCACACCTTTAGAGGACCTCACTGTAAATATTAATTCCTCATTTTCTGTCATTGTACACATCGTAGAGATTAGAAAGATTTAAGATTTGGTAGGTTCATTCCCATCTCCATGGCAGTCTTTCCTAAAAACCTTGTGACCAAAGAGGCTGAAACTAGTTTGCTAGTAATTTTTAATTTGCTTATAGAAAGGATGTTGTGTCTCTCCTTCAGTAAGGAAGGGGAAAGACTAAGAATAGCAGCAGGATCCTATAGATAACTTCAGTGCTGGAGACACAGTGAACCACCCTGACCATGGTGAAAAGCTGGTAAATGCCAGTGGACACTGGTATGTGTTGGAGGGCACTGGAGTGAAGACTTGTTGGATGGGGTCTCAAAGAACTCAGAAGTTCCAAGTACATTGTTCATGCAAAAAACAGCAAAGTGGCCTCCAAAACGAGCAAAAAAAGTAGCTTTAACAGCTGAGCCATCTAATCTTGTGTTGATGGGATTATTCATTTTGTGACCTAATCACCTCCCATGGCAAAGCTGTTCTAAAGGGAATTCTAATTTTCCCTCTCCAGAGATGTGTAGAGGTGACCTTCCTCTGAGAGGAATTCCTGGTGAGGAAGTGGTTAATCCTGTGAAATGGTTTATTGTTGCTCTGAGTTTTGCAGTTCTGATGTTTTCATTCTTCTGTATTTGTTTCTCACACATTCCCTGTAAACATGACCATGTTTTTGTAACGATAGCTTATTATTTACATTCCTTTCTCCTAGGCACAGAAGTTTGATGGACATTTCCTTTGACCAGTGTGATTGAGGGGCGGTGAGGCTGCCCCTCGAATCCACTATGATTTCTAAGACACATATAAAATAAAGTCGGGCAGGTCAGCCCGCAGTTGTTCCTTTGTTCTCTTAACAGGTGTCAGTCTTCTCCTTTTCCCGTCCTTATTGCGACAGTTTATGGCAGAGGAGCTGTGGCTGCTGAAGGCACCGCACACTTATGGCCACGTGGGTCTTCCCAGATGTGTGGAGTTAAGCCCTTTTCTCTAACAAGGGAGAAGATGTTCCTAAATGCTAGGAATAACCATTTCTCGTCAGGATCTACAACATTCTATGTGGGTTTTTTTGTTTTGGTTTTTTTTTTGTTTTTTTTTAATTTGAATTGTAAATGGTGTAGAAGGGGATATAAAGGTGAAGTGGACCCTTAAAGAAGTGATGTCTACTGATCTTTAATCTTTGTGACTGAGGAAACTTCCGTAAGTGTTGCTGAAAATTTTTGTGGTGAATTTGAAACCTCTGCTCTCCCTGATCTCAGCAGGAGTTTCCCCTTTGACTGCAAGAGAAGTATAATCAGGCCTAGAATTATTAAAATAAATACCTTTAAACTAGAGAGTCTGTAACCACTTTGCAGATGTAGAAGTCTGTGTCAGTTTGATGTTCTTTTCATTATCTGGTAAAAAATTTGATAGGTGAGATGCTAATTCTGTATTTCTGTGTTGTTTCCTTTTTGTGTCCTTAATATTTATGGAATATTCAGCTGATTTTTGCTGAAGCTAACAAAAAACACCCTGCAGCTTGCAATAAGACCAGGCTGTTGTTACACATGTGGTTAGTAGCTATCACAGTGAAATATTCCGTGTGCAATGCTCAGCAATTCTGCAGGCTTGAAACAATGTTTTTGCACAATGGCAAGACTGCAGCCATTAAGTCAACTTTAGAAAACATAGTTATCTTAAAACAAAAGCAACAGAAGTGTTAATTTATGCTCCATAACCTGATATTTGTCAAAGTCCTGGAGCCTTATTCAAGTGTAAGGCATAGCACTATCTGCATCCTACAGCAGGGTGTACTGGAGAGGAGCAGAAATGCACAGGCACTAGAAAGGTGTCAAATGAAATGAGGCTTCTTGCGCTGGGAAGAGCATTAATCATCACATAATGAAGTGTGTGTTTGTTTCTGGCAGATAATTTCCGAAAGAAAAGTGTTAAAAAGAATAGAGAGCTAAGAAATTCCTTTTTCTTTCTATTGCTCCTGCATAGATCTTTTGCAGTTATGTAATCAAGAGTAATTAGTGAGATATTCATCAAAGATAACTAGCTTTCATGTATCTTACAGGTGCAAGTGTGCAAAATATTTGATGTTCTTATTTTCCTTATGATTTTGAAACAGTAACGTTTTCATTAGGCTTTGCTTTTCATTTTAAGCTCAAGTGTAATTTATTTTTCCGCCATAAACTTATGTGGGAAAGTCTACCTTGAGGCATTTTACAGGATGCTTCAACGTGAGTATGTAGTCTCAAAAACTAATTGTGTTTCATGAAAAATTAATTTCAGTCTTTATGTTACAAAATTAGAAAAGACTAATGTGGATTTTTAGTTGTATAGCATAATACATATATTTAATATGTATTGGTAAGTTCTAAATGTAAAAACTGGATCAACAGTTCTTTTTTGCACGCTGCACTACAAACTGTACTACTGTGTATTGTTCAAGTTTGCTCATGAGCAAGTTAGAGTTGTTTGTGAAAATTTGCATCACATCAATTCATTTACAGTTAGTGACAAATCTTCTGAATCATGAAGAATCTCATCTTCTCATCACCTGCCTCCCATTGAGCCTATGATGGGCAGGTAAAGCAATACCAGCTTTCCTTTCCTCTTAATCAATCCCCACTTTCTTCCCAGTCTAGGATGGTGCTCATGACAGTGCTAGAAAAGAGCAGTTTCACTTTTACTGAATCTACCTATTCAGCGATACTATGGCTCCAAGTACTTGCTATTTTTAAATCCTGCATATAGCTATGTGTGTGTCACATTTCTTCTAATATTAAAAGACCATCAGGAAGGAATGCAATCTGTGGTAGAAATAGTAGAGGAAAAGGATTACTCACAGCCTGCATGTTTCTTGTCATCTGGAGGGCTTAATATCTCATCATTTACAATATGGTTCTGTTGCAAAGTTGTGGAGCTCTTGGTATTTAAGAAAAGGTTAAAATTTTACAGCTCAACATAAGATGCAAACACCTATAGGCAGAGGCAGGCAGAAATAGCTCATAACTGGGAACAAAATCAAAGTTATTGATAAGCCAGCAATAGATCCATGTTATTTATTAAAGTCCTCTTAAAGCGAATGGCCAGTGTGGACCATACACTGATAAAGTGAGGAGGTAACTCACTGCAGATGACAGAAATCCTAAAACCAATGTTTGGAAGGAGTTGCTGGTTTCTCACTCACTGAGAGGAGATGAAGTAAATGGGGCTTTTCACATCCAATTCCTGAATGTCTGCTGGGCTGGAGTCTCCCCAGCCCCACCTGGTGACGTGTCCTGGCCACACCACTGTAGCAGGAAGCTTTCCCCTGACACTTGTCAGCAACTCCCCATGAAGTAATTGTAGGTTGCTATTAAAAATACCACGTGTTCCGCTTCTCTTTCACGAACATATCATGGCAATTAGTTCAATGGTGGCAGTATGAAAAAAAATAAAAAAGATTGTATTATTTTTTTCCTTACCCTACTCTTTTGAGTGCCTGAATTACTAATTTCATTAAGAAATATTAACATTTCTTCTTTCTGTGGAAGTAACTTGCATTTTGTAACTCCTGCTAGGGAAGGCCTGTAGCACTAACAAGGGAAGTTCTTCTGGAATTACGATATATTTTTCTTGAAGCTTTAATTTTTTCTATCTTCTTTGCAAGGGGAGATTTTTTTTTCTTAATAATAATATGAAAAATATTGTCATGAAAAGTGTGTCAAATTGCAGACCAGAGCACAAGGGAGGAGATGCTGCCTTGTTGTGCAGTGGGAAGGAGGCTCCAGCAGTAAAACAGTACAAAATATATATGGTCTCACAAACCATTAAAGACAGAAGGAAAATACATGCACTTTACATTTTAGTAAACAACATTTTCTGCTTGAAATGACACATTTCATTCCCCATTTGAGTGTTTACAGGTGTTACAGGAGCTGTGATCTATTCAGTTATTATTTATAATTGATTAACCTCAATCCTCTTTGTGAAAGATACTAATCTGGTTTGGTATGACAAGTGTTTATCTAATGAGTTCTTGTCACTCTGTTTGTCATACCATAATTCACATAAAGAAGCAATATCCCATCTCAGTTAACAGGGATTTATCAACAGCAGTCCTGCAGTATTCAGAGACAGGGGAGTTTGCACAACTTCTGGAATAATCACTGGCAGATAAGCAATATTCATATTAATACTCATTACATGTCATACAGAATTTCTTTAAAAATACACAAGCAAAAAACCCACTTTATTAAAAATATGTTTTGTATCATACACATATGCAAAGGGAGGAGATATATAATTTGTTTTAAATAAATCAAAATGCCAGTTTTGTCCCACTTCCACCACAGTGCTGCACTACCGACCCATGTTGCCCATGCTTAGGTAATGAGGAAATTTTTGAAGGGCAGGCAGGAGCTGCTTCCAGGGTGCAAATGGAGTTAAAGAGTAGAAGCTGGGGAAGCTCCTGCTGGACTTTGGATGCACACATAGGACTGAATATTGTGTCTTCATGGTCCCAGCCTGTTGCTGGCTGGGCAGGTGGAGAAGGAGTGGGCTTGGCCTTTTATTTTGATGAGTTATTTTAAAAAGCTAAAACCACACAAATTAATGTTTTAATGACTACTGGGAACATGGTCATTTTTCCTGATAAAACAAAAAGACAATAAAGCATCAAAATTTGATGTCATGGCTGTTAAGTTTGTAATTTTATACTTCCATTGATCAGAAAATGAATTTATGGTGTCTGTGTTTTCAGCATTGTAAAAGTACACCTAATTTAATTGTTAATCTAAGGTCAAAAGCGAATTAGCATAATAATATGTGAACTGCACTGCCTTGAATCCCCTGATAGGCATCTTTCTGACTCCTGCTATTATAAAAACTGTTCCCATTGGTTCTTGACCCTATTAAAGCTATTTCTAGATAAGCTTTGCAAGGGTAGTTTATGAGAGACTGTCTGAATAAGCAGTCCTTAGATGGTGCCTTTGTGCTGGAGGGGTGGCTGGTTTTTCTGGGAGATACTAAGACCACAGAGAGAACCTCTATCAATCCTGATGCTTGTTATTATTTCCCCTAGAGTTTCATAATCTTTGTCTGACTGCTTTGCTTCAGAGTCAGTACTGACAACATTAAGTTATATGTTCAAAGATATTAAAGTATTTGGGGCTGGGGGTTTTCCCCCCTCATTTTATCACCTGGTATTGTAATATTCATGTACAGTGTGTTTCACTATTCAGCCTTTATGTGCTTTTTCTGTCCTGGGTATATTATTAATTAATGTCTTCTCTGTGTTTTGAAGGCCCATTAGTTTTAAGTGCTATTGTTACAAGTGTTTAAATCTTGAGTTTAAAAAAAAAAGCTAACAGCCACTTTGCAGGGTGACAAAAGGCTTGTAATAGCGATGTAAGAAGTGCATGTAAAGCCATAATGTGTCTTTGAGTTTGAGGGGCTTTGATCCAAGGGGGGTTTTGGACATCTGGCTCTGGCAGCAGAATCTGGAGTTTTGGTTCCTATGTTATAAAATGCAGGGGAGAATTAGGAAACCCTGAATTAGGAAACTTTTTGAAAAGCAGTGTGCTGAAATGAACTGTCTAATGTGGTAAATGGGGAAATTAAGACAAGGTTGAAGTGACCACCAATGGGATCCTGTTGGAAATCCACTTTGGATTCTTTCTATTTTCTTAGGGTTATGTTCTAGAGCAAGTTTGGAAACACCAAAGCTCTAGGTCTCTGAGTGAAATGCAGCCACACCTGAGTTTGCAGCTCATGTGGTCATCCCATGTAATAGTTTCGTCTATGCATAGGTACATAGGAGCCTGTAAAGTCTTCCTCTTCGCTGGGCTATCAGCCTCAGCTCTGCACATGTACTGGGTGTGCAGTAAGATTCCTGGCTGAGAGTTTTAGAAACAGATGGAATATTTCTGCTTCAGGCCCCATGTTACAGTTAGATTTGTTAAAATAATCCAGTTTCTGCCCCAGGGAAAGCAGCCCAGTTGCAGGATAGCACAGCAAGGCTGGAGAATGGGGGTCAGGCTTCCCATCCCTTTGGGCTGGGCAAAGTCATTTGCAAACTGATGGTGGCCCCTGCTCTGCACCTCCAACGTGGCAATACAGTGTATTAGGATAATGATGTAGGCATTTAGGTCTCAGAGAAATGTCATTTAATTATTCATTGTGAACTGTTCGTTGAACTGTGCTGGCTGGGTCACACATGCTTTGAGCTGGTTTGTAAGCAGAGCAAAATACAGGAGGGAATCCAATACAGTATGGCTGCCTACTAATTATTTGCTTACTGATCCATGGAAAAAACCAAACATAACAGGCATTGAACTAGCTATGAAGTTAGCATTAGTGAATAGCTCTGCAACATGGAAAGGCACAAAAACATTAAGAAAAAGATGCTTTGTAGGAATATGTCACACATGTTTTTCTATTGCTGCTATTTACTTTGAACAGCTTTTGGGGTGTCCTTCTGATGCCCAGAATGCATGGACGAATGGTATGATTGGGTAATAAGTCATTTTCATTTGCATAATTCAAGTGAAACAACAATTTGCAACTAAGGGCAGCATAAATGCAGTGCCAGCATGACTAAGTGCAGTGAGGAAATGCATATGACAATAGTTTATCAGATGACTAAAATAAAACCAAGTGGAAAATAATTATAATATAAAAAAAATTGCTCGTTTAGGTGATCTTTTATTTATAAAAAATAGTATTTTTTTGAAACACCAGGTGCATGTCCTGTGGTTTAGAACTAGGAAGAGTTCCACTTAGACATGCATTTGCAGAATAAAGTCCTCGGGAGTTGCCAAGGTATAATCTTTGCAGATTGTTGAAGCTCTCCATGAAAAAGACTGAGATAGCAGATGTAAGAAGAAAAAAACAAAGCACATTGTATCACTAGCTCATTTTCTGCTAAGACTAGTGTTCTTTACAGGAAAGGGGTAGTGTTTCTGCCAGAAGGTCTGACAGAAGGGGAGCTCTACAATGAGGAGTTCTCCAGAAGAGAAGAGCAGGCAAGGGCTGTGCACACAAAATTTGTGCCACACCTACTTGTAGCCGTCCAAGGAGAACAATCCTGCTAACTTTCAGTAGTAAGACTAAAGGGTTCAAAATCTGGTCAGACTCAAATCACTTATTATGATCATCCTGGTAACTGCAGAAAAGTACTGGAGCTGGGAGTTGATTATGGATTAACTCCACAATATGCAATGAAATCTTCCCTTTTAAGTGCTGAGGGCTGGAGGTGAGGAAGGGAAGGAGCAAACTTCATCCCTTCTCTTGTGTTTTGAGTACTCAGAAGTTGCCTATGAAATGAAACACTTCAGGCTTCATAAGTGGCTGGTGGGAAGCCAGGTCAGTATCAGGCTATCTTTAGGAAAACAGGAGTGCACAGGGGTAAGAAATGTTCAACAAAGATGCTTCACATTTCAAGTATTCTTTTTCTGGGAAGAAAAGATACCATACATCTAGTTTTGGGTTTATTTATAAAATTATGCTGTATTAGCACAATAAAGCAAATTTTGTTAAGTAGAACATTTTGATATGTAGAAAATATAAATGGTGGAAGAAGTTATATTTCAGATGATTTCTCTCTATCAAAGATATCCAGGTATTTGAAAAAGAATGCAAAACCTGAAAATAGAGTGCTGCTCATTTTTCTGCAAGTTTGTTTTCTCTACATGTTTCTCAATGTTTATTTTTTGGCATTGAATTAACTGCCCAGGTAGGGTTAGCATCGCATAAAATGGCAAAGATTAGTTCAATGTGTGGCTGAATCACAGAATGTCTCAAGCTGGATGGGACCCATAAGAATCATGGAATCCAACTCCCTGTCCCTTGCAGAACCACCTAAAGCCAAACCATGTGTTACCAAGAGCATCATATAAATGGTCCCTGAGGTGTTGGCAGGTTTGGTGCTGTGGCCACTTCCCTGGGGAGCCTGTTCCAGTGACTGCCACTCTCTCAGTGAAGAAGTGGATGACAGTATGTGAGGGGTATTTTTCTGTGAATAGGGAAAATACATTCACAAAAGGTGTGAAATAAAAAAAAATGAGAAGGAGCAGGAGGACACTGCTGATAGAGTTTTGCAGACTTTATTCTCTGTGTATCTATTATGTGCTACCAGTGATAAAAAAAATTCTTAAAATCCATCAAACAATTTGAATTAGAGTTTTTGCTTTTACAAATCAGCATGGCCCCTGTTCATGGCCAGTAATTAGCTTTGAACACTAAAAGGGTAGGAAGTTACTGGGCTCTTCCCAGAATAATGAGATTAGGGTTTCGTAAAATTATGTCATCAGACTGTGAGCCATAATCTGGGATGCACAGAGCACCAGTGGGGTTTGGGACCCACTGGAATACATTTTGCTGACATGAAGAACTAGGCAGGTCTCTGCATATTGTCTTTCTGTGGTATAGAGAAAATGATACTCCCTTTTTGTGTGAAGAATCTGAGCTGTGCACTCTCTTTTCCCTCTAAAGAAACAGGCTGGAGATAAAATCAAATGAGATACTGGACTGAACCTCAGTATCTGCTTAACTGCTGTGTCAGACACCAGCAAGGGCAGGAAACATGAGCTCCTTCAAAAGGACAATCTTCCCATTTCAAATAACAAGACCTCTGTCCATTGCATCTCTTGGGATTCCCTGCTGGGTCAGGACCCTTTAATGTCTCTAATAATGACTGGCATGGCAGGAGAGGAACTCTCAGGAGCTTTGCAGGTGTTGGCACGCTGATAGTATGGCAGGGCAGGTCCAGAGCGACCTTGGTAAACTGGAGAAAACAGCTGACAGGGACCTTTTGCAGAGTAGTGGTGACAAATGCCGTGTCCAGCGTCTCAGGTAGAAAAAAATCCAGATTTAACATCATTTGGGGGCTTGACAGGCTGTCAAGTGTCTTTGCAGAAAGATACCTGGGTGGTCTCATTTTTTATTGATATTCTCAAAAAGCAATTATCCTGTAGCGAAGGTTTTGGGGATGTGTCATGAGCAAAATTCTGGATGAACTTTGTCTCATTCTACTGTGGCTGGTCTACGTCACCACAAAAGCTAGAGTAAAATGTGCTAGATTGTCTCTAGCCTGATAGTCTGTAGCATCTCCAGGTATTTTGGTTATTCCTTGAAATGCTTAAATTTATCAAATGGGTCACTTTGGTTATGTTCAAAAGTAATTCCTGCCATGAGCACTTACCAGCAAGTAACTGGCATTAGAATGTTTCTCATCTCAGGGGTTTTTATGTGCATTTTATGGCTGCTTCTTGCAGAGACTGAAGGAACTGAAACAGAGGGAGTTTGCTCGAAATGTAGCATCTAAGTCACGAAAAGATGAAAGAAAACAGGAAAAAGCCCTTCAACGTTTGCACAAGCTGGCTGAGCTAAGGAAACAGAGAACGTGGTAAGTACATAGCTGCTCAAACATGAAAAATCCTTTAAAATAAGCCCTCCACTGTTTGTTGGTGCTGTGGGATGCAGGAGACCCTTGGCTGTAGCCCCACACACATGTTTTTAGGGCATTTTGGAAGCATTCTGTGTACAGTATTTGATGCACACTGTGTGCAGAAATGAATGTTTAACGTTGCTTTTTTAGTGGAGCTAAAATGACACATTTTTAGTTTAAAAAAAGATGTGTTTCATATATATTTCATAAAACTAGGCACTTTAGTTGAAAGCTGAGTGAACTAGGTCACGCGTTTACAGGCTGACACTACTTCATTGATGAGGTGAGGAACACAGTCTGTCTCTCTAGGATGTAACAGATATGTGCGATTTAGTTTTCAAAATGCTTGCCTGGGAAAGCATCCAGAAATCTAGCTTTAAATCTCAATAGCTGGATTTTTCATATTAAAAGGTAAGTGCTCCTTCTCCCCAGCTCAGCAGAGTGTTTACCTCTCTCTGCAAAAGTGATTCCTTGCTACTCATACATTTTAGTGTTATATCTAGCCATACAGTTGAAATTAATATTGAGTTTGCTAGTTGTGACTGAATCCTCAAAATATGACACAGTTCTGACACTGATAAGCCACTGAAAAGATATGTACTTGTCACAGTGTAATGTCTGAAGAGAAAAAAGGAAAAAAAGTAGATGCTCAAGTACAAATGTTTTCTCTTCATTCAGCCTTTGCCTCACCAGATGAACTAACAGAGAAGTCCAACAAAGTTGCAGCTCTTGTTCAGCAATAGTCTCTTTCTCCCTAGTTTGCCTGGTGGGCAGTCTGCTGAAACAGTCTGTCTGAGCAGGAGGATGGGACATGAAGGTTGTGAAGTCTGTTGGACAGGAGCAACATGATACCTAATTATTTAATCTTTTTATGATAACTCATGTGGAGACTCTTTATCCTCCCATGAGTGCTTTAACTGTCCAAATTTTATGCTTGAGTATATTATATATCATTTCTCTTAAACATGCTCCAAAATCTGTATTTCACATATTTCAGGAGAAAGAGGAAAGAGGAACTTACTGTTTCCCCTTTTTCCATGCTAGTGAGGCACAGATTTTGCAAGCTTTTGTTGTTCCTGGATTGTTTGAGGTTTTTTAAATATCCTTCTTTTAGTTCCTAAGGAGAATGTCTATCTCAGCTTTATTTATCTATTTAATAGTTGCTGTTTACTACCACTTTGCATCCTTAGCGGTGTAATATAGACAGACACTGATTATTTTTTTAAACTGGCATTTTTTAGACTTCTTTTGTAGAAGTCACTACTTTATTCTGTGAAAGAAAGGATTTGTGTGGGGGGTTAATGTTTAGTTTAAATTTATGAAGAACTGGGTACAGCAGGAATTCTCCTGAGGAATTCCTTTCACATAAAACTGCTACCTTGATTTCTAGACCCAATAGGGTAAAGTCATTATTCTTCATCTCAACACTTCTGGAGTCCTAAATGACACTTGCAAGTTTTACCAATGACTCATCAGTGAATATTGCTCTGCACTGTAATGCAGAGTAATTTGGTTAAAACAAACAAAAAAATGGTTTTAACGTAGGTCCATTACTCCTAGTGCTCAGCAGTTCCTGTGGATCCTGGAAAATTGTCAGCTTAAACAGTTTTTGCTCTTCTCTTTGCTTCCTATTAAGTCAAATAGAACAGATGGGAAGAGGACGTGAAATGAAGAACAGAAGTAGACAGTGATAAATTTTTTCTCAAGAGGGATGAATCACTTACTTCACTTCTGTCAGCTGAAATACTCTCCCCAGTTTTATTTTTCCATGAAAGAAATTGCTGAGATGGCGATGGTTTGGTCTGTGCACACAAATAGGATGGGAGCTGCTGGGGGATTGCCTGTGGGCAGAGCAGCAGTCACTGAAATGATGACTAAGAGGGAAGTGCTCTGTGAAGCACTCTCTGTTTTAATATATTTTGTAGCATGAAGGGGTGGAAAACTGCTATCTGTAGTAATAGTGTTGTAACCATGACGGTGTACTGGGAAGAGAAGCAAGATTTCTATGGAGACAGTCAGTCTCGTCTTTGGTCAGTCATCATGTCCAGGAAAAGTAGGAAACTTACCTACTTTGTAGGAATATTAGTCCTTCAGCTGATAACTTCACATGAAGGAGCTGGGGGCATAATATTTACTCATTCCTTTTATTTAGTTCTAGTCAACAGGTCTTATTATAAAATATGGTGTTTTTTCATAATCTAAATGTATATATCCACCAAGTCTTTCTCTTTCCTTAAAAAGCTCTCTCAAATACCAAAGTAATATCATATTTCTGACAGTAGTTCTCTGAAAGGTACTGACTCAAAGTTTTATTTTCCTTCCTAGTGCTCCTGGAAGTGGCCCTATGTTCAAATCCACTACAGTCACTGTGAGAGACGACTACAATGATATCCCAAAAAGTGCTGCCATAGATGCTGCCAAACCCCAGGATTGCAGCAGCACATTAATGCATGATGCACAGAATTGCAAAGATGTTGCTTCTGTTATTTCTTCCACTCCTGGAGATGCACATAGTCTTCAGTCTGATGCTAACAAATGTGGAGATCAGGTTCACGGAGCTCAAGGACATAGAGTTGGGTTCTCCTTTGCTTTTCCTAAGAAAGCAGCAGTTAAACTGGAGTCTTCAGCTGCTGTTTTCTATGAGTATAATGATGAAACCTCTATGGAGCATGGATTTAGCAGAAGGAGTAGGTTTGTTCCAGGAACATGTAACCTTCAGTCTCCTTCAGCAGCAGAAATAGTTGTTTGTCCTGAGGAGAAACACAACTGTTTTCACCCACTGGTGGAAAAATGCACAGACACAGCAGAAGCTCCTGAAGCTCAGGAGTCAAAAGAGCCGGCCAGTGAGGGAAGCAGGGTGCTGGAGAGTCCTGCTGCAACTCTGGCCATGTCTGTCTCAAAGCAGCCTGTGCCCTCAGACACAGATGGCCGTGGTGTGGATGAAAGTGCAGCCGACTTAGGGGACCAAATGCTGCCCCTGGTTGCTGACTGTGCTCAGGTCCTGCCCCTGGACAGCAGCGAGCGAGATCTGCAGGCAAACAGAGCTCCTGTGCAGGACCTTGTGGAGGATTGTTCCTCTCGGCAGGATGTTGAGGAGGAAAATTATAAAGATGGGAACAGTGATCCGTCTACAACTGAAACTGAAATAAAGAATCTGGGTGCAGATGCAGTAGTTCCATCACCATCTGAAGAAGATAGTGGAGCCCCAAAAAGCAAACCGAACAGGTACAAGAGACCTGTTCAGCCCTTTGTTCCTGTCCTTAGCAAATATGGATCAAATATTCTTCAGTGGCCATCAGAAATGTTAATTTACACAAGTACAGGCCCATCGATTTCTTATAGCTGTAATCCTTTATATTTTGATTTTAAGTCATCAAGAGCAAGTGACAGCCAAGAAAAGCCCAAGCATCAACCGAGCATACCTCATTTGCACCATAAAACTGAATCTAACCATGTCTTAGTGTCGGATTTTACAAATAAACCTACTTCAGAGTGTGGTGATTATGAAGTAGAAGTGAATAAAAATGTGTGCAACTATACAATACCCCTTATAAGTGATGTTTCCCTCTTCAGAAATTGTGACCTTGCAAAAAATCAAAACAAAGTGTCCTTGGATGAGTCATTCAGGATTAGAAAAATAGAAAAGTATCACATATCTAAAAACCACTTACGACAAAACACTGTGATAGATGAGAAATATAACAAAGTCTGGATCAAAGAAAGCCGTGAAAAATGGCTTCACAAAAGCAGAAAACGGAAAAGGAGAAGAAAATTATGTCATTGTCATTATCATCACTGTGGGGACACAACAGCAGCAGAAATGGAGATGTCTCCAGTAACTGAAAAAGAAATTACTTACAGAGATGAAAATAAATATCAGCATCCCCAAAATAATGCAGAGAAGTGCAGACATGATGTAGGGAATATCTGGTTAACTACAGGTGAGGTACAGCAGTCATATCCAAAACTTGGCATTGAAAATTGTCCTAAGAGAGTCATGTCCACATCAGATCATATACACTGGGACAGAGGCTGGTGTGACTTTTGGAGTGCAAAAAATAGTGGCCAGCACCATGGTTGTAAACAAGTGCACAAAAAGATCAAAACAAGCTCCCAGAGGCAGGCAAAGCAGCTGGCTGCAAGCTCAAGGAGGCACAGCCTAAGGCACTCTAAAACGTGCTGCAGCTGGAAAGTCAGCAGCTCAAGCTGTAGCCCAGAGCATAAATGTTTAGGACAATGCAGTGAGGAGAAGAGACTGAGTGAAAACCAGTCCATAAAGAGAGGCTACAGTGTTCTGACAGAAGAATCTGAAAAACCCCACCGCAAGCGGAGGCAGCACACCTATTCCTTTTCCTCGGATGAAAGCTCTTGTGGACACACTTCATCAGCAGAGGAATATCTAAGGCAAGCACATGCTTTAGGTACATGTCACAAGGCAAAAGGGAAACGCAGGAGAAGAAAAACTAGAATCCATCATGTTTTCCTTGATATGAATGCAGAAAGTGAGGCCTCCGGACCTTCCAAAGAAAATTCTGCAAATTCTACATCGAATATTTTGGGGGACTTACTAACTCAAGACAATCCAGAGGAAACTAATGCATATCCCAAAAGTGATGTGGGAAAAGGTACAGATGAAACAATGGAGCTGGAGGAAAGCAAGTCAGCTTTAGAAACTGATGGTCCACAGGTGCTGGAAGATGATAAATTGATGCCGTGCGCAGCGATGGAGAGCGCACCGGCTGCTCTTCCTGATGTTATCACAAGTTCTGGAGCTTCTGCTTCTGAGCACAGTGCTCCAGCAGCTGCTGGCACACAGGATGTTCTGCAAGATGGAAAGAAAAAAGAAAATGTCAATAGTCGTGAAAATCAAACTCGTTACAAAGTCCCTGTCCCCAACAGACATCTGGAACAAGGTCCTCCTAAATCCTATCTTTGCCATTATGAATTGGCCGAGTCTCTACCGCATGAGAAAATGATTGAGGTGACCGGTGAGTGGGTGCAGTGTAATCCTGGCATATTTAGCAGCCCCCCACCCTTGCCATTCAAAGAAGCACATGTAAACAGTCACACCTTCCTAACTACCGAGCAGTTAATAGCCCCCTTCCCCCTGCCCGATCAGACACTGATATTCCCTCCTGATAACCATGAAAAGTTCAAAGAACTCCCATCGGAGGCGTATCAGCAGATCGTGCCACAGAGCGTGCTGTCCAGCAAAGTGAAGTTCGCGTTCCCCGCCCCGGCGATGCAGCCCCCGGGCTCCGCGCTGCCGCCGCTGCCGCTGCAGCCGCCGCTGTGCTCTACCTCCGTGACCACCATCCACCACACCATCCTGCAGCAGCACGCTGCCGCCGGCGCGCTGAAGGTTCTTCAGCCCCACCAGCAGTTCCTCTCGCAGGTCCCGGCTCTTTCCAGAGCGCCTTTACCTCATCTCCCCGTGGGACCGAGGCTGTGTCCCGGGGGCCACGCCGCCTTTGTCGCCCCGCCGCATTTGCCACTGCTGCCGCCCTCGGTCCTGCAGCCGGCCCCGCTGGCGTTTCCCCCGCTGCCGCACACCGTCTTCCCGTCCCTGCTGTCCCCGCACCCGGCTGTCCTCCCCCTGCAGCCGCTCTTCTAGGACAGCAACGGGGGAAGGAGCCTTCGGCCAAACAGTCCTGCTGTTCCTACAGTCCCCTCAGCTTTGCAGAGTGGTTCTGTGAACTAACCTGGTTAAAATTCTTTTTCCTTGGGAAGATTTACTGTAAGTATAATGATACAAACAAACATTCATGGCAAGTTCAGACCTATACTTTAACTAAAGTACTGAATAGTCTGGTACTAATTATGAACTCTATATATAAGTGAAAATCATGTCTTAGAATATGTATAATGTATATAAAATATATTTATAGTTCTATAACTTACGTTGTAAAGTATTCACTTTTTGTTTTTTATCTTTGTGTATTTGCACCTATTTAATGTTTAGACAAAGCTGATGCACTATGTTTTGTACTATGTTCTCTGAAACTGTAAATCTAGTGACAAACTATCTCTTGCAATAAATTTTTGTTAACTACTTAAGTATATAAAAAAATCTTCATTATAAGCCTCATGGATGTTGTTCTTCCATGTCCTTCTGCAGCTGAATAGCATCTTCTACCCCTGCTATGTTGGGATAACCAGGTTTCCTACACGTCAGTGATTTATCAGGGAGGCTCAGAGGCCGGTACCTTGAGGGCAGCTGTCTCACCAAGCCAGAGAGAAAGGGTAATAGATGTGTTTGTGTTAGCAGCTTGATCCCACCGTGACAAATTTTGCCTACTTGTACTATGTGCACAAACTGCTGACTGGTTGAGCTGATTCCTTTTATACTAAACCACAGAAAGACAATGTAATAAATGTAACACCGGTGATGGAAGGGGGGAAAAGGACGATATTGACAGCAGTTTGGCTTCAAGGGAATAGTGCTTGTACTGGGAGGCTAGAGCTTTGGTTCCACTGAGCAGAGTTTCTCTGATGGCCCACAGCCCTGGGAGTGGGTGGGTCTGTTGGAGGGAGATCCTTGCTTGGGCTGTGTGTGGAGGCAACAAGAACATGTGAGCATGAAGGGGAGGTCAGGAAACCCACCAGGGTTTGATACAAATTCTTACCTCACTTCACCCCACTACTTCCTGCGCATTTCACTAAAGAAATAGAGTATCACAGAATAGAGATTAAATTAATAATGTACTGCCATTGTTTCTAATTGTATTTCAGAGACTTCTCCCTACCTCTGCAGCCTTTTTATTGCTGTCAAACCTCACCCAGCTTTAGCTGGTGAAACCTTCTCATTTGCTTTAGCATGAGGTATATCAGAGCCATGCCTGAAACCGTCCAGAATAAAAGCAGAAGTCATTCTGAGATAGAGCCATCCCTTTGCGTTAAAATGAAGTGTTATCATGTGAGTGAAGCCAAGGATTTGCAGCATGAAGGTTAGTGCTAGAAGTAGGCCCTCCATAATAAAAGGTAGGTGATAGCTGTCCCAATTAATTACTTCTTTCCATCTTTTTATATAGTATAATAAAATCATATGAAATTGAATTGAAAGAATAGTGAATTTGAAGTATTATTAAATACATTGCATATTAATAGCTACAGACATTAACCATTTGCAAAGTAATACTATATCCTACATATATATCTGGATATTATTTTCTGCATCTATAGCATTAGAACTTACCTGTATCAATATTGCAAGTTTTAGTACAATGTTATGTTAAAACTATGGCAAACAACATCCTGCCACTATGATTACAGAGTCAGCTGCTCAAGGGATGTGAGTCTTCCACATTGTGCAGTTGCAAAGGGCTAAACTATGTTAATAAGCAAAAAGTTGATAAGAAGGAGCAGATGAGCAGTCAGGTTCTGCAGAGCAGCTCGGATCCCCCACCTGAGGCTGCAGCATGGAGTGAAATGTTGCTGAGCCCCCATCCCTGTAATGCCAGAAAGAAGGTATATTTTATCTAGTTCTAACTTCAGGTGGATGCCCATTTCTATTTATGTGGTACCTGAAAAATATAGAAATAAGTGACTTTATTATCTTTTTTTTTCAAGAGTATTCCTACAGAAGGTGTGTGCCTCCCCTACCTCCCGTCACTGAGCACGGGAATCTCCCTTGGAAATGGGAGGCTGTGTCCTGGGTGACTTGGGTCCCTTGGGTGACGTGTGCTGGCTTCTGCACTTCTGCCCTCCTCTGTGGGAGTCAGCACACACAGTCCCCTGGGTTCTGATGTCCCATCAAAGACAAAATCCATTTCATTATATAGCAGTACATTAGAAAAAAAAAAATCCCCATAGGACAAATACGATTGCATGTTCTGGCAGGAGTTTAAAAATCACCGATTTAAAATTTTCAGTTGCAATATTCATTGAAAAATCCCATCTATGAATTAAGAAGTCAACATTTTCACCAAAATGTTCCAACAGTTTTGAATTTTACTTTTTTCTTACAATTTGAATTTTTTTTCTATATTAAGTTGTTAAACAGTTTTAAGACATTGCACAATTCTTTATATCTACTGTAATTGCTGTTCAATAGTGTATAAACTACTTAAAAGACTAATAACCATAAAATATAATAATTTTCTAATATGGTATTGCCTTTAATGCTAGAACTGTTTGTATATGTGACTTCATATGTAAAAGTAAAAGCTGTATAAAAATAAATCACAAGTTAAGTTTCAAATTGAGCATACTAAATTAAATTACCTAATAAAATATTCTTTTGAGTTTCTGTTTTATTATTAAGTATATAATTTCTAGTAAGTTATATAAGGGTGGTTATTTTGTATGTTTTATCTGGTATTTTAGATTAAATGTGTATTTTGATTCCTTAAATTGGTAGTCTATTTTATAAGCAAAAACTATTGCAAATGCTAAATAATTGAATTTTTAGAATTCTAAGTAAATTCCACCCAATTTTTTAAATCTAAATAATTTATGTCCAAATTTACAAATTTGCACAGGTCTAGTATGTCTTTGCCCCTGGCTGCTTTGCCAATTTTTAGAATTACTGAGCTTTCTTCCTGGCGTAAACAGTAAAAGTATTACTCCCAATGTTAAGAATTAGCCCTTCAGACCTAACCCTGAATGAAGTTAGAGATTTTGTTAAGTGATTTCCCAGACCAGCTCTGCAGAAAACTATCTGAAAAGTTAACCTCTTCCACTGAGATGAGAAGAATATCTTTATTTTGGTCCTGAGAAAATTGCAACCTGCCCAGACTCTGACCTTCTTGGGGACATTCCATTTCTCAGGTAACATGAGCCATAGAATAATAGTCGTGAGGAGCTTTTGGGCATTGTGGAACAGAACTGTTTCACGTTGTTATGGACAGGTTTGAGTAACTGGGCTCTTGTCTTATGTCTCGTCTGTAACTACACAGCATTTTTTAAATGCTACCAATACATGCAAAGAATTACACTGTTTGTTTGGTCTTCTTCACAAACTACAGTCTACGCAAGCTGTTAATTGCTGGGGAGAAATCATGAGATTTCAGGTTCTACAGCAGTGAGCAATGGGTTGTAGTGTCCGGAGAAACTGCTGATCACAGACTGTGGCAAAGGAAACGCTTTGTATGGAGTGTCATTGAGTGAGAATGTTTCTGCCATTTGGTTTAATCAAACAATGATGAAATGGTTATGAAGCACTGTCTTCTTTACTGGCAATGTTAACTTTTTACACTTGTAAAACAGTTATTTTGGTGTGGTGTTCAAATTAAGCTTTAAAAGACCATTGGGTCATCTACTCCTCTTTATTCCTGTGCATGATAATGTGCTGCTAATACAACATATCACATGGCTATCATTTTTCTTATAGTTTTCTGTGGTGCTTTTTCTCAAAAATACAGGTTTTGTGGTTTGATAATACTTACTTGCTAGGCTGCATTTAAAATACAGCTTTAAGTATATTTGGCCAGGCGCTTCATTGGTGTAAATTAATGTACAGCTTCTGGCTTTGGTTTTATTGGAATTTTATTGGTTTGTAACCACCAAAAATCATTCATGTTGCAATACTAAGTGTTTTTTTAACTTTCCCAGACTGGGGCAATACATTATGACCACGTGAATGTATTTTGAAGACAGTTCCTTGTTTGTAAGTAAGGTGGTAAATTATAATCTACTGGGTGTTTTGCCGTGGTGCTCAGAGTCTACATGTTCTAAACTCCATACATTCATTTTCTGCTCTCCATTACTGTATATTGCCTAAAGGCTTGTGTGTGTGTAGCAGAGCACATATTTATGCAATATGCCTACCAGTTGTAAAATATTAGTGCTATATTAATTCTTTTTATTGAAAGACATTTTTACTGTATAAAGACAATCTGATATTTTTAAATTAACGTGAATGACTATCTAAATGTGCATGTTACTTTATAGATCACTTTGATTTAGTATTTGCAGCAGGCGTGGTTCTGTGTATTATTTTATGTCCTCCCTTCTTTTTACTTCAGGAACATTACAAAGTTTTCTCTTTCTGTTTCTCTGTGACTAAGATTATCAGATTTTATTGGAATTTGTCTATTTATGAAAATGAATCAGGCTATTTTATAACTTTCAACTGCAATAATTAGTGTACCAACTTTAAGAATTATAAGGCATCTTATTTTTCTTCAAGCTTCTGTTTTATTTTATGGATATTAGAAGAGGTGGGGAGAATTTCTACCCTGAGTCTAAATTTTGACCTGTTAGTGAATTTCTGAAACCAATGGTGTCTAAGGAAGCTTTGCCATTAGTATTACTGAGGATTTATTTTGACCTGGAGCATTAGACCTCTTTATTTATTAAAACTCTCTAATACTTGCTGCTTTCATTTGAATAATAATTTTATAAGGTATGATGAGGAGCACAATCCAGTAAAGAAAAATGAATCCATTTTTAATCAGTCTTTTACCTCCTTTGTTGTACAGGTGTTTATGTAATTAATGACCATAAAGGTCTACCTTTAAAATTTCTGTTCTGTATCGTCAATTCTTTGAAACACATACATGCACCTTCTAGTCTGATACCAAAGAGAAAAACAGTTTAATAAAATATTGGATTTTTTACCTGTAGAGGCTCATTTAGAAATGCTAGTAAGTAGGGATTACACTAATGCAATATACAGGTAAAATAATGTGTTAGTAGTCTCTATTTTTGCCGGGACAAGATCAAAATGTGCAAATACATGTAGAGGAAAACATAAGTAAGCTTCAAATGTGAACCCACAATGAATACAGTATTATTTATGAGAATTAAAGATGTTTACTGTTAAATCAGCAGTGGTGTTTGTTTGTTATGAATGAGACATTAAAAGAGAATTCTTTTTTTTTCCTTAAGAGAAACAGCAACAGGAAAATGTTTTTGAAAATACATATTTTTAAATCAACTGGGTAGGACCTGTATACCTTGCTCATGGATGAGAAACAGCAAGTAAGTATTGGACATTTAAAATCTGCCATGTTATAAGGAAAAGTCTTGCATTTCTAGTGCAGTCATACCTCGATACAATCTGGTGAAATCTGGAGGAAGAATTAGGAGATTATTTTATTTAGTGTATTTGCACTACTCTGAATATAGAGAAAGTGAAGTCCAGCTAAGGTCCAAATTTTTTTCTTGCAGTGTAATTAAGAGCCCATGTAATTTGACCCAAAACCTTCTTGCATGTACCAGACTCTTCTATAAATGGCTTTTACATCACTGGAGTGCTGGCAAGAGTGACAGTGAAATCCAGTTTCTCCTCTCATGTTAATAATGCCTGTTGAAGGAGTCACTGTAGGAGATGCTGAAAGGAGGAAACCTGACTTGGCCAATGCCTAAATCATACTTGTGACTCGTGGAATTGTAATTGGAAATAGAAATTTACATTGTTCATACATGTACAGATGTGCTGTGTGTATGTTTGCACACATGTACCAGGTTACTGGTTCAGGATTCTTTTTTCTGTAAGTGTAATTTTGTGCCTGTATTAAGTAGTGTAAGAATATCTTGTTTGAAATGTACATTGCAGAAGGGAAGAAATAATAGAATGGAGGAACATTGACATGGAATAATAAGGGAAAAATGTGGTTATAATATAATGAACCCATCTTTTCCACTCAAGGATGGAGGGAAGTTGCATAAAGTTACTTTAGCTGCTTTTTATTGGCTGGCTCTGTTTTGTGTCTTTTTACCAACTGAAATTAGCAGTGCTGTTTGCCTCAGCTGGTCTGTCAGTGTCAGCAAAAAAAAAAAAGTCAGGTTAGCAGGAGAAAATCTGCATACAATTTGCCCTTAATGAAGTCCCTTTTCTCTCTGGAGAAATTATTCATAAAATGAACCTTCAGTGTGCTCTCCCTGCCAGCACCTACAGCTGCATGTTTCATCACCTTCTGTTGTCATTCTGCAGGAGCAGGAGAAATGAAAAGGAAGGCATTTTCTTCCAGTACCACCAGCTGAGGAAGACTCCAGTCTCCAAATGTGTTTCCTCAGCTCTGTTGGATGTTGGTGCAGTTACCTGCACATGGCAGAGGTCAGTCAGGACTCTCTTCTTGAAGCTGTAAGATGAAACCTAATCTGGGATGTGAGGTGTTTTGTGGTTTATTTTCCACAAAATGATGTGGACCATTAAATGTGTTATTGGTTAATAAAAAAGGCAAAATGCTATTAGGGTTGTAAAAAGCAGATTAAATAGAAGCTATGTGTTGGGGTGAGATACAGAATGTCAATCACAAAGGTTCATGAGGGAATTCTCAGAGGTAAGCAATTGATAGTGAAGGATAAGAGCAATAATAATATTTTACATACATTATAAAATACCCTTAGACAACATCTGTGCACAAAGTAATCTTGAGTCACAAGTCAAGTAGTGGGCACTGAATTCTGGGCAGCAGGTTTTTGAGGGAGGCAGTGCTGTATGGGATGTAAGGCAGTATGCACAAGGGGAGCAGGAATTGCTACTCTGAAGAATGTCTTGAAGGGCAATAGAAAGTGGTTTTAGGGGAAAGCGTGAAGATACTTTTGGAGGGAAAAGAAAGGTGGGGATGGGAGGGATTGAACCTGCCAATATTCGTGGAGCTGGATGGCAACGCAAAGAGATACAGGTGAGGCCAGGTGGAAGGGAGGCACTGCTGTAAGAGCTTTTAAAGACAATTTTCATGAACTGTACTCAAGCCTGCAGAAATTAGTGATAATTAATCTCTAGAACTCCCCTGCCTCCTTTTGTTCAATTATCCTTGGGGGGTACTTCTATTTTTAACCCCAGGACAGCAAGCGCTGGGATTTCCTGACACAGCATTGTGCGGCATTAGTATGCACCGTGGGCTGTGTGAATCCTGCAGTAGCTCAGGGACTAATTACCTGCAAAGATTGAAGGCACAAGCACCTTATTACAGTGTTTTTCACAGAGAGCAAAGTTGCAGGGAAACATGAATGGAGGCCAGTGCAGCTGCATGGGTAAGAGCTTTTACTTGAGATTTGAACGTTTTGGGCTCTGTGCGCTGCTGTGTCGCAGTGTGATGTGTGGGATCAAAGCTGCTTCTCCCCATCATTTTTCATTATCACGCAGGGTTACGAGGCTTAGCGGGGCTGAGAGATGCGGCTCGACACATCACGAGCAGATGCGTCAGCAGGAACAGCTAAATGTGACACCATTTTCCTCAAATGCTGCAGTTACCAAAATATCCCTCTTTGTAAGATATTTTTAAATAAAACTATGTGCGTTTTGATGGAAGTGCTGAGACCCCTTTCCAGGGAGCGTTGATGCTTGGGGAGCTGTCAGCTGGTTTACAACACTACCTTGCAGTGGGGAGGAGGAGTAGAGGGCTAAGCAGATATAACCAGCAGGGAATTTTGTTCTGAACCATTTTATATAATTCTAGCAACAGGAAAGCAAAACCCTAGTGGTCATCAGGGATTCCCTCTCTGTGACCATTCAGCAGACAGCTGTTTGAAATTCAGTGGCCTCATAGATGCAGAAAGCTCCATAGAATAACTGGCAAGCTTTCTTTTCATCTCTTAAATCCATAATGCATGTATATACATACTGTTAATAATTCATATTAATGGAGAGCTCTTGCCCAAGAGCACATTCCCCTATCACAGAAAATAAATTGTTTAATGATGTCTAGGATAGAAATCAGAGGCTGGCTCTAAATCCAGCTATTACAGAACAGTACTAGACATGCAGTGCACACTTCCATAAACAAATAAATTCATTACAGTTTAATAACAGTGGAAATAAAAAATGTAAGGTAATTTAAATAATGTGCAAAATAGATCCATATTTTATCCTAAAGCTATAATGCCAAGTACGTTATCAGGAATTCTTCATAGCCTTCAGGGCTGGCCCTAGTAAGGTAGGCAGTAAGGTGGAATTTTAGTGTTATCATCCTGGGCTAAATTTTTTGGGACGCAAAATTCAGTTTTGTGATGATGGTTGTCTTGAGTCTGGGTGTTAGATGGAAAAGTGTCTGGGAATGCTCAGTTAAGTTCTGGGTCACTCAGTAGGTTTAGGTGATGTGGTGCAGAGTAGCGACTTCTGGGGATTTGAGAGCAGAGGACAGGATGTGCAGATCCTCACTGCCACTGAGGAAAAGCAGGGCATTGAGATATCAGTGGTGCATTGCAGAGGTGGGAAAAATGGTGAGGAGGAGAAATGGGACCTCACAGACTCAAACTTCGGTAGTCTTGTAGAGATTTTGCAAATTATCAGAGCCCTCTGTTAGCTAATTTAAGCAGCTTATTTTCATGTGTTTTAAAATAAAAGATGGAATTTATTTCTTACTTAGAAATGGGTAATAACAGAAGATTCAATAGTGACTGATTTTTTGTTTTTCTAATCCCAGCAACTGAAATATTACACATGATGATGAAAGCTCACTCAGGTGGGTAGTGCTCTGTCCTGCTGTTCTCCCTGGGAGTGCTCCTCTGCAGTGGATTGCTCCTGGCCTTCAGGAATAAACACACCAGGTGACCCAAGATGCTCACATTTCACGTGTTCCATTTTTCCTTTAACTTCATGGATCCACAATACGTGTGGATCATTTCAGTTTAGTGTTGTGTTATTTTTCATGGTGATGCCATTATAAATATTTGTGTGATAATTCAGCTTAGAATAACTTTTTTTTTTTGTCCCATTAAATGGTTTCTCTGTTTCACAGAACTGTCATGTACACTTTACCCTAGAGCTGAATTAATGGTTCCTGTAAGTGATGTGTAACTCTTACACTGGGGTAAGGGGAAATTTTCCTTGTCAGTGTTCTATTAAAATAGTAATAAGTTGATACTGGTTTAACCTGAAAGCTGACTATCACCATCTGCAACTTCTGTATCTGGTTGGGCTGCTGTGAATATGTGTTTGTAGCCTGAACTAATCTCTGTCAGCTTTTGATTCTATGATGGTTTAGCTCAAAAATCTCAAGTCTGTGTGGATTTTGAGTTCAGGATTTTCAACTGGGCCTAGATTTGATGGATTTTTGGGTTTGATTTGAATTTCTGGAGCCATTAAATGGTTCTGGATGCTTTTTCTGAGACTTTCTGAGAACCATTTTGAATGTTCTCTTTCCACAAACCTGTCACACTGATCATCAGTCTCATGAACTCAGCCACTTCCTTGGAGGTTTAAATTCCCAAGCCTACGGTATTTGTCTATCAACAGCCATGAGTGGTATCTCATCCAATTACTTTATTAGAAGAACTCATCATACCAAGTGGATGTTCTCACCATACCATCCTAGAGTAACTGAATTAAATAATTAAAAGAAATGCAGGCTATATTGTTTTTCTTTTCAAGTCTGTGCAGTAATTTGCTCATTCATTCATTTGCAAGCAGGGAAAATTTTGAGAACCGGATTTTTCTTGATGTCTGTCAAAGGGAACTAATTTTATATTCAATAATACATTTTTCTTTCAAGTCATCTAAAAATTTTAATATACTTGCTCTGTTATACAATAAGAAAATTACTATTTATCCCAATGGATTTTTTTTTCAGGAAAAAAAAGAACCTTTCCTTCTTTGAAGGTTTAAACACAATTCTAGTTTCCTCTCAACTCTCTGTCTTGTGATGTGTCTTGTCAGATTAATGTGTTTTAAAGCTGTTGGTTGGTACCTGAGCTGTCAAAAAGGAAGATTAAAAACATACCTTTCTGTTTGGGGATTGGTTTTGCATTGCAAAATGCAGAGAAAGAGAAAGGAAACCTTTCCTGCTTACTGGTGGTTTACATCTGAGGCTTGCTATGTGTGCCGTTCTGCTTATGTTTTGGGGTTAGGAAGGAATTTCTGTTACTGTCAGCCCTGGATATTCACACTAGAACAGATGCAAGATCTGAAATGGTTATTATTTTGTGAGGAGCAGAATGTACAGAAATGAAGGGTCATGGATTTGATTTTTATATCAGGCACAAACAAGGCGTGTGACTTAGGACAGAAATAATTTATTTTTGCTTCCTTCAGGAGACTGGAGCTATTGCAATTGCCTTCAAATGTAGTGGATACCCTTACCTTCAAATACAGTTGATCAGCAGATGAAATATATTTAATTAACTTCAAGTTTCATGAAGTTTTCAGCTAGGAAAAGAGGAAGATGCAATGTTTCTAATACTAACAATTAACCCACTATTTAGTTCAGAAATAATTGCAGAAAAATTTACTATGTAAATCCTCAGTGTATTTTTTACACAAATTGTAATAATTTCTGAAAGAAATACAGAGAATAACCCTTGAGTTCAAGCAACAGGGAGACATTCTGCAGCAGCTCCCTTTGGTCCTAGATTCTAATGAGGCCATAACCAGTGGCCAAGGCCCATAAACACTGCAGAGGTTTGGAGTGACAATATTCACCAGTGCCACTAATCCAGCTTTAAATCAATTTTTTATAACCTGGGTCCTTTTCGTCTCTCAGTTCGAGTAATAAAGTGTGTTCAAGGGAGATGATGCACATGAGAAGGTGTTCCTCATTTCACAGGACTTGAGGAATAATCCAGTACTATATATTTATCTAGTGTTTCAGTGTTTAAATGATTCAGCCATCATTTTGGCTATGCACTTATTATAGAAAGTGCTTGATTTTGCTCTAATATGTGTTCTGAAGATGTTTAGGACCACTTTTTACAGTTCCTCAAAGTAAGAGCCTGCTTCACCCTCAGTAACCATAAATAACTCTCTTTTCTGGATATGGATATCTCACCATATCTTGCAGTCATGTCAGTTTTTCTACATGGAGCAAAAAAATCTGATGTGGGAAAAAAACGTGAAAAAACAATGAAATTAAACAACTGCAGATCCCTATGCACATGATAAGTATATTTTAATGAAAAATCAAACATGTAAAATCAAGTTCTTAATTTGCCTCTGGGCTTGTTTTGTTGAAATTACAAAATATGGGAATTTTTCTATTCGTGCAAAATATTAATTAGCAAGACAATAAGAAAAAAAAAAAGAAACAACAAGAGAGATTACCTTACCATTGCTGTCAGAATTCATAAATAGGGTTGTTTCGTTCACTGGGATATAATGAAATAAACGGGCTTTTTGGGTAAGGTTTTGCCTGCCTGAATCAGTAACCCACAGCTCATTTTCAGTGTGTGTTTTTGTAGGTGCTGAACAGGCTAACAACAGATTTTCAGAGATACTGTATTGCATTTTGCTGATAAACAGGCAATGTTTTGGATCTTATAAACAATTGGGTCTTATGAGGAATCATTTGCTCAAATTTGATATCACAGCTTTCTCAAATTTTTTTTATACAGTACAAAATAAGATAGCAATTGAATTAATTGCAGATTTTTCAAGAAACATTTCTTGTTACAGTGAGCATGATGACCAGTGATTTTCTAATGTGGGTGCACTAGGTCATTGCTCTGTAGAGATTTCTTCCAGACTGAAAAATTACAACCAAAACTGTAAATGCATTTGTATCAGGTCATATTGAAAAAATATGAAAGTATGATCAATTACACAATATATAATTTCCCTTTATCTTTCTGTCCCAGGTGGGTGTTGTGTGGCGGGACAGTGTACGCCTGGTTACCATAGGAATGCAACATACAAGGAAGCTTCTAAATAGCAAGCAGTTAATTTAACTGAATATCTTTTGATGTCACTACCTAATTACTCACATGTACGACATTTAAAAGGCAGATATTTGAAAATAAGCTTTATGCAGAAAAGTTACAAAACCCTGAGAAAACACCTTGAGGAAAGGCAAGTGTATTTCCAGCTGAGTATAAACGTGTAGCTCAGAGGGGATAGGCATCGTTATCTCTTTCCTACAACCTGCTCCTACAAGACAGATACAACTTCTTGTCAGCTTGTGCATGCTACGTAGTTGATGAGATCTGAACAGGCTTTTCATGCCCATTGCCTTCTACTGTTCATCAGTTCTGCTCTGTCGTGATGAATGTGTTCCCTTGCAGCAACCTTAATTGTTTTTTGAGGGTTAGAAGTGATCATAATCGCAGCTGTTGTGAATTTAATTCTGATCTGCAAAGAGACTGCATTGTAAGGAAGTGTTTTCGTTTTGAGCACTTAAATCAATGGTTTTCAATTACAAATAGAGAACTCAGTAGCTGGAAATGTTCCTTACTGGAGGGTAGATCCTACCCCTATTAGTTACTCACACTGCCTATTTTTCAGACGTTCACAGTCTGAAATTGTGAGCTCTGGAAATAAAGGAAGTGGTATCTACAAAAAGCATTCCAAATGCATGATCTCTACCTAACTGATGGGTACTGATAAAAAAGCAGGTTAGGTGGCCACTTTCTCTTGAGTGCCTCGCCAAAAAATGGCATTTCGTCAATGAATGGAGTGGATAGTCTCATTTCTGTCCTCCTTTCTTGGTTGCAGTGTTGTTTTCCATATCCTTGCTGATGCTGCCCTGTGTTTAGGTTTTGTGTACTACAGAGGTTTAGTTCTACAGTAATGTGCTGCTCATGTCTTGGTTGCTGTTTGAACTGTTGAGGTTTATTTCTGTTCCTCCCCTCTCCACTTACAATAGTGTGCAATCCTTTTGTGCCTGCATCCTGGCAATGCTGTGAGGGAACCTCTGGGGAAGCAGCTGCTGATCATAGCAGGGTATGAGGCAGAATCCCATTCCTTTAAAGAACACGTAGCCAGGAGCACAACTTCATTTGAATAACTTCACTTGAATTCAGCTTCACATTGAGAAATTCTTAGTACAGATACAATACCAGCAGCAGTAGAATAAAGATGAAAAACTCAGAGTTGAAATAATGCCCAGAAATTGCATTTGCTCAATGCCAAAGACCTGTGCATGGCTGAAGTGTAACAAAGCTCTTCACTGAGCCAATTTGGGTAAGTACACTTTACATATGAGTAAAGAACATTTTGTGTAACATCTTGTGTTTCCTCCTAGATATTTGAGGTTAAAGTGTAAGAATTCAGTCCTGTCTAAGTAGCATTTTCCAGTAATATTTTCTCGTGAACTTACGGAAGCTGCGTTTGCATTTTGGTGCTGTTCACTATCAATACATCCAACGATGGGCATCTGTAGTAAATGTCTTAGAGTCTGTATATCAAATTACTGATGCTTCCATCTAGATGTCTGGTGACCTATATGACAGGGCTTAATCTACTCTGTGACTTTTGTGGTGATAATGGAATGTTAAATAAGATAAAATACGTGTATGGTTTTGTATTTAGATACACATTTTCACATCACTTTCTATGAATTATCACTGAAAAAATCAAATTTCAAAGATTTACAGCTAAAATCAGCACAACTGCCTCAAAAAATATAGTAAATACTATAAAGCAGATTTCACACATATGCCTGACTTGTTTCCTAATATAACAGCATCCAAAGTAGTGTAATACTTCATTTTCCAATTATGAAGAATAGCAGAACCAACCAGGATGACCTGTCATGTGGTTATGCTTATGTGCCACCTTATTCTACATTATTTGCATAGAGAGTCTTGCTATTAAGACTTTAGAGAGAAACTTTTTTGTTGGTTGAAAAGCCAGATCATAAAATATACAACAATGTGAATTTTAGTGTACTGTAGCTAATACTGGTTCAGTATAAACTGTTTATATTTCTCATTGATAAAATAGTTCTGGTGGATTTGGGAATGTACTAGTAACAATGGTAAATATTTCACATATATATATATATATTTAAGTATCATATGATATCAGTGAATCAACATAAACATTCCAAAACCTGTGAGAAAAGCCCCACTTCCCTGGTCTTGCTTTTACCTTTGGTGGGATGCAAAACCCTTTCTCAATAATGTAAAGAAACATTGCT
This sequence comes from Climacteris rufus, assembly GCA_013398175.1. Taxonomy (NCBI): domain Eukaryota; kingdom Metazoa; phylum Chordata; class Aves; order Passeriformes; family Climacteridae; genus Climacteris; species Climacteris rufus. Next base: position 1,953,303 of record VZRZ01000890.1, on the reverse strand, counting down.
CGACAGTGCAGGTTGGCATAATTTGAAGCCTTAATTAAACATGCATGAGGGGAGATTAAATCCATTTTTGAAATGTTATGTCATTTAAAATGCATATTTTATTTAGTACATTTGCTATTAATTTTAATCTTAGTTATAAAAATATATTGATAGAATTTAAATGAAAATTTCTGTTGAAGCTTAAAGCTCTGCATAAGGTGTGAGGGATTGTTTTGGATGTTGAGTTTTGGTTTGTTTTGGTTTTTTTTGGCAAGGGGAGTGGGTGTGTGGGTTTTTTTCATTCATACGGTGTTGGGAAAAGTTACTCAGAGAGGTGGTAGAGCATTCATCCTTAGAGGTTTTCAGCATTCAGGTGAACAAAGCCATGGCTGACTTACCAAGCTGCATGAAAGACCTCTAGATCCTAGGGATTTCTTTTAAGGCACAATGCTAAAAATCAGCCTCAACAGAAGTGGGATTACAAGGTTCTGCTGAATCTCCTGTATGGAGCAGGTATAAATCAGCATCTCCAAAAAAAAAAAAAAATCCATGTTTGGTAAATGGCATTCAAATCCCAGATTGTTTTCCAAATTAAGAAATGTTTTATACAACTGTTTGTATTTTCCTTCACTTTTTATCACTGGTACAAGAATCATTTGTGACATTCGAAAGTAGAGGAATGACAGGTGGCTGTATCTAAAGACACATGGCAAGGCATAAAATGTGAGTATTTTCATTCTTTGTGTAGTTACCCTTAACTGAATCCCATTTTCCATGGATGCACTGTTGGGGTAGAATATTTTTATTTATGTTTTGCTTATAAGAGTTTAAATCCCTTTTTGACAGCTGACATTTTCTAATCTCTGTGGATTTCATCAAGAGTTGATTTGTTTTTAACAACATGCAATTATGTTATATATTTATTCACTACATCAAGTGAAACCTTCTCACTTGTAGATGTTTTGGGAATTATTAGTTTTATTGATTATTTTACAGTTAAATTTTATTCTATCAAATAGAATGGGTCAAAGGTTTTCAAAACCCTTTTGTTCTTCCAAGTAATTTAAGATACGCTTCAGTTACAGTGGCAGAACTGTTCTCACTTTGGTTCAACATCCCAAGTTTCAAGTGGTTTTTGTGGTCCCATTAGATTATTTTATTGATTTGCCAGGCATTGATTTACTGACTGCTCTGCCAGCAGCCCTAAGAACACAGTTTGTTTGTAGCCTTAAAATATATTCCAAAGTACTGCTCACAGATTAAGTTTGAGGAGTAGGCTCTGTGGTTTTCAGTCAGATTTCTCTTTAAAAATACTTCTATGTAGAAATAAAGGAAAATGTATTTAATGTTAGTTGCATTTCCATTGATGAACAGCTTAGGCAAAGAAATTGGAATGAACAGATTCATCTTAGCCCAGTAATGTATTCCTCTTTTTTTTTTAATTTTACTTTGCACATGCATCAGTTTTCTAGAGAGGTAATTGTATTCAGCCTTTTTATTTTAGTGCAAAACTAACATGCTTAGGGTTTTGCCTGAACTTGCAAATATTTCTCTGCAGTACAAGTACCTATGTCAGAGATTGCTGAGTGGGTGGTTTGCAATGGGATGCTCTGCAGACCCCTGCAACAACAGGCCCCACAGTTCCTTTTCAGGGAAATGAGAAGGTTACTGGAAAATCCATGAACTCTGTCTCCCCTCTGTTTCCTAGAACAGTTTTCCCTTTTTTCCTCTCCTAGTGAAGTGACAGAATATCTGTGTGAACATGGAACAGCTTCTCCAGGCTTCCACTTTCCCCAGTGACTCTTCACTTGGAAGTGTCCAAAACCAGGGTATGGAAGTGGCACTTGGGCACATGGTTTAGTGGTGAACACTGCAGTGCTAGGTTGGTGGTTGGACTTGATCATCTTAGAGGTCTTTTCCAACCTCAGTGATTCTATGATTCAGGGAAAGATATTAAAATAAAGTATTTCCCCCTTGCATGTTGATTTGCCTTACAGAAAGAAACTTGGAAACCTTCAGCATGTTATTTTGATGTGTCAGTTGTGCACTAAATACATTCTGTCTGGCCAGAGCAGACTTAAGAAAAATTGTCCAAGTTGGAAGGGGTTGTGAGATGGACAGGTGAAGGGTTTCTGTTCAGCCACAGCCTGAAGCAAAATGGACATTACAGAGGCCGCTGAGGCAGGATACAGGAAAAGAGGGAAAATAATTGTGTCAGTTTTGATATAGAGAAGGTGGTGGGTTTGGGGGACTCTTGGCTCACTTCCACATCTGACCATTGGAGCAGAAAAATGAGGCTTGGTTGTGGTCACAGAGTACTGGGTTTTTTTCTTTAAAGTCCAGAAAGTTATGACAAAGTACCCAGGAAGCTTAGGGGAAGGAAACCTTTCCTCTGTAAAGAAACACACTTCTCAGAGCTGTAAAGTGAGCCAATATTAAAAGTTCCCAATGGCTGAAATCAATCCAAGTGCCAAAAGTAACTACAGAAAGAGAGGGGGGAGTATCAGAATCACCGAACTCTGAAGCCACAGTGTCCAACACAGAAGAATAAAACCACTCTACAGGTAATAGCCAGGATACAAATGGTCAATTCCTTATATTAACCATTTTGCTTCTGCAGCCCTGAGCCTTTTGACACTTTTTCCAGAAGCACTGATTATCTGGCATATAGAATACCATTATTTACCATATGTCTTCATGGACTATCATGTCTTCCATGCTGGGTTTATTGTACCAACCTTCCTGCTGTGTTATTGTCATGTCAGCTTTAATTACTTTGCTTTTAAATGCTTACTACAGCAAAATGACTCTACAGTGGATTAGTGTTTAGGAGTATCCACATTCATAGTACAATCTCTGACTGGTGCATAACATGCATTTGATTCAAACTTTTTAAATGTCAGATTTAGTGGTTTTATGTCTGGAAATAAGAATTTTTATGATGTAATCACTGAAGACAGCTATGTTTTTATAAATATCAATTTATATGTGGGAATATACAAATGCAAAGAGAACATCTTGTTCTTAATATCAACTATTAAATTTTATAACAGTAAATTTATAACCTTAATTTAAGGAAGAATCCCTTAAAAACAATTTGGTGAAGAACTACAGACCAGCATCTGCTGCAAGAGGGTGCACAAGCTGGCCAATGTGATGCCCATTTATAAAAAGGGTAAGAAGCAGGATCCTGGTAACTACAGGCCAGTTAGCCTGACCTCAGTACCCAGTAGAGTAATGGAACAGTTTATAATGAGTGTTGTCATGCAGCACCTGCAGGATGGCCAGAGGATCAGACCCAGCCAGCATGGATACAGGAAGGGTAGGTCATGTTTGACCAACCTGGTCTCCTTTTATGAGGTGACCTGCCTGGTGGATGCAGGAAAGGCTGTTGATGTTGTCTATTTAGACTTCAGCAAGGCCTTTGACACTGTCTCCCACAGCATCCTCCTGGAAAAGCTGGGAACCCATGGCCTGGACAGGAGCACTCTTTGCTGAGTCAAGAACTGGCTGGATGGTCGGGCTCAGAGAATGGTGGTAAATGGAGCTGCATCCAGCTGGCAACCAGTTACTAGTGGTGCTCCTCAGGGGTCTGTGCTGGGACCAGTTCTGTTTAATATTTTTATTGATGACATGGATGAGGGAATTGAGTCTTTCATCAGTAAATTTGCAGATTACACTAAGCTGGGAGTGTGTGTCGGTCTGTTGGAAGGTAGGAGGGCTCTGCAGAGGGACCTGGTCAGGCTGGATAGATGGGCAGAGTCCAATAAGATGAAGTTCAGTAAGTCCAAGTGCCGAGTCCTGCATTTTGGTCACAAAACCCCCCTGCAACGCTTTAAGCTGGGGACAGAGTGGCTGGACAGTGCCCAGTCAGAAAGGGACCTGGGGGTATTGGTCGACAACCGACTCAACATGAGCCAGCAGTGTTCCTTGGTGGCCAAAAAGGCCAATGGCATCTTGGCCTGTATCAGGAATAGTGTGGCCAGCAGGACCAGGGAGGTCATTCTTCCCTTATACTCGGCACTGGTGAGGCCACACCTTGAGTGCTGTGTCCTGTTCTGGGCCCCTCAGTTCAGGAAGGACATTGAGACACGTGAGCCTGTCCAGAGGAGACGACAAGGCTGGTGAAGGGCTTGGAACACAGGCCCTATGAGGAACGACTGAGGGAACTGGGGTTGTTTAGCCTGAAGAAAAGGAGACTCAGAGTTGACCTTATCACTCTCTACACCTTCCTGAAAGGTAGTTGTAGTCAGGTGAGGGTTGGTCTCTTTTTCCAGGCAACAACTGACAGAACAAGAGGACACAGTCTTAAGCTGTGCCAAGGAAAATATAGGTTGGATATTAGGAAAAAATTTTTTACAGAAAGAGTGATAAAATATTGGAGTGGCCTGGCCCGGGGAGGTGGTGGAATCATCATCCCTGGATGTGTTTAAGAAGAGATTGGATGTGGCGCTCGGTGCCATAGTTTAGTTTAGTTTATCCGAGGTGTTGGGGCAAGGGTTGGACTCGATGATCTTGAAGGTCTCTTCCAACCTGGTGATTCTGTGATAAACCTTGCTTATATCTAAGATGAGCCCATAAATAAGAATAGCTCTGCATTGATGCTTTTGTTTGACAAATCTCCAAGACTCATTACAATACACACAGTGAGTTGTCTTCAGTACAGAATTTCCTGGTTTTTCTGGGGAACCAGACAATTAAGCTTTTGTAATCTTAAGTGTGTCTCAGCAACTTGCCAAAAGGAAGCTCTACGGTGATTACTTATAATTCAAATATGATCTGCCCACAGTTTTGGCCACCTTTGTCTATTAAGAATAGAAGCAACCATACCATTTGGTTTCCCGCTGTCTCATTGAGCCATTAGCTCTATCTTCCTACTATATCTTGCACCTGAAAATGCACTTTTAAAAATAACCCCTAGTTCCAATACCATTCCTCAGTAAAAGTTTCTTTCATTCTTTTGGGTTCCTGCCTCAGGAAGGATGGAGAACCCAGTGTACCACACATGGGGATGAACCTGGGAGCACAGCCAACAGCAGCAACAGGAGCCAGAGCCTAACACTGCAGTTCCAACCAGAGCCATTCTTCCTTCTTCCTGTCATAAGAACCTAAAAAGCCCCTAGAAAACCTTGGAATTAGGGCTTTCCTGAATAACACACTTGTGGGTTATTTATCTCCTATTTCATATTGCTGCAGTAAGTGCAAGGTAATAATTTGTGTTGGTTCCTTTTTAAAAACAAAACCAGAGTTACTGGAGTTCTCAACACGCACCACAGCAATTCTTTTTCATTTTCTTTGAATTTA
>VZRZ01000890.1:1868320-1947990 GCA_013398175.1 Climacteris rufus | reverse complement strand
AAAAAAAAAAAAAGAAGCTGAAAGTTTTGTAACACGCTGCCACAAAGTTGAAATGGAAAGTGTTTCCAGGTATCTTTATGACCAAGTTCTCATATTTGCTACAGCGAGCTGAAACACCACTACCTAGGTTTTAAGCAACCCTAGGAAAAAAAAAAAATCACTGCGCTTGGAGTCTTATATATGAGTATTTGTCTTCTGCAGTCATCCCTGTTTTGTGTTCCACTGCCAGTAAGAAGCTTAACTTGAAGATAATTCAATACAGCACTGTGTCTTAGAGCTCCAGCGACAGGCGTGAAATTGTTTTATCTTTTTGTTTGTGGAGTGCCGTGCTCGCTGGGCTGGCGCGCAGACCATCTGCTACTGAGGTAACTCTCGGGATTCTTGTCAAATTGATTGCGCTCAGCAATGACTGAGACACAGGAAAAATGGAGTTTCTAATTACGTTTTACCAGGGATCTTGTTTAACTCTAGGAAGTGGTAATTCAGAAATAAATGGCTTTGGTGGACATCTTAGAATCTTTAATTAACAAATTACTCTATTAACACACACATTGTTTTCCAGGTGAGTGAGATCATTTGCCTTGGGGCTTTTTTTCCATATGCCTTCTGTTCCTCTAGCGAAATATGTAACAAATTGAAGTATTCATTTTGATTACATAAAGCACATGGGTATACAATTATATGAAAAGAAAGATGACATTTGTTGCCTGCCTTCCCTAAGGCCCTTACAAGTTTTGCCCTTCACTGGAAAAATAAGGCATAAAGTCATTAGAGTACATTATTTTTTCTCTGCACATCACATTTTTTGAAGGGTGTTATTAACGCAAAAGCCTTTACTAGAAACGATGGGATAATGATTATTTACAAAATACCACTTAAATAACAACTTTTTCTGACAGAAGTTTTACATTCTTTCATATGTCAATTGTGTGACCATTTTGGAGCTTTCAGGAATGCAGTTATTTAATGTTACCAAATTTATATAATACATGTGTATTAAAATATAATACAGTATATTAAATATTTATGTAAATATAATCAGTTTACTGCTTAATCTTATTTAATTTTTGGGTTATGCTTTTATGCTTTCCTAAGCAATTAATCTGCATTTGAATCCCTTTATATATTTTACAGGCACACTTTCTGTACTGTGAAACAATTTGTCAGTATATACTTGACTAGAGGAACTCCTTTTTCATTGCAGTCTCAATATTTATTGGAGCATTAAATGAAACATTGGGAAAGAAGGTTAGCTTGCATAACTAAAATGACAGCATCTACATATTATGTAAAATCACCAGGGATTTATTTTTTTAAGTATATTTTTATGGTGAAAGATGCAGAGGAATTTATTTGGGAAAAGTTCAGAAAGTTAATTTGAGGTAAGTCAGGAGTATAAGTCAGTGAAATAGTTTCAAAGAAGAGTTTCCAAGTCTTGGTTGCCTTTGTTTTGTCCTTCATGGGACTTGCATTTAATCCCTGTTGTGGTGGTATTCTTTTATTCCATATGCTCTGTCTTGGGGAATTTTTTCCTTCTTGCATGTTTTCACCTAGCTGATTAAGACAAGGACTTCTAAATTTATCTAGACCTGATCTCTCTCCCACCACATGATTCAGTTGGGTTTTCTGGTGTTTTTTTCTGGGTATCTTGCAGAAATTCAGTGCAGGGAACTTGAGCATGGCCCAAGCTCTGGTTCCTCATCTCTGCCATCCACACATGGGAAGGATGGGTCATGTCTAGATTCATGATAACAATGGGTGTTTCCCTCTGCAGATTGTTTACGGTTGCTGATCAAAAATGACTACATAAACCATTGTTTAGATTAAGACAAAGAAAAATTATTGCTAGTTCAGATGTAGAATTTTAAGTATGTTCTTTCCTATCAATATCTATTGGAAAGCAGGACGCTTATCTTTCCAGTCTAAGGAAGCAACCTGCTATCACCAGAGAAGACTAACCTAAAAAACACTGTGACCAAGGAAACTTCGTGTAACCATAGACAGAAAATTCTACAGAGTCATTCCTGGGCTTATTTTTAAGAATCTAAGCTTTCCATCATACTTCAGGGAAAAGTAGATTCCATGTTTTTTCACTGTTCTGAGCAACAGTGGAGCATGCTTTTGTGTGCCTGTGTTTGTGAGCTTTTGTGTTTATATGTGGCTACCTAAAATCTGTTTCTAACATCAACAGTGTGTTACACATATTTCACATTGAGCTACTTTGTATGGCAATACCTGCCTCCCTGATATTTTTCTCTGGGAGGGCTATGATGAGTGCTACCTTCCATATTATTAAAGGATAACATGAGCATTTGCTGGCATGTCACTGTAGCAAACAATGACTTGTAGCTCCCTTGAAAATTCACACGCGTTTTATTGCTGCTTGAGAAAATAACACACATCTCCACTGCAGTTCTAGTCATTTTACTGATTGCTAAAGGATTTCCCCTCTATTACCTCTGCATTTTCTGTGTTGCCAGGTGTGAAATGAACAGAATCATAAAGTCAGGCTGTTTTGGAGAATAAAAACAACAGCACAGTCTGTGCTGCTGAAATGGCAGCATAATGAAAGTGGAAAAATGCTAGTAGCTATTGGCAATCCAACATATGTGGCAGGTAGAAAAGTGTGAAAGACATATTTACCAATTATTGCAATTAAAAGCAGTTATAATATATATTAATGACTCAGGAAAATATTTCATCTGGTTCTTAAATTTCAGTACATGCTAAAGTAATTCTGAAAGGAATTGGACTGCTACACCTTGCTTAAAAATAAATACCGTTGATATTTATGTATTCCTTAAATATGGCTGGGCTGCCAGGAACTGTCATGTGTGCTAGTTGCGATAGGAGTTTCAGAGGTTAGAAGATCATATGTTTGATTCAATTCCTGGTAAAACCACTCAGACCTTGTTTAATGTTCCCATTGAATTCAATAGCAGTTGACTCAGATGTGGTTGTGGAAACGAAGTCCAAAGCTGAGCTTGATCAAAGCTGTTTTGGAGACAGGCTAGGGGGTATCTAAGGTTGAGAGGGTAAAAATCACCTAATTACAGAGTGAAGAAAAAAGAGAGCTGTATGGGCAGCCAGAGGAATGACTTGGATATGCAAAAGTTGTTTACGTATTTAATAATTTGCAGCACAGAAAAGCACCTGGGACAATTCTTGCAAAGGACAGTGAAGCTACAGAAGTCTCGTAAGCAATACAAACGTTTCCCCTGAAGGTATGACTAATGCAGGTCAGTATCAGCAGAGCAGGATAAGCACTAATGCACCCAAATGGCTCTCATGAGCCCCACCTGGGATCCTCAGCCACCCCTGCCAGGAAGGCTATTTAAGTTCAGCCCAGGATGCTCCTGCAGTGTCCTGGCAGTAACATCAAGAGATGGATTCCTCTTGCTTGAGGTGCTGGTTCCCTAGACAGCTTAGGTGAGAAAGTGGTGAGCAATGTGCTTTGGCTGGCTCTGTGTGTTCTCACTGCCTTATCTATGAATGGGATAGCACTTTGTTCAGACAAGGTGCAAACACTTTAAATATATTACAGGCATCTAGAGTAGAAGAAGAGATTTCATTATGATTTCTTTTTGAAATACGAGGTCTTAAAAAAATAATGCACTTCTATTAAGAAAAAATGTTGCTGAGAAAAATTACTTGTGAAAGGCTTAGCTAAAGACAGATTAGATTGGAAAGCCTAACAACAACAGAAAGAGGCAGAAGAACTGAATGTCTGAATGTCAGTGCCACCTGAATGGTCAGCCTGGGAAGTTTCCTTTACAAAGTTTTATATTTATAATCTCTGTTGCAAGCTTCTTGACCTGTGTTTGCTCAACCAGTCCCGCCTGGGCCACTGCCAGAGCAGACAGACAGGAAGTGGGAGAACCCTTGCCATGATTCAGTGTGGCTATCCTCATTGTCTGGGTCGTGGAATAGCAGCAGGTGGACAAGATGGGGAGGCAGAGGGAGAAAAACTCGGGAGATTTTGTTGATTATGGCACTCAAAGCATCAGGAATAGATTAGGTGGTCTAGAGTGTAATAGTTAAAGTATTTTTTTGTATTGCTCTTTACACAGACATGAGAATTTCCTGTATTCACAATTTCTTTAGTAAGTAGCAACCTTTTTCTCATTTAGTCTGGTTCTGTATTTTAAAAGGGAGGGCTAATGAGCTGATGAGCAGCACCTGGAACACCTTTGTCTAGACAGGACTGTTTGCTTTTTATGGGAGAGCCTGTTTCACGGGGTCTGTGTGTACACTTCCTAATGCAACAGAAACCTCTTCTTGATGTGCAAGCAATATGAAGAAATAACATTTAATTATAATCCATTGTGATTTATAGCCTCTGAGGGGGGAAAAAAGAATGCCAGAAGCTTATTGGTAAGTGAGGTCAGACAAGGAGGAAGCTGCAGGCAAAAGCTATCAGTAAACCCTTACTGTTTTTTGAAGAGAGTGTCTGAGTATTTGTAATCTTCTGCCTTAGAAGGAAAGCAAAGTGATCTGGTTTTCCTTATGAGGTCTGGAGTAGACAACTATTTAACATGTTGGGCCATTAAGAGGATAAGTAGAGCATAAACATCTATGCAGACAAATGGAAGACAGGCTGAGGAATTTCTAGTGAGATTTTGGTTGGTTTCAGTTTGTTTTTCTTTGTGCCTTTACATTTGAATTAGTTTTAATAGAACACCTTTAATTCTTCCACTTTAAATGTACCAGGAAACACACATGGGTAATGCAGTTTTATGTGCTTTGTAGTCCTTTTGGTAGGTGCAAAATTGTGTTTTGGACCTTTTCAGCCTTGTGAGTTTCTTGTTTCCCGATGTCATCCTCAGTTGTGAATTGTCCCTAACAGGCTGTTCTGAGGCTGTGACCTAGTTTAACATCGAGTTTGATACCCTGTGTTGTACTGATGGCTTTATGTTTGAGCACAGGCAGCCTTCTGGCAGCCGTAAACATAGACTCCCATCTTTGTTACCGTCTCCATTTAGGTGCTGTGCTCCTGGCATGTGAGCACCAGCAGATGCCATCATGTCTAAAGTGGCATTTGGCACCTGTGTGCCAGTGCCCTTATGAGGAGGGACTTTCTATAGAAGAGCCACAGCTTGCAAACTGCCCATCTAAACTCATTTTGTTTGGCACTGAGCAAACTGGCTCCATCCCGGGCGAGCAGGCACCGTGCCATCGCAGCAGATGGGGCTGAGGGAAGGGAGCACTCGGGAAACCTTGTCCAACCACAGAGTGCACGTGTCTGAGGGCAGGGGTTCCAGCCAGCAGCCTGGGAATGGCTCGCTGTCCTCAGCTCCCAGCTCGAGTTTGAACAGCTCAGTGGTAAGTTTTAAGATGTCAGTCCTAGCTTCAAAATGTGCTGTAGTTATATTGCTCTTGACAAAATTATTTCAGCCTGGATGGTGCAGTTAATCAGAAGGGTCTGAAAATTGTAAACCAAGAGTCACAGAACTATGATCTTAATATTTGTGTAATACCATAACCAATGTGCTCTGTTTAATGTTTTGGAGCGTATTCTCCACAGTAAGTTACTTAAAAATCATGAAGGACTGTGTGCCATTGTTTGGGGGTGGTTTTTTTTTTTTGGTTTTTTTTCCCTGCAAAATGTTTTTCCAGTGTTGTACACAGGGGGAAGCTACTCAAGAGGGGGAAAAAAAAGTTAGAAACTGTCTCACACAGGTGGTAAAAAATCACAAGTTAAGTGCAAGGGAATAGATTGTTCTAACCATTTCAAAATAGGTGCAAATGTATGCATTCAAGTTAGTTCATGGCACTCCTAGAAAAGGCTCTTTTCAAAATTAAGACAACATTGCAATCCATAATTACCTGTTTATTTCTTACACCAATGACAATGATGGTGTGTTTTTGAGACAGAACAAAAGTAAAGCATTTTGTCGAGCTGATTGCCATGCCTGTGACCCAGCAGGTCTCCAGGATCTCCCCTTTTATCACCTTATTAAAGCCCCGAACTCCCATGCTGAGTCATATGTTGTCTATTTAAAAGTGATAAATACTCTTTAAATAAACAGCCACTATCAACTCCAGGGTCTTCACTGATGTGGGTATGTCAGCGGTGGGGCACCCATTCAATGATAAGACCAGTGAGTGAAAGACAGCAATTCCTCCCAGATTTGTTGAGTAAATATTTCTTTACAAAAGCATGATAATTTTAGTGGTTACATATTCTGGATAAAGAATACATATTCTGGATAAAGCCATTTTGGCTTCTTGAACTCTGATTTAAGAGTAAGCTTAACGTTAAACTGAGGCTGGAGTGATGAAAACATCAACCTAAAATCAAAAGAAAACAAGATATAGACTGACTCATATTTCTTGATCTTTCTATAGTTGTTGAACAGGGTAGTTGTTATTTTCATCAAAACAGCAATTTAATGACATTAATATCACTGTAGTGGTATCATTTGCTTTTGTGATGTTCTGTCACCTCAAGAAAGATCATTTTTTGTACCCTAACCCAAGTACCATAATAAGTACAATAACCAATTTTTTTTTTTAAGGTTTTATTCTACAAAGTTTTGTGGAAAGATAGCAGTATCTATCTTGGGGCCTGATGGATGCAGTTTTTAATCTGGGTTGTTTGGTGTTTTGTTTCTTTTAATCAGCTCCCAAATGAGAATTCCATTTGGATTAATGCTAAGGGCTTAAATATGAGTTTTTCCTCTGTCAGCAAGAGAGACGAGACTTTGTATCCATGAAGTTACGTAACACCGAAGTAACTGCCCTGAAAGTAATAAAATTAGTTACTAAAATTAGTAAAATTAAGTATAAATATGTAGCTTAAGAGGAGGCTTTGCAATTACTGTAGCATACTGTTGACTCATGCCTGGTACCAGTCTCTGCTGATAACTCCAGGGGGTGATTTGGGTATCCCATTTCAGGCAGTACCCCCAGGAAGACTGGCAGTGCTGGGGGCTCTTTCTGTGTGTCCGCAGTGCTGTCCCTGCAGCCTTGGCTCCCTCTGCCACTTCCATGTGCTAGAAAAGCACTGCTCTGCTGGCTGTGCAGGCCTCACAGAACAGGTACTCTTCAAGAAAAAAAAATCAAATGCAAACAATAATTATACGTTGGGACCAGTGGGGCTCTGGGGAGACCTTGAGTCTTGTTTAGCTGGTGCCACTTGACTTAATTCAGCAGTATCATTTTGCAGTGTAGGCAAGTCTCTTGGGCTGATTGCATTGCAGGTGCATGAGGCTTGGAATGAGGTTTTCAAAAATCCCCATATGATCTGTTCAGGCTGCAGAGGTCAACATCCTAATACCCTCAGACATTTGGCTTATTTTTTTTCTCTTTGGGGCAAAAAGATTTCAAATATTATCACAAACCTCTGGCTACCTGTCAGAAAATACTTTCCTTGGGAAATATAGAACAAAACCAAACTTTAACAAAGCTGCTGAATTTGTTTTCAGCTTTGGGATTCACTACAATACCCCTCACACAGGTCTTGCATCTTGTATAGTACAGACCCATCGATAACAACAGCAAGAAATTAACGGGGGATCTGTTCCCCTCTAATACTGGAAAGAAAGGGAAAGCTGAGACTGGTTAGGGCAAAGAATACAATCCCAGCTAAAAAAACCCTCTCCTGTTTTAGTAATACTTGGATTTAATTGCATTGCAATGTAGCAGTATTTCTTGTAGCTGGAGAGCACCAACACATTACACAAACCTTGTTGACTGCATGGTAATTAATGCCTATTCACAGAAATATATTGATAACATGTTTAGTTTTCATAGTGAGAGCTAGCTAGCATATTATTTTAGGATGGGGTTTTTTTGGCATTCAGAGTGGTGCTGCATATTAAGGCACTTTTTCCCCTCAGCTATTCCATTACCAGAATGAAATGCCACCAGTTAATAGGATGGCAGAGTAAATGTCACAAGCTAAAGGGACCACAGGAATGTGTATTTGCCACATGTAGAAGCAGTGCTTTATTACAGCGCAATGTGGAATTTATGAGCATTGCTATAATATTCTAGATATGCCTCTCTGGTAATATCTGACGTATATCGGTCCTAAAAGTCAGGATACTGCAAAATCAGCTCCCTCTCGCTCTCTGTGCTTTTCCTAGATGCTCTGGAGCTATATAGTCCCAGTAATGCACTGTCAACTAAGGCAGGTAAAACCAGCCCCTGCATATTATTTATTGGCCTGTGAATGCAGATTGCAAACACACTTTATTACCTGCTAATTTACCACCTGCTGGCTGAAGGATGGCCAAAGTCTACTATTTGTTTTATAGGAATTCATTATGCCATTAACCTTTCACTCCTGTAGGCCACGAGGAAGAATTTCCTCAGTTAAATCACTCCTGTAATAATGCTCTACAAATGAAAACAATGATTTATTGCACCCCACAAAGTCTAATAAACATAAATTATATCCTAATGCTCTGCACGTTGCAGATGATGGTGTGTACAACTAGTTACTCTTTCCAAAGACTGTTTTGGTCTCCTCTGAAATATGTTATGTGACGATCAAGCCCATTTGGGTGTGTGAGGTAACATTTTCATATTTTGCATTGTAATAACAGGGACATCACCAAAGATGATGTGGTTTCTGTATTTAGTTACTTTTTTGTAAGGAGGAAGAAGAAAAAGAAAGGGTAAGGCAATGACATTTTTCCCTCTCCTATCAGCTATTACTGCTCTTCCATGTGGATGGCAGTGAAGGCAGGACACGTAGTCCAAGGGTGATCCAAAGAGACTTTTTATATCCCCCCTTCTCCTAGTCAAAGCAAAATGTTCTGCAAATTTTCCAGGGTTTCTATAAATGTTTTGTGACAGGGTAGCTCTGCAGTGAGTGCAGCATGACACTCTATCACTTCTGTATTTTCTGCACCTTTCTGATAGCCTAAAAAAATCTCACCTACCCATTTCAAGCATTGCCAATTTAAAAAAAATCCTTTGCAGTATGTGTGACATTCACCTTGATACCAGTGACATTCAGAGAGCCTGCTGATTTTTAAGCTAGTGATTAAGAACTGTCTGAAATAGTTTCACACATGGTTTGTAAATCCTCAGTCAGAGCTTTTCCATCAGTGCCGCTGTGAAATATTTCTCCTTGGCTTTGCAGATGTTTTAACAAATTCCTTTGCAGGAACTGTCTTGAAAATGAAATAATCTCTTTCTTCTTGTAAACATTTATTTTCTACAAATACAAGAGCTACTAGTCAATGACTATAATGCAGCACAATTTTGCACTAGATAGAGGTCAACCTGGAATGTGACTAAGGCAAACTAAAGATCCAGAAGTTTTCTCCCCTCAGAAAATTCAGTAGTCCCTTGTGCTTAGAGCATGAAATACAAAGGTGTAAATGATCTTATCAGAATGGCAACATCTGTTTACACAATTTCAATTGACCACATAAAGCAGCAATCAACAGGATGGTCTTTGTCCTGTTTAATAAATGCTGTATATCTGGAAGGATTACAGAAAATAAGGACATTTTTCCTATTCCTTTCCAGAATAGAATTAGTACAGCTAATTTACATCCTTTTGACAGTTTGTATCTGGTGTGGGGGAACAGGAATAACCAGTGTTGAATTTCTATGAATCTCAACTCTAAATTGCTGTCACTGTGCTCTTAGTGATATTATGCTCCTTTGATATTTTTTAGATATGGAGTTGAATTTCACAATAAGAAGAAAGAAAATTGCAAAAAGTTCATGCAGATACTACTGTGAGCAGCAGCAATCCCAGCATGCCCTGACTGATAGGGAGGCTGTTGGCTGGAAGGTAGGCAGCATCTCATAAAGATTATTCCAAATTGCTAAATTGCCACCTGCTAAATGAAAACTCTTTTCTTGAAAGTGTGTTTTGCAAGGTCTGCTCAGTTCCCACTCAGAACTGTTCACAGTAGCACACAACTGAAGGCAAGGTGCCGTCGTGCTGGTTTTGTAGATGGAGCCATAGAATAGCAATGTCATTAAGCACTTCTATAGATACTGGATACTTAAATCTGTATAACTTGTTTTAAATTTCATCTAACAGTGCATATGTTAATTTGTAGTTTGAGTCAGAATTTGGCTTAAAAATTTTGGTGAGCAACTCTAAATGAAAATAATTACCTATTTATATTCCTGCCAACAGGGCTAAATGGTGTGTTCAGAACATATCAAAGAGCCCAGAGGAGGAGTCCCTTGAGCAGCAGCATAGCTATGCCCAGAGGTTTCCTTGGAGTAAGTGCATTTCTAGATCATTTGGTAGGGAATAATCCAGTTTAATCATATGCTTGAGGGAGAGAAAATTACTTCAATTAGAGTATCTTTATTGTTAATCTGAACAACTTAACTTCATTGTCTAGCTTAACATAATTTATTTCTTTTAAGTGGGACTCTGCCATTGTGATCCAGATATTTATAAAATTACAGTTTCCACTTCTTTATCTGAAAGAATAGAGACGGTCAGTGGCATGACTGGAGTAGTTCATATCAGATCCTGAGTCAGGGTTACAGTTCAGTTGTTGAAAGACTTCTTTGTTCTTTTAGTTGTCTGATTTTCAGAGAAAAATTTTAGCACTCACACTTTTTGTTCTTTCTCCTGTCCCACTCATCCAACACTTCTCTAACTTCTGTGTTTATCAGCCTGTTTCAGGCAGAATTGGCAGATCTGCCTGAGCTGGGGTCTCAGCTGTGAAGTGCCCGTGGTTTTCATTAAAATCACTGTTTTGGAGTGTGCTTTGTTGTGCCTTTTGCTGAAGGTGCAAACATTCCTGCTTCTGCCTGCCACTGGCCCAGGTACCCACACGACTCTGGACACAGTGTGTGCTGTCTCGCAAGTGAGGAACCAGGTAAATGTGCACAGAAGAAGCTGAGGACCATTTTGATGTCCTGCCAGGAGCAAGAGGAAAGTTGATATTTGTCATGTTAAGGTGCAGGAGAAGTTGGAAAAGGGGGGATCAGCAGGTGAGAAGGGAGGCAAAGGAACTTGGTTTGCAGTAGTAACTGGGTTAACAGTTTACAGGCAGGGTAGAAGATGGATGTCTCAGATGTGCAGGAAATCAGGCTTCATTAGCTTTGCTCCTTGCAGAAAAACATGTTATTAATTGCCTTTGGTCTCCAGGGGAACCACTAGCCTCGTTTGAAACTATTCTGCTGCTTATTGTCTGAGCACTGAGGCATGCTCTGAACAGAGGAATGTCTTTGATGCTGATAGATCAAACTCTGCACTGAAATCTGCTGAGATGAGGAAGCCTGAATCAGCAAAGCTAGCTGTTAAGGAAACAGAGATCCCTCTGTGGAATAAAGGAACAAGTGCTGCCAGAGACTGGAAATATGAAGTCTCTGCTCTTTAAAGCTCAGCACTCTCTGGGGCCCAGCCAGCAGCCTGGAGGACAGAGGAGAAATTACTTGAGGATTTCCATCCAAGGAGGAAAAGAGCCCTAAGTGGCTGTGTGTAGGAGTGCAAGGACAGCCTGACATGATGTGTGTTTAATGACAGTTCTTCTGCTTACAGCCTTGGAATACACAAAGCAGCAGCATTAGCAAATGCTCTACAGTGATAGGGAATATTGCCTGGGACTTTCTTTTTCTCTAACTGCTAATATGTGTTGAACCTATATATTTAGTTTGAGGCTTTCCACCTGTCCTTTTGGGTAAAAATTCTGACATTAAGAACTGTCTTCTGCACAGATGAGGTCTAAGTCAACAGTTTGTTTAATCTTTTACTGAGAAGATCTGGGAGAGGGCAGAGAAAAATGCTGCATTATTTTTGGAGGAGAAGTAGTTTCCAGCTCTGATTTTGTCCTTCAAGTCGCATTCTACTAGTCTTTGCCTTTTTCTTTCACTATAGTGACCTGGTACAGGTCTATTTATTATTTGCAAACATAGCCAGTTTGTAGATGTGCCTGAATGTTTTGAAGGTGCATGACCTGAATTATCCGATTGTGCTGATTTACGGTGTAACACATTTAAATGCATAAACCCATCCTCTGCACTTCTCCAAGGGAGTATGATACATTTATCTCTGTGAGTTCCTCTGGACCTTCTGTGACTAAATCTGGAACTAGATGGGCTGTGGTTTAATGCTGTAAGCTTTAAGTGACACAGTTGTCCAAATCCCAGGCAAACTTCACACAGTAACTGCAATGTTCACTTCTCATGTTGCTTCCAAAGGGACAATTTGAGCAAAAGCAGTACTTTGGTTTGAATTTGGTGGAATTTGGTTTGAACTACTACTGTCTTTTACAGAATTCATGTAACAGAACAATATTTTTCAAGGAATGGATAGGCCTTGGCACAAAACATAGGCTGCATGTACAGAGCAATGTGTGACTGATTGGTATTCTTAACGGATTGCATTTTAGCATAGTACCATTGATAATGGTGTTTAAATTTTAGTTGGTATGTCATAACTGTGAAACAGGAGAGGTCTCAGTTATTAGGTAGCATAATTATGTGTTCGAGAAATGTCTGGACATCCTCTTAGTGCCATGGTCTGGTTGACAAGTGGTGACTGGTAAAAGGTTGGATTTGATGCTAACTAGAGGTCTTCTCCAACCTAAATGATTCTGTGATTCTGTATGATAATATCTCAGAGGCAAAAGAAATTTGGGGAGATAGTCAGTGGAATGCTTATTTTGTGGAAACTTTGGGAAGGCATTAAAACAGACAAATACATTAACAAACTTAAAATAACCTTTTTGTTATTTAGTATTTTTTCACTGAAATTCAAAGCTTTGGCATTCTAAGTAAAGTAGAAAGTGGAAATCTCAGCAGCACTGCATTAATTTTTCAAGCCCTAATGTGCCAGACAGGGAATAAGTTATTACATCTGTTGCCCTCTGGGAGGAAGAATGAAAAGCACAAAAATGATTCTTCGCTGTTAGGATGGAATAACTGAATAATAGCTGATATAAGCAGTGGCGTTGCAGCAGAAAAGCTTACAGCAGCTTGTGTGTCATCATTAGGAGTGAACATTTCTCTGTATAACTAGTGTAGCAAGATTAGGAAACATGGCAGGGCTTATTTGTTCTTCTCATGGGGCCCTTTACAATTATGAGAGAATTTCAAGCAAGTGCGCAGCTGCTGGTAATCTGTGCAAGACACTCCTTTTCTTCATGATGAATTTGCAGCCTGTAGATGTCGCTTCCAGGATCCACAGGCAAAAATACAGTTGTCCATGGCAAGTTTATGAGAGCAATATGGCACTTCATGCTGTGGTGCTTCTGGGCAGGTTAAGGCTTCGTTTGCCACAAGCCTGGCTCTTGGGTGGGCTCCTGGAGATGATGAACTGAGTCCATAACATTCTTGTCTCTCTGACAGGCAAGAACATTTGCCAGGTTCTTCAGTGACTTGTTTTCCAAGGGAGAGCCCTAGAGGCCTCTTATTAATGATTGTCTTCTCTGTAAATACACTCATAAATCTTTTTAAGTACTGTGATAACGTGACAAATAAACAGAAGGATAACCCAGAAGAAGATATGGGAATTACTTGTGTGTCCATGAGCTCACCTGGGAATGAAGATACCAAAGCACCATCCCAATGCTTCACTGGTGCCTCAAGCTAAAGTATCTCAGTCTTTAGTCATCCCCAAGAGGTAGGAAAGACTTCAGTAACAGGGAATGGAGCCAAGGAAGAAAAACAATGTAGATTTTTAGAAGGCTCTTTATCTGCCCGTCTCCTTGGGACATCAGATATTACTGTGGCATGTGGATCTAGAAAGCCACATGAACTACAGAGATAAAAACACTTTAGGCCTTCTCAAATCAATGCCCTTTGTTGAAAAGAAAATTAGAATGCAATGTATAGATTTTTTTTTTCTTCACCTCTAATTGATCTTAATATAGCTTTATGTAACATGTTTTGTTGTGGGTGCCACTGGCTTGAGAGTCAAAGAAAGCTCATTTCACCTGATGGAACTAACTGCACTGAGGGTTCCCATGCACATTTCTCTGATTAATGCTGAGCTCATACTGTTTCTCTGGCATGACCATGCCTTGTCGGGGGTTCATCTGAGGTCTGGGATACAGGAGACTGTGACAATTTACTGTGCTGCAGGATGTAATGTATAAACAAAGGCTATTTTAAGGCTGATGTGAGCTAATAGAGGAGTAAGTGCAAACTAAACCTTATGGAAACATTGTGTCCCTGATTTATTGCAAGCACCATCTAACTGTATTTGTGTATGGAGGCAGACTAGGGATAGTCCTCTACCGTTCCCTGCAAGCATTCTTTAATTTTCTTAAAGCTTTTATTTGCATTGAGCAGTGCCAGGGCAGATATCAGTATGTGGATTTAGCTGAAATCAGCTTTTTTTAACTTGGTTCACCACTCTATTTAATTAAGGGTTGTTGGAAAGCTTCCACATATTCTGTGTAGACTAGCTATGCCTTAAGCCTTACGTAGCTGATTTTAACAGATTGCCACTAAATCATGACAGGTCATGTGCTCATATAACGTATATCAGCATCGTCCTTTAAACATCGGTGTAGTAATTCTACTGTGACCTAGCGGGAAATGAGGAATCTTCCTGGTCACAAGCACCTTACACAGCTTTGACAGCATGTGACAGTGGTGCACCAAATGTTAAATAATTTTTCTGTAAACACAGATCAAGCATGTGCTTGTATTTTATTTCGTGTGTAAACACGCATAAAACAAAACAAAAAAAATTAGCACTCCTGTCTCTATGCAAGCTTGTAATTAGCTCTATGTATTGAACTAAACATCAAACCCCCAAATTGTGTGCAAATTAGTCTTTGATTTTTGAGATCTGTCTACCTTTAGAGGGGAGTGGTAGCTAAGGGCATCCAACAGCTCAGGAAAGGAAAGATCTGCAAGTGTTAAGAGTAAACCAATTATAATAAGGGGAAGATTTTCCATTGTGAAGGGTAATCTGTCTCAGAGGTAGATGAGCGCTGACATATCCCCTTTAGACAAGAAGCTCAGAACTGACAGCCATTTGGAAGTATGTCTGGAAATGCTGTCAACACCCACATGTCATGAAAAAAAGAAACGTGGTCTCTTGGCTGCCTGCAGTCGCAGCCATCTGTTTGGATGGCGAATTCCTGCTCAGGGGTTGGTTGGAGTAGTTCACTAGGACTTCATGGGTGCCAAGCAGCAGTAGCTTGAAAAGAGCAGACTGTGTGTCTCAACACTCACTGCAGCTTTTATTAGGAGCCCTCATTCTGCATGACTGCAGTAGCATCACAGACATCCTCGGTTTGCTGACATGTGTTGGTACTCGCATGTCAAAGGAAAGGAGCAGAGACAAAACAGATTTTGGGGGACTTTGTACCTGCCAAAATGCAGTGCAGTGGGGCACCTCAGACTTAAAAATATAGCATGGGGCAATCCAAATGTCCTTAGGAGAGCCATCTCTGAGATTTCTATGTGAATAGGAAAAATCACTGCCTTTTCACCACCCACTGAATCAGCTGGAATTTATGACATAAAATTGCTCATTCAATTCCAGGATTGGAGAAGTCAGTAAGAATACCTAATTACGTGGCTATTGAATATGGACAGAGCACTCTTTTTAAAAAAAATAAAATAAAATGTAACTGTGCCACAGAAGTGGAGAGATCTGCATGGCCGGAAGGCAGTACAGCTGTAAAGAATTTTATTCATATGTTATGTGTTTCACTTACGGTTTTGCTCAACAGTTAACAACAAAATAATTTCACATTAGGAAAAAAATAGCTGATGATTATTATTTCACTAGATCTTCAATATACTAATTCTTATCTTGATTAAATTTTTCATTTTTTCTTAGATGTTTTTCAGGAAAAAAAAGAAGTGCAGTAATTTTACACCTAAATGAAGAAATGCTGCGGGTATCACTTTTAGCCAGAAGTGTTGTCATTGTGTCACTGCTGCTCTCACTTGTGTCGTTGCAGGGTGGTTGTGGATAGCATTAGAGGTTTTTAGGGTTAATGTCTAACCCCACAGACTTCTGAGGGCATACCTTACTGCATATGTAAGACAGATGCAACAAGCTTTCAAAGGGCCCCCAGGAGGAGACATTGTAGATGATGTTGGACACGAATCTTCCCTTTGCCAAAAGGTAGCATTTTAAAGTGTCTTTTTTTTTTTAAACTAGAGAAAATTGTATACACTGTTCCATCCTTCTTCATTTTAAAGTATTATATTCAGTCTTTCTGTCAAGGATCTGTTGTTATATGGCTTTTTCCCCTAAGAAGCTGAATTCCTTTTGGCACATAACTATCTTTAATCCTGTAATTTTTTTAAATGTGTCTACTTTTCTATTATGTTTTCATAATTTCCTTCTTTTCCTATCTCCCTGATTTTTAACATGAACACATTGGTGACTGAATAATGCCACCACCAACTCCCAGACAAGTAGCTGATTTTTTTTGATTTATGTTTTGATTAAATTGTGTTGTAGTTATAAAATACAGAGTAGGTTTCTAGAGCAAACTCCCAAGTGATCTGCCTCTACCCAGATGTGACATGGTGCTGCACCATGGACATGGGGACATGGAGCTGCAGAGTAAAGCAGTCCCTGTGAAGCAAACCCAGCAATGTCAGGAGACCTACAGGGTTTGCCTGACTGCTGGTAATGGGCAGATTGGACCTTCAGGTATCTCTAACTCAGCTGTGACATACAAAGATGCATGTGAGGAGCCCACCCAGCTCTTCCACAGTGATCAAGTGCCATTCTTCTGTCTCTGCTGGAGGTGACAAGGTGACTTTCACCTCTTCCCGCATCCTGTGCTGGAGGAGTGTGCTCCATCCCTGCTCACCCTGTCAGCAGGGGTTCTGACCAGCAGGTGCTTTCCCCTCCCTTAGCTGACTTTCATTTCACTGGCGTGAGATGTGAGACAGAGTTCGTGATGCGGGTGGAAGTGTCCAAGTCCTGGGAATGGCTGCTCCATCTGGGACTGTGGCCAGAGCACACTGGAAACTGTGCAAAGAGTTTGATGGTGTATTCCAAAGAAATACTGCATAGGAACGGCATCTATAATTCAGGCTTTTCCAGCATTACATGTCAGTTCTGTGGGATTACTCATTGAAGTAAATATTCTCTACTTCTCCCATTTCCAGGAACCTTTTACCCTTGACTAGACAAATGATGACATTGCCGTGTTACTAATCTTGCTGATTTTCACAGTGTTTGATAAACACTTTGGAACAGATTTCATCACATCCAGCAGATTTAATGCTTCTTTAGATAAGGCAAGTGCCTAACAGTAACACTTTCCTCAGTCAATTCAACTACAAGTAAATACTGTGTGTGATTATAGGATTAAATCTGAAGCAAAAGCCTGGTTTTGTAAGCAGTTAAAAATCTCTTGTTGAAGCTCTTCTTTCTCTCTCTTGCTGTAGAAAAGGGACTCATTTTTCCTTGACAGGTTTTCAGTTATAAAAACTGATTGTATGCTAAAAAACTCAGCTTCTTGAGAGAGTTTTAATTTCCTCTTGGAAGGATCACTTTTTTTAAATGGAAGTGCACTTGATTTGGAAAATTTCAATTTTATTTATTCCAAATCTCCCTGCAAATCCATTTTTCTTCTCTATCCATTTTTCCTTTTCATACTTATGAAAGTTGCCATAGCTACGCATAAATTGGTGATAATTTTACTCAGTTAAGAAAACAGCTTTTTTTCCCCCTCAATTAAATCTCACTAGTGATGAAGAAAGATGTTACTTTTAACAATAAGAGGTTTCCTCTTCAGCCCCTTACCCTCTTGTTGATTGTGTCTATTAAAGCAGCAGTCTTTTTCTGACTCACACTTACCTGATGATTCAGAACCTCAGACATGAGATTCCATAATCAGAAATTACCACAGTGGGTGTTAATATCTGTGTGGGATATGGTAAAGCTTGGAAATCATGCCCAACATGTTACATGAGTATCTTGAGAAAGCATTCCCCAATTTTGCCCCGAAGAACCTAACAGTGGAGAGAGAGAGATGCTGCTCCCCAGCATTGTAAATGCCTCAGGGATTGCAGGTGTTCCCAGTGACTAAAACAGCCAAATATTCAAAAAGGGAAGGAAGGAGGATCTGGGAAACTCCCAACCAGTCAGCCTCACCTCAGTCCCTCTGGAAGTCATGGAGTGACTCATCCAAGCAGCCTTTTGCCTTGTGCTAGATTCCATACTGCACAGGTGGTCTCAGGCCTCATCCTCCATGACTTTTTATGCAACGTGTACAAAATGGGATATCCCTTCCCAGGGATATCCAGAATAATGTAGTGGGGAAATAGAGTTCAAGGTGAGGTGAAGATCCACTTGCTGCCCTTCACTGCTTTTCTTCCATGAGCCTGAAAGCCAAGAGCTTTGTTAATGGTCCCACTGAATGAACTGAACAAAATTTTTACTATTTCATCAGAGAAAAGAGTCACAGCAGTTCAACTCTTTCTCCTCTTGAATAGTTCCACTTTTAATTCAATAGTTGAAGCAAACAAAAAACCTTCCTTACATAGTTTAGTGATAGCATATCACACCAAGCATAGCCCACAACATTGTTGTAGTGGCTTCCTAAAACTTACCAGACTTCCAAAGTCATGATTTACCCATGTACTCCCTCCAGAATTTCAGCAATGAATCAAAAGTATTGTTTTCTGTTTCTACAGAAATAGAGCAGGAGCACTCATGAAATCAGCTAGTTTGTCTCAGCTGATGAACAGATGAGGGAAATGTAATTTCAAACTTTACAGCTGTTTTAGAACCAACACAAGAGCTTTAGTTGGGTGTTTTAAGGACACTGCACAGCAAGGCAGGGCTGTGCTATTGCCTCTGTGTCTGTCTTGGTAACACTGATTAATTACATGAATCTTTGCTATGACATTTATCTGGAAAATGCAAGGACATAATATATTCCTCCCTGTGAAGGCAGTGAGGCCCTGGCACAGGTTGCCCAGAGAAGCTGGGGCTGCCCCAATCCTGGAAGTGTTCAAGGCCAGGTTGGATGGGGCTTGGAACAACCTGGGAGAGTGGAAGGTGTCCCTGTCCATGGCAGGGGATAAAGAAGATGAGCTTTAAGGTCCCTTCTAGCCCAAATCTCTCTGTGATTCTATGACATAAACAAATGTTACTTTGGAAGTACCCATCTTGGTTCCCAGTGTGCCATGCTGTGGCCAGAAACAACATGGACTGTGTTTCCAGACATGTTTTCCATATGTGCAAAGGTTGGATAGACAAATGTAGATATAGCAGCATTTGATTTGGCAGCTCTTATTTCAATTTTCTTTTAAATTTTAATTCCTGTTTGTGGAGTGCTTAATAAAGCAGAGTCCAAGTAGCCATGGCTGTAGCTTGATCTACAGCACATATGCAGGTTTTAGAAATGCTTGCAGTACTTACAGTGTGTGCAATAGCATCTAAAAACCCTTGGAAGGTAGAGGTTGCTGGTGTAGAGAGTCCTTTCTAAATCAACATCAAGTCATGATACAATTCCATAGAATGTTTTATAATATGATATTTTCTTCCTGGGATATGAAATAACTCGCTAAAATGATGGGATTGCATCCTTTATATCATTTTAAGGGAATTAAAGGCAGTTTTGTAGTTAGTGTGCTTTGCAAGGATCATACCTGTTTTAAATGATGGTTCATTTTAATGTTGGCTTTTTTTTTTCTCACACCGTCATGTGGTTACCCAAGGAAACCCTTCCTTAGATGAACAGAGCACCTCCATTCCATTTGTTTTGGACTTCCCTAGTAAGGAGGGAATATGATCTGTATTTACTGGAGCAAGTGCAGATGTGTTATGAAAGGTGAATATTCAAATTAAGTAATTGTGGAACTAAATACATGCTGAAAAACATGCATCCCAAATGTAAAATGCCAGTAACAACACCACTGTTATGTGACTATTTTTCCTAGAATTATTTTCCATTCTTCAAATGTGGCAGGCTAAAGTGTGTGGCCTGGGACATGTCTCCAATTTTGCCAAGTTTAAAAGGACATGGGAATTTCCACATTGGCATAGTGAAATTTGATACTATTTCATCCCTTTGCTCACATGGTCTGTAACTATTTAATTTGGAAAACTGGCTGAACCCTCTTCTCTGATGTCTGTTTTCACCATCATATCTTCAGGGGAAAAAAAAATCTGTAAGAATTTTTAAAATAAGTAAGCCTTGTAGGGTTTTAGGTATCTCAGCTTACCCTTTAGATGTTTGACAGGCTGGAGAATATATTTGTGTAAAACAACAAAAGGAAGTGATGATACATCTTCTTCTCTCTTTTGAAATGCTGCCTGCTTAAAAGGAGAGTCCTAAAATGAACACTGAAAAGAAACTCTTGTAAAAAGCTCATTTTCTTTTGACAAGGTCTAAAGTTGCTTTCTCTATTTTCTTTTAAGAATAAGGAACAAATTCATTTTTTCCTGTTTAGACTAATTTGAGGTGGAGCAGAAGGAATATAATGGCTTAATAATTTGTATGGTAATTTTTGCTTTTCTGCAGGAGAATGAACATGTGTATATGAAAACCTTTATTCATAATTCCCAGGTGTGTGGCACAAACATGATCTGTGTCAGTCAAAATATCCAAGTTATTTGTTTCATTACATGCAAATTAATTGCATTTTATCCTCCCTGTTTCAAGAGCTGAATTTTGTACTGAGCTTTTTACTAGATGCTACAAGAGAAATGTAACTGAGCTTCAGTAAGTGAACTTTGAAGCTGTTGTGGCACATCAGTTTGCCCAGGTATGCTGATGGCTTTCTGGAGAGTGTCTGTGAAGTTTGGGTCTCACTCTGGATTCTGAGTTGAAAGACATTGGCTCTAATATTTTTGGTGATGTTGTACTTTCAAAGGCACCACCAGGAAAGCTGAAGTCATAAATGTGGGGCAGCAGTCCCACCTGTGTGTTGCTGTGCAGGCATGCCTTTCCTTCTCTGCCTGAATGGAAATGGCAAAAATGCAAATTATACCTAGAGCTACTAACAGAAAATCACTTCCCTTGAGAAGAGCCACACACCACCTGTGGCCTGTCATGCTTTGTAAAGGCCTCTGTTGCTGGCCAAAACCAGGTGTTTAATAGGGAAAGGATCAGCAAGGTCAAAAGGGTTTGGGTTTTTTTTCCAGACAGATCCAGGTGGTTGGTCGCCAGCCCACAGGGTGTGACCAGGCTGGAATTACCTTCATCAGCTTCACCTGGCCTTCCAGCTGGAGTTGCAGCCCATCTGCCTCGAAGCTAATTTAAGGCCCAGCCTGAAAGTTCTGGTTTGGGTAGAACTGTTTTAAGCAGTTCCCTGTCCTTGGCTGAGTTATTGTTTGGATTTCCTGGATTGGCTTTGCTGAGGATCACTGGATGGGTTTTGTTGCTGTTATCATCTCTGCTCTGTTTGCCTGGATCAGGAACCCCACCTGTGAGGTCAGTGCCTCTGTTTT
Source organism: Climacteris rufus (assembly GCA_013398175.1). Classification (NCBI taxonomy): domain Eukaryota; kingdom Metazoa; phylum Chordata; class Aves; order Passeriformes; family Climacteridae; genus Climacteris; species Climacteris rufus. The sequence goes on along the minus strand of VZRZ01000890.1, from coordinate 1,926,665 downwards.
TAAAAACAGAGAAATTGAGTGACAATATAAACTGTGATTTTTCTGAAGCACTAAGCAAGACAAATGTGTATTGCCTCTTTCAGAGCGCTTAGGTTTTAAATTTCTGCTTGGAATTCAGCAGGCTTACTCGGTAACAGTTAGTTGATGGCACTTCAGCAAGTGCTGTAACACAACTGTCTTTCTTGAGTGAAATAGGAACTATCTGAAGTTTTGTAGGGGATTCAAATGAAGTGTGGTTAAGTAATGCATTACTGTGGAAAGTTGAATGCCTTAGTATTTCAAGATAATTTTTGTGTGTATGGGAAAGTGAAAAGATCTGATACCCTACACAGTGTTTTTTCTTCTGAAACAGTTTTAAGCCTGGCATGTACAAATTCAATTCGACACCTACTTAAACGAATCAGATTCAATAGGAAAGTCTCTGAGCTTGTTCTTCTGAGAGCTTTGTGAGTGTAAAATGTCAGAAGGCTACAATTCCTTTATTTCTGAATGAGTGGGGCACGTGCTGTTTTTCCTAGGGAGGGGGATAGAGTTTTCAGAAAGACTTTTTAAATGCCCAGAAAGTGCTATCACACCCTGCCTGGCTTTTTGCTTGGAAACTAAATTCCTGTTTGTGTTTCCAGATCCTAACTTGCATCTCTTGTAAAACTCTGAGTGTTGGGATGGTGCTGGATGCTTATTGTTAGCTCTGGATGTCTGGGAGGTGGCAGGACAGCAACAATGTGAGCTTTTGCCTTAAAGTTATCTATGCAAGGGAGTTGTTTCATCCCTCACAGGTGCATCTGCTCAGCTTTCATTTGTGAGCAAAGGGGCACTCAGGGCTGACAACAGGATTCTGGGAAGATGCATATATGCAAGAACCCCACTAAAATACAGATTAGAAAGCAGGTTTCTAGAGACAATCCTTGCACGTCAGCTTCTAGCTGCTTTCATCAGGCCCAAGATTTGATACTGAGAGAGTAACCTATCAATGCCTGCTTCTTTCTGCTGAGGGCACTTAGCTCTTCACAAAGCACAAGTTTCCTGTGATTTGAACAAAGTTTCTTTCTAACCAGGCTGGCTTTCCTTCAGGGAAAAGAACCACTATTCTACAGAGTCATTGGACTTGAATTCGTGTTCTTGAGTGGTTTACTGTAAAAGCAAAGTTGATACAAAGATCCCACGTGGAAAAGATCCCCTTGCAAGGAGTTCTATTGATGGCCCTTTGGTTTTTCTGTTGTGTTTTTGAGACACAGCTTTTTTTTGACATTTTAGCTGCTTGTTACGCCGTGATGTAAAGCGCAGTGACAGCTATATTTACACTAGCTATAAATCTGGTTCTGTAAACACCAGATGAAACTTAAACTTGGACACAGGCATATTCCCAAACTGTCACTACTGTGACAGTGCAGTTCTGTTGAGAAATGCAATGAAACTGGTTATATCTACAGGGCTGTTAAAGAACCTTGGCTAATAAGATTAAGGGATGTGTTGTACATTATGCCAGGTGTCCTTGTTTTTTTGCCTTTGCAATATGTGTGTAGATAGACGCATCCTCCCTGCATCATCCCTCCAGCATCATCCCTGTTGCTAGAGAGGGAGAAAACTATAAAGGAAAAGTTGTAAGACAGTAGTATTTGGGAGATGCCAAGAGTAGCATGTTGTTCTCTAGTGGCCTGTTCCGTAGGCTATGACTAGTACAAAAAAATTCTCCTAGAGAATGGAGAATGACTGGATGGAAGATGTCTTCAATTTTACTTTGTAAGCAAGTTGAGGCTACACACTCACACTTTCCTATCCACCTGCTCACAAACACTAAGACATGACCTCGAGTACTCTGGATGGGATTTCTCCCATGTGACAGAGGCATGGAAGGCCAGCTCTTGAATATGCATTGCATCCCTGGGTTCCTTTTGATTGCCAGCTCATAAAATCACATATTCCTGAGTAATGAATAAATTATACTGATCTGAATAAATGATACTGATTCAGCTCAAGGCTCTTCAACTGTGAAGGGTAATGGGCTGGCACTGAAACATTCCTGTTAAAAATGTTGTAGGATAGGGCTAGATTTGCTAAACCAAGATTCTGGCAGAGCATGGAAAGGATTGAAGCACTGGCTTCTGGAAGTGGTTACCTTCTTAGTGTATCCCATGTACACCCCACACATTTGTGATAGTAGGATCAAGCACAAACAGCCCTGGTTTCTCAGCCCTCCAGCACAGCCAGGCTCCTTGCTGTCTTGCTCCTACTCTTGGAAAGGTGTCAGTCAGGGAAGGACTTGGCTATGAGGTAGACTTAGAGTCAAGCAAGGCAGATTTAGCATCACGCTGAAGTTGTCAGTGCACGTTGCTCAAGTGGTTGGGGTCTGGGTTTGGGAACGTGCCTGGTTGCTCAGTGTCTGCTCAAGGCCTGTGCTCCCCAGCAGCAAAGTCACAACACCTAATGAATTATTCAAGCAACAATTACCTTCTATGAAACCTGTGATGATTTGCGGGGTGGGATGGGGGCATTGCAGTGCTGTGTCTGACTGTTGGGAATTAAGTCAGACATTTGGATGCAAGAAAGATAAAGCAAATAGCTTAAATAAGACATTTTGGGACGTGGAAGACCAAGGGTTGTAGAGGTCAGGAAGCACAAACAATTTGAAACCTGAAGCATTAAAATTGACTGCCTTTAAATTTTAAGGGACCATTTCCCCTTTTGTTCTTAGATTGTCCTGCTTTATTGACATTCTGTAATCACTGGTAAATTTTATTGCATGCAATAGAAAAAGCCCTTATGCAGTAATCTGAATTTAAGAGGGCTTTGTTTAGGACTGTGGTTAATTTAATTTGGGTTTAGGTGATGATGTTTTTGTTCCTACCCCCCACAAATGCTTGTAGTAATATGGAAATGATGCACATTGCATGTAAATACATTAAAGGTTGTAAGTAATTAAATTGGAATATCAGGAAAAAATGTTTGAAGGGAAATGCCTGCCAAATAATACAAATCTTAACAAATGTTATCTTTCAAATGAAGAAAACAAACAAAATTTTCAACTCAAATGATACTTAAGGAAAATTATTCTACTTTAATAGGATATTGGTGAAAAGAGAAAATAAGAGGAGATAAGAGAACCATAGGGGGCTGATCAGTCCAGCACTAAAACTGTTTACATATGTGAACCATAAACCAGAAATAAGTAAGTTAAGGTCTCAATGGCCATATCCCAGCACCCATCTGGACAGTATTGGATCTTCTTGAGGATTAAGAAAAATTTCTTCTGAGATTTCATGACTGCATTTAAGTGGCTGAAACTTTCTTGTAGACCTCCTTGCACAGAGTCTGGGAACTGGGAGGGCCATATATTTTTATCTTATGATGGATATTTAAGTAAGAATTTCAGCATCTTTCTGATGTTTTTTAAACTAATTATTCTTGCAGCAAATATCAGGAACAAAACTAATCACTTTCAGGAAAAAGTACAAATTTGTTTTTTGGAACATTAACTGCAAGTGCCATAAATATAGTAGACATGCAAAATAATGGTTAAGGGATTTTTATAAGCAAATGTAAAAGCAAATTTTTCCTGGATGCATTTTTTCCTTGCTATAGTTTCTTAAGTTACTTTATGGTCTCACAAGGCTTTGCATGTAATATATATTCACTATATTTCTGCAAAGTTTGGTATTTTAAGTGTGTAAAAATGGGATAGACACTTTGGTGCCTTAGGTGAGGTAATGTGCTATTGGATCGTTGAGAATAGAATCAAGTTTGGAATCGGGAAATACTACTCCATGTGAGAAAACATACTTCAGAGCCTTTTGTGGTTTAATGTGCTATCTGAGATTTTCTGGGCCAGGTTGCTCTTGAATTGTGCAGTGGTAATAGGGTGTGTTGAATATTAAAGAGGTTTCTAATAAAAAGCAGAAAACTAATTGTGCCCAGCTGGTATCTTGGCAGGCTTAGAACATTGATCCAACTTTTGTATTTGCGATCTTATTTGTGACAAATATCAAAGTTTGTTACTGCTTTAATTTCAAAAGTGTAATTTCTGTCTGGCAAGTGCTTCTCTACTGTCATTCGGAATCCACATGAAGTAAACACTGCTAATGGAGGTAAAATGAAGATAATGCAGTTTTTACACCATGCTTTTCTTGTGGTCAGAGTGTATTAATGAGTTACATATTCAGCCTTGTCGAGTCTCCATCCAGTGAGCCCAGACTATTTTGCTTCCATTCATTCCAGTATGTGCAGGGAGGATCTCATATGTCACACAATTTCACAATTAGGTGGCACATTTTTCACCCTTGTTAATTAAAGGAAGGGGACAAGCCAACATCACAAGTTGTGTGGGCTTTTTTCCTTTCTTTTGTGTTCTCTAGTTGTCAAAACCTTTATTACTCATATGCTGAGCTTTTGTTGCAGAATTCCTCTTGTGACTTCACTCTTTACATCTTTAACAGTTGAAGGATTAGGGCAAGATTTTCAGAAATGTGCAACTTCCTCGTAAGATAGGCTAGAAATCTATCTCCAGTAGCGAGGTTGTTCTAAAAGAGATCATCTTGTAGCTAGGCTTTTGGAGAGAAGCCATAAATACTAGATGGTCTGGTGTTTTCCACTGTTTTTCCATTAGTGCTTTCTAATAGAAATATTACAGGCCTGGAGGATGCTGAGTATAAGTGACTCACTGCTGCAAGTATTGATTAGTTAATGATCAAAAGTAAATCTTGATTGAAGTTTTGGGTTGCATTACTAATTCATTATCTACCACAAGTGTGGATTTAAGAGTGTGTGAGCCTTGAGTGGTTACACCATTAACATCTCAGCTATGCAGCATTTGCGTCCTTATCATAAAACTCAAAAATCTCTGACACAGGCCACTCTTGTCTGTTGTAGCCATATATGTTTTCTGGTCCAAAATACATTGAAATAAGCTATGATGTGATACTGTGCATGTCTGCAGTAGTGTAAACTGCAGGTGTAACAGGGATATGCCAGAAGGAAACCAGATGTGTAGTAAGTGTCAAACAACTCTGAAGTCAAGCACATGTGCTGCATTGTGTGTTGGATGTTCTGGACTTCACACACACACACACAGATTTTGGCTATGCAAAGTATGAACAGCCTGTATGAAATGTCTCAGAGCTGCTGCAGGTGTGGCTTGACTACAGAACAGTTGTAAAAGGTCAAACAGGCACAGGATTTAACATCTCTGTTTCTCACAATTACTGGTGCCCTGTTGAAGCTCTGGCTGGGTTACTAACAGTGTGCAGGAACATGTGCTTCACTGGGTGTTAATGAGAACCAAGTTGTTGTGTTTCCTTCACCACATTTGAATGTGGAACTTGATTCGAAGAAGATAGCTGGAATTATAAGAAGCATTAGCAGTATTGTTAGTCACTATGTAATTATAATTAAAAGGTGCTAAAGCTGATTAATGAATTCTGGAGATGGCTAGCATGTCCTTCAGTATTAACTGCACAGGTGTGGTAAGGAAAAGGGATGGAAGGATAGCATCATGGAGCATCCCCCGAGTTCAGTTAATGAGAAATCAGATGTGAGAAATAGAGTATCTGCTTATTCACAGGGAGAAAAAATACAGATTTTCTTGAATTTCTCAGGTGAGAGAAAGAAACATAAATATAGCCAGTATATATTGCAAAATAAATTGCACAGGCAATTTGACAGTGTGTAGAAACAAACAGAAAAGCACAAAACCCCCAAATGAATAAACAAAACCCGCAACAAAACCAACACCAAATCACCCAACAATGAGAAGAACTGAAAGCATTCAAAGTTATAGAAAGAACTTGGCAAAACTGACAGAACAAAGCATGCCTGGAAGTCTCCCAAAAGATCTTGGTAACATCTGTGTTTTGAACTGGAGAAACTGAATTGCTTGTTTGTTAATTAGGAAGGCTGGTGTGTTGCTATGAGAAAATTGAAGTGTGAATAATAAACCTGTCATGAGGATTATCATTCACTTTTCCTAGATAAATATTCCTGTTCAAAAGTGAAATTCCAGAGGAATGTTTTGATCACTGCAGTAGCCATTGCATTTGATACTTACATGTAACAGCTGGGAAATAGCAGATTATGAATAGTGTCTTGAAAAAAACACTTTATTCTTTACAGAGGCATTCTCTGTTGTAGCTGGGCATTAACTATTCCTGGGCACAAATACTTTTTACTTCAAACAAATTTCAGTTTGAGAGGAAACACCACAAGTCTTTCAAGGGCTAAAACATCATCTTGGCTAAGGTTTAAGGCTTAAGACCTAGGGTTAAAAGTGTTCTTGGCTAAGAGCCTAGATACAAAACTGTTTAATTTAACTGACCCACCAAAATGGAGGGTTGGTGGTAGAATTGGGAAGCCTCCCAAACCTTTTCTTTTGATCTTTAGAAACTAGAACCTCTGGTTGTTAGGTTGCTGGAGAATAAATAGCCCATGCACCATCAGCCTGCCCTGGTGCAGAGAACAATTCCGCAGGATTTCTTACATATCTACAGAGAGAAGGATCAATTTTACCCTCAGCACAGTAAATGCTGCAGTCTGGAGGGTAGAGCATAAGGAAAGTGTTTCTCTGCATCAAACCCTTCTTATTTGTGTTCCAGTTAATGCCAGCTGTTCATCTCTCATTTGAGTCAATGCATTGCAATTGTACAACACAGAAGTTAAAATATTTTCAAAAGATGACAACAACTGATGTCCTTAACATTTGTTCTGATCTGTCAAAGGAAGGGTGCACAGTTCTGAGTAGCCTTCAGTGAGTGAGGAATGAAGTCTATATGTTGGGCTTCTAGGGAAAGTGCTGACAAAACTAAGCTTGGCTGTACCAAATGGAGGGAGGGGACATGTGGAAGGCACAAGGATTTGGGGTCCCTGTTCCGAGCGCTGTCAGGAGAGCAGGAGCTGATCTGCTCTCTGTCCTTCCCCATGGAACTCCTGGCATCATTGTGGTGCTTTAGTCTCTGACAGGAGGATTAGATCTTTTGTTAGATCAGGTGTATTATTTCTTACCAGTCAGGATCATCTGATATATTTCAAGCAAATTGACAGAGCCTGAAGGTGTAGTCAGAAAGTGCTGGTGATTTATTTCCCCACTGATTTTCAGCTCCAGTGGAATGCACAGATAAAATGCAAAAATATAACTGCTTAGAAATAATTCTTATGTGATTATATCCAGGCCTTTCCTCTTTAAATATTCAGAGTAAATGTAAATATATTCATAGCACTGTGTATTCTGCCTGTAGAGATGCATTTGCAGTGTGTCAATGTGTTATAAAAATAATGGAAAATACTATTTGCTAATAAAAAACTCAAAAAATTAAGCCAGTAAGGCTAGCAAAAGTTGTCCCAAAAAGGGCGTATCGCTCTCTGTATTCTGTATTTGAAATTCAAATTGTAATTACAACATTGTACTTTGAGATTGCTCTAACAGTGATTTAGATTCTTTCCAGGAATCGTTTCTCTGTAGAGCCGGGGTACTTCTGGTGACACATAAATACCTTTGACAGATATATTTAGCTGGCTTAATCCTGCATGGGCAGTGTTCAGAGAGATGCTATCATTACTAGAAAAGGTTGTTCAAAAAAGAAAAAAACACTGGAATGTTTATGTTGGGCATCTAGGTCTTTATTTTCAGGAGAATGGATCTGATACCTTTAGGAGTATGAAACTGTAGAGGGAAGTGGCAACAATGTGAGTAGTATCTGGAAGCTCATGCACACAGCATTCTTGTGGGTTGTGTATGAATTTGGGGATATTGCCAGCTGTGGTGTGCATGGCAGCTGCTGGGATAATAGAAATTTAATTAAAATATATAAATTATAATTGTATATATAATTTATGTGTATAAATTGTATCTATGTTATAGATATAATTTAGAATTATATCTATATCTATCTATCTATAATTTCCTTCAAAAATATCTATAAATCCCTAAAACTTTTCACTGCAAGTAAATGGGCAAAATCCTTTCAATTGAAAATATAACCTTCAAAATATGGATGTGTGTGGATTGGTGTCAGAGACATTACATTTGCTTAAAGAGAATTTATTTAAAGGTTAACATAGCTATGAACAATTGTGTGCTCCTGAGAGCTATAATACAAAAACCTGGAAGTCAGACTGTCAAAACCAAAGTTATTTTTATGAAGACTTCCACAGAAAGGCTGAGATAATATAGCATATCAATAATTTACATTAGACATTTTGATTTGTATTTATTAATAAATGCAACTTGCATATGCAGTTTCCACAGTAATTAAATTATAATGTTGAAGGAATGGAAAAGGTGATAGGCCTTTGGCTGAGAGCAAGGGGAACATGTCATGTATGCTTAAAATATTGCTAGTCTTCCAGAACCCATTAACTATAAACAATGTAGGCATTTTTATTACATTTTAAGGAATAAAAATACCCGACCTTGAAAAACAATATATAACTTTGTGGGGAAAAAACCAAAACTATATATTGGAAATTCTTCCAGCTCCACAGGGAAACTAATGTATGTGCTGTTCCAAGATAATCTCTTCTATATGTTAGTTAAATATTCCTCACACTTTTGGAAGCCTCTCGTTCTATTTCTGTTATTCTAATGTATCCTGTACTGTCACACTGCTTTTCTTTAATTCTGTGGTTTGGGGCTAAAATTCCACATTGTTTTAAAAAATACTTGATGGATTTGATATATTAGTGCTTGAGGGTCTTCCTGCTTAGGAACAAACATTGTCTGGAACTTTGGAAAGACTTCATTATATCTAAAATCCTACATCATAAGCAGGGAAATGTAGAATTTCCTTCCTCCTTCAACTGTTCAATTCTTTTAGAAAACTTCTCTTGATCTTGTGTAATGAAAAGGGTCTCAGAGCTGAATAGCTGACTCATTTCATTAACACACAGGCTCAAATCGCTGGCACTGCAGAAACAGGACACAGTTAATGGAATTAGTAAGGCTCTCCTACAAATGCATAAAAACACAGCTTTAAAATTATTCTGATAATCATAGAAATGCCTCATAAGTGTCTTTGTAAGGCAAGATTCAAACAGTTTTAAAATATAGTCAAAGAGCATTAATATAGGTAAGTCAAAATTTGGGGTTAGTACAAAACCAGATTAATTGCCATTGTAGAACAATTTTGTTGCTCCTAACCATAACCTTATCCCTTTGCAACAGTATTTTTAAAATTAACAGTTTGGTGTGGGTTGATTCTATTTATGTCCTGCTCACAAATTGCTCATTTTTCAGTTTGTATTTAAACCTGAATTTTACAGAAATGTGATAACTAGTAATCAACATTGATTTGTGATGTGTCTTGGATTTTTGTAGCTGCCTACCTTTGAAGATTCAAAAAAAAAAAAAACCTTAACATGCCTTAGTTTACCTTCTGAGAAAAGTGGACAGAAAAACAGTCATCTCTGTAAGACTACAAAGCAATCATATAGCAGACAAAACTAGATGTTGTTTCTCCTCCAAATTCTAACTTCTTAATCACCTTCTCCCAAGAATGTGATTTTGAAAGATGAATAGCCAAAATACATATCTTGCATGCACACAAAACATATGTAAAATATCAGTGCAAACATATATACATGTGCACAGATTCTGTCTTCCTATTCACAGTGGTGGCTTTTAATCAAGAAATAATTGTAAGTCACCATTTGAGGGCTTGTTGGAAGGTTCAAAGTCTGAATCTGTTGCACCATTTGGCTGCAGAAGAAGGACTCCAGTTCACACATCTTCTCCTTTCTTTTTTTGCCTGTTTTAAATGGAACATCAACAACAGTTCAGCGGAGCTCAAAATTAAAGCTCAGGAATTATCGGTTAAATCTCAAAAAATTGCAGGGGGGAAATAGAGTGAGAAATTAGTTTCTTAATATTGACATGATACTGCAGCCTTCATTATAAATAAGATTGTCATCTGATATCATTTCAGTTTTACATATGGATTTCTTATGTCTTGGAGTGGATCATGAAAATTTCCTCCCAGTCCAGCAAAATCTAAAAAGATCTATTTGAAATGGTTTAATATTCATTAAACCAGAGCTTCTTGAAGGAATGTAGATGTTTGCACCACTGCTACCTGTGATGCTCGAAAACCTTCCTACAGGTGACTGTTGTTAATCAGCTAAATTGGCTGTGTGCCCTCCAAGGGAATTCAGAAAAACTTCCAGTACTTTCCCAAGAAAGTTCCAACAGCAAACACTACATTTGAAGTTGGAATTGTCACTGACTTTTATCCCTTCTTTCTTTAAGCCAGTGGAAAGATGCTGAGGTCTTGTTTGACTGCTAGGTGAATTACTATGTATGTATATGCACATATATACACACACACACACATATATATGTTTAAGTATAAATAGCATATTATTACTTTTTTTTTTTAAAACACATGGTTAGTTTTAGTGATTTTACAGAGAAGAAATTAGGGCTGACATTAAACAAAAAATTAGGAAAGAAATGTGTGAAAAGTGTAGAACAGCTAAGTCCCCTCATGTTCCTTACTACTGCCAAGGCAAGCCATTCAGCAATATCCCCTGAAGGACAAATATTTTACAACTATGACAAATACCTAAACTGCTAGTAGGTTATCTTCTGCTTTGTCTGTCTTTTCTTCATAATGTAAAAAAAAATGTTGATATTCTCTCCCTAGGTGGACTAGGAACAAACTGAGATTCTGTGCAGGAATGATTTTTATTTCCTTTAGTGTGTGTGATGATGCCTGATCAGATTATTGCCTTTCCCTGCCTGATGTAGAGAAACAAGGGCAGGATATGGAAAGCAGGCAAAGTAATTATTAAGCTTGCCATGAAAATTCTGTGCAATTCCCAACCGTGTGCTTGTGTCAATTTTTGAAATAGATGTTTCTGATTTAAAGCGGTTTGTGTTGAGATCAGACCACTGTGATTATAGGAGCTGGTTATGAACTGAGTTTAGACGTGAGGAAAATGTGTATTTCCTGCCCCTTGATCCTGGCAAAACAATATTGACCCTCTGCTAATGCAGGATGAGTCACAGAAAAATTTCTTGATTTTTCCCTGAGATGTTACAGCAAGAAGATCAGATTTTTAAATTGAATTTTGACAATTTTCAGTCAAAAACCTCACATGAGTCTCGGGTTGGTGCAGGACTACTCTGACTGACACTGTATTCTCTCTGTGTGTTGCATTCACTCACACAAATGCTTTCTCTTTTCAGTCTGTTTCACTATTCCAAAGCAGGGTTTTAGTGTGTAAAATGCACCTTCTGCCTGTGCTGTGCATTTTTGGTCTGTTATTTGTGACTCTTGAACTATCTGAACAACTGAGAATTGCAGAATACCAGAATGGTTGAGACTGAAGGCACATCTTGTCCAACCCCCTAATTAAAGTTTTTGAAACATTTCTTCACATAGAGTTGGCAATGCCTTTTTTTTTTTTTTCTTTTTTTTGGTGCCCTCTCCCAGAACTCCTTTCAGTTTGTCTGTATCTGTCTGGGTTTCATCAGGTGCAATATGGTAAATTTGGGCACATTGGAAGTTGTCAGTGGAAGACATTTAATTAGCTGTGTTGTCCAAAGAATCAAGTCTTTATTAATAGGGTGTAAAATCACAATAACATTCTTTGCTGTCATATCCATTTACAAGCTTATAACTAATTAGCTGTCAGTTCTCAGCCTTAGGTCCTTTCTTGTACACTTCTAGAACATCTTCCTTTTCCCAAAATATTGTTTCCATTAGACCTCTTCTCTGGGGCTGTAGCATTCCCAATGCTACAGTGCTAACTGAGGGGTCTACCCCTAATTTGATTAGTAATTAACTAGTTTACCAATTCAGTTGTTTGTTTGGGGTTTTTTCCCCCCTTTTCCTAATACTTCAAGGGTTTTGCACCTAAAAGCTAAAGTTCTTCCATGTTCTTTTAGTGAGTCCTTTACTACCTCTCATTGTGCAACTCTGACCTTTTATATAGGATGGCTGCCACATAAAACAAATGAATTCTGTACTCCAGGTATTTGCTAGCTCCTTCCTGATTGGTGTAGAAAGACATTTTCCTTTGTTAGAATATAAATGAGTGATGTACTATGAGTGAGGTACCTGGTGGTTTTTTGGGTTTTTTTTGCCTCCTAGGAGATCATTAGACGTGAAGTGTTTTCTCGGATAGAGAAGAAAAGGATCAGGCAGGGTGAGATATGTGAAGCTGGAGATGGTTTTGTGACTTACCTTGATGACAAAGACAGTGATTTTATTACTAGTAGTAATTTCTAATTTTAGTGTGATCTTTGTTTTCCTGACTGTTTGAGGGACCTGGAGATAATATACATGGCAATTATTTTTGTAACAGAATGAAAGGCATGTATTGATGTAAACAGATATATTTCCCAAGTGTCTTGTCTTTGTATAATGCCTTTCCATCTGCATATCGTTGGGGTTCTTTTTCCCCCCAGAAAACCTTATATTATTCCCCTATTTTCAAGTCCATAGAATCTGTAATTTTTTCTATTTAAATATTTGTGGTTCTTTCCAATTTATGAATTTCAGTAGCATGCAGTTTGCAGGCTCCAAGAATCCATACTGAAGACACCAGCCAATTGTATAAAGCTACATTAGATCTGCTGCTGTTACATTACAGAACTTTTTATTGGCATCCCTGCCCACAGCAGGGGAGTTGGGACTACATGATCTGTGGTCATTTCTAACCTGAATCAGTCTGTGGTTCTAGGATTTATTATACTAGAATATTAAAAGACTTTTTAGCAAGTCTTTATAATGTACTTCCAAACTATAAGGTGATTGCAGACAACTTGTCATTTAAAAATTCTAATAGTTTTCCAGACAAAACAATAGAGAAGCAAAAGTATTACCTCACAAAGAAGTAGAAATTCTTCTGAAATGAAAATCCTTTTATTTCTTCTAAAAATTGTGCCTGCTGGCCACAGAAATGGTTACTTAATGGTTTTTGAGACATCAACTTTTAGGAAAAATAACTTGAAAGTTCAGTTTTAAATAACCACGAATCTGAAACCCAGCACTTGAAGATTGCGTATCCAAACCAACATTGTCACAGCAGGCTCTGCAGCCTATCCATGCCCTTGCTCTTTATCTCTGTGTTTTATCCTTAAGAAAGGTGGTCAGAGAAAATATTTCTTTTTATTAAACCATATAAGTATTGGATAATACTAAAATCAATTTACTGCAGCTTGTTTTGTATTATATAGTGGAACACTGCTGACTGCTGTGGATGCATCTGAAAAACCTTTCATATCTAAAGATTGTCTCCAGGCAAAGGTGAAAACAAGAGCAATAAAGCAAAAGGAAATGATGAGTCTATTTTATGGAGGGAGAGAGGGAAGAGGACAACTTCCTTATTAAGCTTAGCAGGGTAGGGCAGGAAAGGACTATTTTCAGAAATAGTGACTTTTTGTCCTCCTGACTTAGTTTTACTCACAGTATCTTTATTTCTTCAGTAGTACAAGTCAATGCCAAAGAATATTTAATCCATCAGGTTCATGGTCCTGAATGTGTAGCTTTCCAGTGGCCTTCTGTGCATCACTAGGTCTGAAAGGTGGGAAAATGAAGTGCTTAAAGACATGGGTCAGCCTGGGGTTTGCCATCACCCTTGTTCATTTCTTGGTGAGTATTAAACATTGGTCCATGGTCAAACCCTGTCAGTTAAGGGAATACTCCATCTGATCCTGGGAATGTTAGCACTTGACAGTGGGATTCAGACCCTTGGTGAGGGAAGGTGTCAGGAAACCACCTTGATTGGCCTGTCCTTGAGATAATCATGTCTCTGAAGTGGTGCTGTGCATCTCTAACCACAGTCAGGACTCTGCTTTTGTTCCTGATATACCCTTGGTTTTATGGGAGTTGTTTGGGAGGTGTTTGGGTTTTCTGTGGGTTGGTTTGTTTGCTTGTCTTAGCAAATCAATCCTGAGATCATAGTAGCTCACGTATTAAATATTCATTTTCTACAGGCTTTGTTTTAGAAGATTGTTATTATTCATATATCAAAGGTCCTTTCTTTAATATTGTGTCTTAAAAATAACTTGCAGCCTATAAAATTAAGGGCTTTAAAAGGATGCATGAGTTAATCAATACTATGTTGGTTGCTAGAAGTAATACCTTATATTCTGTGTGAGATTTCCACATTAATGTTGGTTGCCTGCAAGATGATGTGGCATTACAAAGCACAGAATTAAAATATCTATTTTATACTGTCATTCATCTTAAAACTTCCTAGCTGAAGCACATTGTATTGTAAAAGAAATTAATGTTGCACATTTATTGCACCTGAAATGTCTGTATCTTCTTATTCTTCTCTAGTTGTTGTTTGAGGTCCCAGCTGAAATGAAGGTTTTAATAGATACTGAATTTACACATAATAAGACACAGTACATGCCCAGTAAAATTTACAATAGACTTTAGAGAAAATATACAAAAGGTCAGAGAAAGGAAGTGCTGTTATCTCAGTTTAATGAACAGAGAGCTAAAGCACAAAGAACACAAATAATTTCCTCACAATCACTCAGTAAGCCTACAGCAGGAATGAGAATGACACCTGCATTTTAAGAGACCTGATGGCTTGATTAGCAAAGCAAAAATATATTAAAAAAAATCTGCTTTCATTTTTTAAAATGGAATTGTTTATTGAAGTACTTTGTAATTCTTGCATGAAAGAAGCTGTAGAAATAATAAAGTTCATAATTAGGTCACTTTAAAAGCATCTGAGCTAGGCTCAGGTTTAAAACTTGAAGCCTTCCTCTGAAAGAATATTAGGGACCAGAGTGATACAGGGGCCAGTGATACAATCAGAGTCTTGGAGCTGCAAACAGTTGTCCTGTGCAACTGGGAAACAGGGACGGAAGTAAATTATAAAAAGTGGTGTGTTTGGTTTTGGGGAGGGCTCTTGATGCAATGTTTTCAGATAAGTTTCTAGTTTTGTAACTTTTGGATTTCTTTAAAAATATTAGCACAGCAATTCCTCTGAAGGCACCAAGTTAACTTGTCCTGTGGATGAATGCAGGTGAAAGTGTTTTGCAGGGGGATCAGTGACACACATTTTGGGTTTTGATTACACTACTTCATAAACAGTACAGATTCCTAAGGACTCTGACAGCCTATAAATTTCCAGTGTTTCTGAGGTTATCTATTACTTAAGCACACTTGAGTTATTGAATGGGCTCAGCACTGTTTGGCTGGAGGTGGGTGATAGCTCTGTAACAAGTGCTGCAGAGCACTGCGAGCACTAACACTGTGAGCCTTTGAAATAGTGGGACCAGAAATGGAATTGGATGCACAGCAGTTGTCTGGTGGGGGTGGGATGGTTTATCTGGGCTGTTACTGTGGCTCACCCATCTCTCTTGTAGAGAGAAGTAGCTCCTAATCCTGGTAGCCTGTGTTTTCCCCCTGTTTATCCTTCTGGCTCACCTTCTGCTAGAAGTCTTTGGCATTAGACTTGGGACACCAAGAGAATTGGGTCATTAACAAAACGGAACACTTTTCTTTACCATGCTTAGCTGGATTTTGGCATTTAATCTCCATGTACTTCTTTTAAAGGAAAATTTTGGTAAAAATTTGGTATCAGATATCGTTAGTAGTCTTTGTAATTGTGTTGATCTGTCTATACCATGTTCCCTATATACTAAAATTGGATGTTAAAGAGAGTCACTGCCTCTTGTGCTTCTGTCACATTAGTTGAATGGTAGAAGACTTAATTGTGGGCATGGTTTGTGTTTGTCATCAGAAGGCTGCCAGCACAGTCCCAGCATGGTCACCCCACATCTGAACAGCTCATCCTCATGTGCAGGCATGAGGTAGGACCAGAGATCTCCTTGGTCTCCTTAATTCAAGTAGAGCACCAATTTATAAACAATATTAAAAGGTAAGTTTCTTCAGGTGTTGTTTTGTGATTTCCCTGTGTTAATGCTTCTTGCCTGGAACTATCATTTCCTTCCCTCTTTAATCCTCCAGGGAGGTGTTTAACATGCTGATTCCTATACACAAACAAGCACATTCCATTTCAGCACAAATACCTCATTTTCTGTTCAGCATGGTAGACATGGCAAAGAAATTAGGAGATTTTTAGGGTGAAGCAATCCAGATGTCAGGCACCTTACCTTGAATTTTCCAAACGAATTGAGCATGAAGTCCAAGGAGATGACAGATACTTCTAGTGGAAAAATTGGCTTTGAGTTTCTTTTTTGTTACCAGAGACAATTCCAGTAACAGGAAATAAGGCACATGTTAATGTGTCTGCCAAGTGTGTGACATTTTGGTGTCAGAGAAAGGATGTGACAGAGAGGGAAACAAGCTGTGTGCTGAAATACCTGCTAGTGGCAGCCCATGCATCTCCTCGATGAGGGAAGCTCAGAAAACCCATTGTCACTGGCAACAAAATAATTCTACAGTGATTTTCTATAGTAACACTTGCCCAAATTAACCTAGTCCTGTGTGAAGTTCCCTCCTGTGAAAAATGTAAAGGCTGTCAAGTAGTTTTGTGATATTAATGCAAGCTAGAGGGTAGAAAAGTATTTGATGAAGTAGTTAGGTAAAACATACAAAAAATTTCTAGAAATAACATTTAATAAAGGCAGAGATGCCCTTTTTACTTCTTGCTATGTAGTGCAAACAAATCTGCTGTATTTTGAACAAGATGGATTTACTCACTGTCTCTTGAGTGATAGCCACAGAGAAGGTGTGCAGGCATAGACAGTGACTGAAAACACCCAGCACCTCAGAATTTTAGAGGATGCAAATTCATAAAGGATGCAAATCGTGCATTTGAGTTAATAAGGGTCTTTTTTTCCCTGCCTATCTTATGGTATACATGATGCACATGTGATATAGTGGAGAAGCTCAGACTACTGGGATAACACTTTCTGTTTTGGTATCCAGTTACTATTCCTGGGGATCATCTAGGTCACACAAGATATTCCTTGTCTGACGTGTTAAAAGAATACCCTTGATCTCTGCACTTACAGAAAGATTTTGTTTTAAATACAAGACAGCATCAAAAAGGTTGATGAATGAGTTGTGGGAATCTATTTGCATTCATGGGGAAAAAGGTTATCTTCCTTTATTATTTCCCTTTTTTACACACTCAGGTGACATGTCATAATCTGCTTAGCCCTTGTTTTCCCTCTAATCTGTTTTGCAAATAAATACTTTTCCTAGGGATATCCATATGTGCTAGGTAAGTTAGACAATGCTTGCTTTTTTTTTTTTTTTTGGTGAATCAGTTAAAATACTCGAGGTAAAATTCAAAGATATCATCTGCTTAAACAGGCATTAAAATAAAATGGATTTTTCTTCATTTCTAGGTGTTGTATTTGATACATTTTTTTTCCTCTAAAAAGTATATTTTCTCATTTCATATTATAAACAAGAAATTAATTTACAGTGTGAATAGAGGTTTGGGAATAAAAAGGACCCGAGACACTAAGGATTAGTTCCTAACTCAGTTGTAGAATAACCATTCTGGAAATGATGTCTGGAAACAAATCAACTTATACTTTCACCAATATTCTCCCTTCTCCTCCAAGGAGTAAAGGCTTTAAAATGACAGAAGGTAGGTTCAAGTTAGATATTGGGAAGAAATTCTTTATCCAGAAGGTGGTGGGGCAGTGGCACAGGTTGCCCAGAGAAATTGTGGATTCTTGCGAGTGCTCAAGGCCACATTGAATGGAACTTTGAGCAACCTGGTCTTTGATAGAAGGTGTCCCTGCCCATGGAAGTGGGTTGGGATTGCATGATCTTCAAGGTCCCTTCCAACCCAAACTGTCCTACAATTCTGTATGACTCCTCTAATTCTCCTCTTTCTCTCCTCCCACTACCTAAATATATTTATTTTTAGGTGCCTGAAGGTGGGGGGAGCAATAGTGTTGTTCTCTACCCAATTTACTGGTTTAGTTTGGTTTGGTTTTTTCCTACCTGAATGCATGTTAATCCCTGTATAAGGCCAATGTCCTGGTAATCAGAACAAATGAGGTTTCTGTTAACATTTCCTCATTGCTTTGCTGGTTTTTAATCAGGACTGCTGGGCACTCTGGCTACATCCATCCTTACAGTATTTACAAAGCCATTTCAAAAGAGGAGAGCTGCTTTGATGGAAGGTTTTTCAACTATAACTGATTCCAGTCAAAGCCTTTACTATGTTATTCCATATTCTTTCTAGATGATGGATAAATTCAGTGCCTTATTTGTGAAAGCATGTATTATCTAAGGTATCCATGCAGTATTTTACATCAATAGTCCCTTTGTTTTCACTCTTAGTATTTGCTTCTCATTTCTGTTCTTGTTACAGGGTGAGGTGAACCTAGTGGTAAGTACCAGTTTATGGTTTCTGTCAGTGCATCCAGGCAAAGGTAGATTTCTGTATTATGAAGGGAAAACCCCATTATTAAATGTGATCAATTGCTTGTTAACAAAACTTAAAACCACCCCTTGCCACATAAAGTGCTCAAAGGGAAATCATTAGTTCAGTCTTTTAGTTGAATCCAGGTTACAGGTGCATTCCTTTGCTTTGAAGTTTGGTGGTTTTTTTTTTTCAATGCTCAGAGTCCTGGGGAGCTGACCTTCCTGCAGGTAAGTCACACATTAAAGGAATTTAAAATATTAGAGAAAATACGCAAATGTACATGTACACATGTGCACTGAAAAGGGATCAGGCAGAATTCCTCGTTGAAAATTATCTGGGTTTCATGGTTTAATTAATAGTATTGCACAGATAAATTGAGGGCAGCAGAATGATCTGGCAGTGAGAATCTCTCATGAGCAGTGAGGAGTGAGTTGTTATACATGACGTTGTTCCCCAGTAGCTGAAGATAGTAATGGACAGGCTGCTGGCTCAGACATTAATCTTCTCAGCTATATCCATAAATGAAATGTCATGCCTAACAACTCCTCTTTTATTGATATTTCATCTTAGCTTTCCCTGATTAAAATTAATGTCTGTGCATGTATGTATAAAAATGGGGATTAAAAGATCTGCATATTCAGATGGTCAGAGATGATGCATTCACACACACACAGAGCCCAGTTTCAAAGAGCAGATAGAATAAAAATCAGTTGCAAAAAGTCAGAGCACCCGTTCTTAACAAACATGACAACCTGCCAAAATTTCATCTTGAGATGTGTGCTTAAGACTGTGACAGAGATAACCAGAAATTACTGTGCACTGGGATAGCAAATTAAAATCCAGTAGTCAGTGAGGCCACAGGATATTGGATTTGAGACCATGAAGAGGTTGTCAGTGTTTATGACATTTCATTGCTGGAAACATATCAGTGTACTCAATGCATGTATATATTTGAATGCTAAAGCTGGGTGAAGGCTAAGTCAAATCCATAGGAAAACTTGTCATCATAAGCATCTGAGCATCCTCAGCTCCAGTCAGTGGTGGGGACCATGACTATAGGAATGTACAGATGAATGAAACAGAAGTGAGATGTTTTATTGAAGTTAAAAATTGACTTTGGGTCCAGTTCAGTGTGGCTGGTCTGCTGAGGCAGTATTAATGGGAAATAAGGAAATGGAAGTTCCAGGGCGTGATGGGGTTCGAACACTGCTGGGGGGAGGGTCTTCCTCCTCAAGCTGGTTTTTCATTGCCCTGTGCAGGGATGGGAGTTATCACTGGGGTGAGAGAAGAGACAAGAGTTGCACTGAGTTTTCCAAGTATGATGCATTTGTTCCGGGTCTGTTCAGAAGAAACTGATGTTATTTCTCAAAAGCAGGAATTAAATCCCTAAGTTCTCGATTCATCAGTTTTAGCTTGGCAATTAAATCTGTTGAATTTTACTTGTTCCACCCTACTTACTAATCAAACAGAGCATTTTATATGTTCTCATGCTTTGATCAGCTTTGACTAAATCAGAGGCTTTTCAGAAAAATAGTTTAATGAGCTGTGACAGAAAGGTAAAACTTTAATGAACTTCCCATGTACAGTTTTAGGGGTGTTTTATGGATCACAGTGTGAACCATGACTGACATGCTAAAGTGTTTTGTCCTTTGCCTCATCGAACTTATTAGACTTTTGCCTTAAAAAGGGCAATATTTCTCTTGAAACATCATCTCCCATCACTTCTGACCACAGAGCCAACCTGTGTTATCTGACAGTAAATACATAGCCTCATCAAATCACTTATCTTCCCGTGTTTCAGCAGTAATTTTGAGGGAGTCTGAATAAATTACCTTGCAAATGGTACAGCTGCTCTCAAACAGCAGAACTAATGAATTGTCATGACTGGAGAGAGGGAGAGGTGCCTTGCATCTGTAATCTGAGACAGCTGACAGGATGATGCCTGATCAGGTTTAGTCACCACTGCTAATTACAGGCTGAGAAATTACAGGCACTTTTAAGTTAATGGCTGGTAGACACCTAGAGATAACTTACAACAAGAAAGGACTTGCCCTGAGGCTTAGAAAGGGAGTGGGAGGGACATTTTGTACTGCTGAACTGACCCTCCAGCAGTGACTGTCCAACCCCAGCCTTTTAATATCCATGGCATTCTGGTTCCAAAGACATTCTAAATACCAAAGCTGGGGACCTTTCTGTGTTAATTTTATTTTATTAATAGAGATATATTAATACTTTGAAGGCAAGTGTCTCAGTCATAAGAAAGAATTAAATTATTCTCCTCCGTCAATTCTTCTCAGCTAAGTGTGTAATGTTGTAATGAAAAATGTCATTGGTGTGATGGTTATACCAACAATAAAATAATTTTTTCTCTGTTTTTATCTGGAGATACTAAATCTAACATGTCAGTTACATTTCTAGAGTGGGTTTGAGTGAGTAGTGAATACTAGCTCAGTCAGCAGAGTTTTAAATCAATCCTAGTGTTCTGTAAAAGCAAGAGTACCTTGTCAGCTTAGAAAATGTTAATAGACTATCTGGCAAGCATGACTTGAATTACAATTTCAAACTTGTATTTCACTATACTCATCATTTTTGTTTTTTATTATTTTCTCTCAACAGTGACTTGTGCAAATTCTCTGGTAAGACAGACCAAGTATTTCATACCACAAATCATGATACATAAACTAAGGCGAAGGTGATAAATGAGAAAGGTAGGTAAAGGACACTAAAAATACAGTAAATTCAAGGAGTTGGTAATACTGTACATGCTTTTGTGCTGCTTAATATTTACCAGCCTGGGAATTTTCCTTCCAGATCTGCTGCAGTATTCATCCTCTCTGCTATCTAATAGAGTCAGCAAAATCTAACAATCAATGAAGGTCTTAATACTCTGCTGCTGAAATGCTCAGACTTGCTTTGATATCTCCATATTGGCAATAAAAAATCCAAGAACAGAAAAAAGCCACATGGACATTTTCAAAGCTACAGAAACCTCTTTTTACTGATAAACTGATGTAAATCAAGTTCTTTAATTTATCAAGATGACAATTGAGATGGGATTTGATTGCTGTTATGTGAATGGTTTATTGTTGGCTAAAAGGAGGGATGGTGAAAGGGCCTCTAATTTTTCAGGGAAGAGCATGACATATTCTGATTTATGGGCAAATTCTAGTGACATATTATGCCCAAATGTTTAATCTTTCAAAAGTGATGGAACGAGCAGAGCAGCCCACAGAGGTAAAAGGCAAGTTTAATGTTTCTTTATCATATCATACCTAACTTCTGGAAACTATGCTTGAGGATATTGGAAGTGAACCTACATGCAATAGAGGGCTACATTCTTTATTTGTATTACTCTTTGATCTATTTGACTTAGAATTTGAGCACATAAACTTAGGCTTCTGGGCTAGAAGTGTTTTTCTTTATCTGAAATATATACTTGCATACTAAGCTTGGTATGATGTTTAAGTATTAAAAAAAAAAAAAGTTATTGCAACTGAATTTCTTGTTTCTTCCTGCCCAATTCCATTTACTTCTGGTGGCATTTGAAGAGTCACACTAGTTATATGTGAATGCAGAAGAATCTCAGTTATTGGAGAACTGACTAAAATTCATCACAGGTCTCGCAAATTTGGCTTCTGTGCAGAGAGTTCTTCTGTGCAGACATCTTCATAGACATAGAGAGAGTGTGAAAAGCTACAAAATATCTTTTTATATTTTCAAAATGAAAATTGTAAAGATAAAGCTTGGTAATTCATTCAAACTTTGGAAAGTCATGAATATTCTTACATTTAGGTCACTATTTCCATATATGGAAAGTTTTGAGAGGGAAAACCTTATTTATACATTCTGCTCGAGGGAAAAGTAAATTGCTGATAACCATGAAAAGCTTCATTAAAAAAACCCTCACATCAGTTCATACTATGGCTTTCCTGGTTACCTTCCTAGGAGGAGCTTTCTTAGTTCTCTGATCAGTAAGCCATTGCATAAAGGATTATTCAGAATTGTATTTGTAAATTCAATTTTTGTGTGTGTGCCCTTAGACTCTGCTTGGGCTATGGTAAAATAAGCAAATGTATTAAGGTCAACAATTTTTCCTATGGAGAAACTGAGGATTCGGTAGAACTCTCCACTAAACACTTACGCATCCACTTCTTTTCACCTCCCTTATGTCCTGATTCCACAAACAAAACTCATGGCTCGCTATCAATGACCCTTCACCTGACTGCTCTGAGGATGCCTGCAGTGTGCAGGCTTCTCAATATGATGATAACTCTCTGTTCTGAATGACAGGCCTCAGAGATGCCCAAATTATTCTTTTGTGTTGTTTATGAATTGCAGAAATTGTTTTGGAGGCTGCATCGAGGGTGATTGGTTCCATAATAATTTGGGAACTTGTGACCTCACTCAGAAATGTCCAGTGACTGATCCAGTGCAGAGTCAGGTTTTAAAGGGTTTGTGTTTTTTTGAGGGTTATTTCTTTTGGGGATTTTATTGTTTTGTGTGCTGTTCTGACAGGCTTTATTTGGATTACCTTATTGCACATTTCCTTAGTAAAGGAGCAGTATGCGTATCAGGGAAACATGCTTTTAGTTGGATTAAGATTTGATTTAATAAATAACATGCAAACATAATTGCCAATTGGAAAATTACTTGTTGAAGATGCTGTGGTGAAGTCCTGAAACAGTTGTTATCTTTCTGGGTTCCTGACTAGGCATAAAAATCTCCTATGCTTTAAAGGGAATGCAAGTGAAAACTTGTTCAAAACTTGTTACGTAATTTTTTTTTTCCCCTAAAGCGGCTTAAAATTTCCAGTTAATGTAGAAAGCAGTTATAAACGGATTCTGAGCTGGGATTGGAGGAAGAAATTATTTTCTATTTCCTGACTGAAGTCCAGTAAGTTATTTTGTTTGGGACTTTTTAGGTTTTTTTCATTCTTAAGCTGAACAAACTAGAAACAGGAAAAATATTGCCTGTTTCATCACTGTTGTACACATTAAACCATCTTTTTTTTTAATGTATGTCACTTAATTGCTGATGCTGAAGGATGCCACAAAACTGCAGAAGGCCTCTTGTTCACTGTAGTGAAAGCCATGGTGATAGTGATGCTGGGTAAAAAGTTAATTGTCCTGATTTAATATCTCTTAAAGGAATTACTTTTGGAAGTTGAGTTAGGGAAATAACAGATGTCCAAAAACCCCAAAACCTTTTTACTTTGCAGTGTGGGAAATTAGAAATTATAATAAATGATGTCTGGAAACCTGAATTCAGTCAGGAATCCCCCTCAGTTTTATTTTCTCTAAGGACACACTGTCACCTGGTAGATGAGATCATCATTGTTTGTAATGGCACAGAACTCTGCACAACCCAATTTATCCAGCCTCTTTATGCTGGCTTAACTTTTAAACTGGTTTCATCTATTTTTGCAGATTAGATGCTGAAGGCTTTTGAAAGAGGAAAAACCCCTAGGTGGTGAACTGAAGTGGCAGAACACCATCTCCAGGGGAAGCTACGTGGGGAAGTCGGGGACTGCAAGTGTTGTCGATCACCTTGTTAATCTGGTAAATGCTGAAATGCTACATTCACCTTTTCAAAACTAGTAGGATGTGCCTTTTTGCAAAGGAGAAGAGGAAAAACAAGAAGGTATTTTTCAGAAGTGACCATTTGAGGGATTATAAATTAGGCGAATCATTTCAGAGTAGATCTCCTTGGATTTTTGGGGTTTTTGGAACTAAACTGTGTGCTATGATAGACAAATACCCACAATTTAGCAAAGTGGTTTGTTTTATTTTTTTTGTAATTTAAAAATCTAGAATTTTGTCTGAAGTGATTTTTTTGTAGCTGAAGTAATTCATATGCACTTGTATAGAGAAAGGAAGGATAACCATTCCTTATGCTCAACAGTTCTACCTGAAAGGGGCCCATTCACAAAATTACTCACCCAAAAACCTGAACTTGCATCCTCTAGGACAGAAGGGACCTCGTGTTGATGGTCCCCAAGGAAGACATGTCTCTGAACTGTAATGAGCTGCCAGGAGCCAGCATGGCATAAGAGTAACTGGTTACAGAGTCAGTTTTTTCCAAGGCATCCTGTGTTTAGTATGGATCCTGGCACAGGACCAGTGCATCCTGCCTTCCCAGTGACTGCTTTCACCAGATTCACATGCAGCAATGCATGCTGCAGAGGAATTTGGCATAAATAGTCTCCTACAACACATGTAACAAAGCTCTAGTTGTCTGGTGTAGAGGGATTCATAAATGCATGGTAAACAAAAGCATTTTACCACCATTAAAAAAAAAAAAAGAAGTAACTTAAGGACATGTTCATATTCATGTTCATAATAATGATAAAAGAAAAGCTTGGATGAAACAAAATCTTGTAGTACTGCCTGTAAAATCCCTTAGCACTACAGCTTTTGAAGTGTTTTACTCCAGTTTGCATTTATGCTAATGAACATTTGAATATTTCAGTGGCTTTGTGTGTTTGCTTCAGTCTGACCCAATACTATGCTTCTAAGATCATATGCTGTGGGATAAAATGACACCTTTTGCCTACACTGGGAGCACGTGTTCCTTATTCCTCACTTCAAATTGTCACTGGGACCAAGCCTGCTTGCAGTGTGGTGGTATTTTTTCCCACAGATGACAGGCTGCTGTTGTTCCAGACATCTCTCAAATGGTCAATGGGATGATGAGACAAACACCTGTTTGTTTGCACAGTCTGTATAATCTGTACCATTTTTGCAGATGGTGCTGTGCACAGTTCTGTGAGGTATGTGCTAAATAGCCATGAAGGACTTGGAAGCAATGCTGGAAAAAATATAGACATTTAAACTTCCAGCAGTTCCCCTCCCATCATATTTTTAAACCTGGCTGGGCACAGGAGAGCACAGAAAGGGGAGGATTTCAAGATTGCAAATGTTCTTGGGCTGCTAACATGCCATTTTTCAGCTATGAAAGAAGCCTTCTGTAATACAGAAATGAAGAGGTTTACCCAGCAGAAAATAAGTATTGCCATTTTACTGTTTTTGGCAGGAGGTGGTGGTTCATCATTTGGACACATCAGGTACTTTCTTTGTGACTATCATATAATTTAAAATGACAGTGTTTCAAATGATGACAAAATGACAAAGCACTGATCTGTGGTGGAAGTCTAGCATGGAGAGAGAGCTGCAGCCAGACAAAATTGTCTTGCAAGGGAGTTGGACAAACACTTTGCTTTCAGTTTATTTATTTACTGTCCTTTGCTGATTTACTACCAGGGACCAGGATCTGTGAACCTTGTTGTGAATGTCTCCAATTTGTGGGGCATCGTCCATGGCACTTTCTCCTCCAGCATTTTGAGGACTTGATTATACAATATTGTTCATCCCTGTGAAAACAGAGCTGAAATCAAACCTAGTGCCTTTGCTGTGGCTGGAATACTTATGTCCATCCACACAGTAAGGGAAAAAAATGCATGGTTAAAACTTGCTTCACTGGTTTAAATTGTCACAGTTGCCTTTGTGATTCTCAAGTAGCAGAGACTTTTGAATTTTGGAGGTACATGTTGTGCTGAACTTCTACAGCCTGAGAATTCCTGAAAGTACACAGAAGTTGCCTTGTGACAAACACTATGAGCTGGCCAGCATCAAGAGCTGATGGTAGGAAAGTGCCCTTTGGCTGGGAGTTTACTGCTGCCTTCAGAGATCCATAATCCCATACAAATTTTCCCCTCAGGGACTGAGACTTAGAGGATGGGAGTGAAGACAGATTTTGTGGTCACAAAAAAAAAAACAAAGTATTTTCTGTAGGAAAGTAGTGTATGTTATAAGTATAGTGATTAAACAAAGTGTAGCTAAAATTCCATCTAACTAAAAATGCCTTCCTTTTTGGCAAGGACTGAAGTTAAATGAGATGCTTGAACTGTATAAGCACATACCAGACAAGTGCTAGTGAATAATATTACTATCTTAGAATCTGAAGTTATTTCTAAATGTAACACAGCTGTTTAAACTGAAATTAATAGACAGGCATCATGTGCCAGTTGATTTTTCTGAAGTCATGTTCACTGCTGTTCCCAGGAGAAGCTGTGAGTGTGGGATTGATTTACAGTGAGAATGAGGCTGGTTATTATCCTGTCCCCCATTTGCCAATGGGTTTCCTTTAAAAAGTATTCCTGCCCTCCTTCCCACCCCCTGTCCCTGCTAGGTTGCACATGTTGAGGCAAGAAATGTGGGGAGCTGGAGGAAGGTGTTCAGACAAACCCCCAGCTTTAACTCAGCCAAGGGAATTTTTGATGTGCTGCCCCTGTTACTCAGTACTGAAATGGCTAATACTCAGGTCTAGGAGGATGTCCCTTTCTCTAGTCAGTTAGGAAATGTGAATTCTCTGACTGACTGGATGGTCTGTACATGTGATTTACAGGTTTGAACTATTCAGTGGCTGTAACCAATTGTAAAATGTCATAAATGGAAGACTATCTTGACTGGAGCCTACCCAATGTCTTTCAGATCAACAACTGTCTCTGTAAGTATGACTCTTGGTCAGGAAATTACATGGTGTTAAGGAAAAAAATTTTCTGCCCAGTAGTTATTCTATGACTGTGTTCAGTTTGAACTTCTCTCATTATTTTTGTGATTTACTTATATTTCTAAACAAACATACACTGCTAGCCCCCCCAAATCTAAGGCTTCTACATACCACTTTGAAACAAAGCATTAAATCCCCAACCCATGGGCTGTAGGAGCCTCAGATTTTCCAAGTACTGTTTCAAAATGCGGGCTTGGTGTGGCTGGTCAGCAATGCACTTTGGATCAATGCACTGATTTCTTGCTTCTACCTTCAAGCCTATGCTTTTAATCTTCTGTGGAGCTATACTGAACAGAACAGCTGGCCTATAATTGGGGGAGATTGCTGCAGCCACTTATCTCTGTGGGTGTTCCTCCTTTTCTTGGTGTTATTGCAGTTAAAATGGTTATCACTTTTATCTACTGTGTCTTCCTAAGACAAAAATAAGCATGTGCTGCTTACCTTCTCAGTATTATTGAATAGTTTCAGTGTAGAATGATTTACTCTTATTTTTTCTTTTTTTTTTTTCCTGCTGATCCCTGGACCTATCCCAGCAGAAGTTGTGCATTGTTATCATTTACATGCTGTTTAGTAGGAGCAAGCAGGATCCAAATGAGCTTAAAAATTTCTATCACGAGGGAGTGACAAAATCTTTTATTCTAAGACTAAAAAATAAAAAAATCCAAGTAATTTTATGACTGTGCACCCAAATTCCACAGGTTATTCAGGTCTTGTTACACTACCTGCTTTACATGCCATATTACTGTTTTCTTGTAATTCTGAATGCCCCTGGGCCAGTGCCCCTCTTATTGAGACAGTCATTTCCTAACTCATGCAAATTGGGAAGCCATACTGGGGTGATCACAGTTCAAGTGACTGTTGGAAGAGGGCCTATACTAAGTAACACATTAGAAGTTGAGAAATCTGATTTCAGTTATTATCTTTAGCAAATATTTCTAGTGTGACCTCATATGATCCATTAATCAGTCTGGGTGTGAGCTGTAGCCTGCCAAGATTAATATAAAGGTGTTTCTTTTGAGTTTGGTGAACTTCAGCATCCTCATCCACTAAGTGGGGCCATTGCTTTCCTGTTTCTCCTCTTTTTCTGTCAAACAGGCAATGCCTAAGTGTACATTTAGGCATCTGGGAAAATGAAACCACATGGCTCTGGCAGCATGCAAGTATTGTTACTAATGATGGAAGAGAACAACTTTTCGAAGGTCAAGTTACCACACATCCAAACTCTGGAAAGCATTTGTCATGCCCTGGAAATCAATCTGAAATCTGATCAATCTTTGAGAATAAATCACCACAGAAAGCATGCATTAGGATATCTCTTACTGAAAATAACTCTGGAGCTGATTTCCTGGAAGCAGAATTAGGTATGGTGTTGGTAATAGGACTCGTGTCCTGGAAGGAGGCTTGTGCCTGGAAACCAGCAGGGACACCGGAAGGAGCATCAGTGCTTACAGAGGGAGGGACTGAAGGTGCTTCTTTCAGCTCAGTGGAAAGCTGGATTTCTGTTCAGGTATGCCATTATAAATGTTACACTTATTCTGAAAGTTTTTACTTTACATTGGATAACTTGTAATAGACAAATAATATCAGCTCCATGAAGACTTTAAAATAGGAAGAGGATGATAACGTCCTGAGGGTTGGTCCCATATCAGAGTTCCTTGTACTACAAATCCACGTAAGTAAAAAATAAGAACACTTGAATGTTTCATAAAGCTGAGCATATTTGATAGTGCCATATCATAAAAACCCTGTATCTTGGGTATCTGGGTGTAGGAGTTGTAAAAGTGTCAGATTTATTCTAGCAATTCTCTGGGTTCATAATTTTTAATTGCTTTTATTACTTGTAACTCAAGGCAGAGGTCCATAGAAGCAATCTGCAGTTTGTCCTCTAGCCACACCATTTCATGTAACAGAGCCAATGTCCTCTGCACACAGAAAGCAAGCAAAGCCCAAAGATGAAAGCTCTGCCTGGGATTAATTGGTGAAAATAAAAAAGGTATTAATAAGAAAATAGTTGAGGGCTATCACAGGTCTTCACTCCTGAACACAGTCTAAAACACAACCCTAAACCCTGGTAGGTCTGCTCTGTGCCTGTTTAACCATTTTTCGTTTTAATGGTTTGTGCTAATGTGGGCTGGAACAAATGGAAGGGCTGTAGGGGGGCAGGAAAAAATCCTTCTGCTTTAATGTTCAGTTTTAAATTATTTTCAGGCAAAAATAAAACGATGTAGTGCACAATGCATTAGCTGCACACTCCAGCTAAGGAAAGGGGCTGACTTGGAAGAGAAGGTGACTGAGACTGAAAGCAACACAGTACAAAGAGAAATGTCAAATGCTTTTATAAACTGCATTTCTCCTGTTCTTTCAGTTTATTCATAATACTCTGTATTTAAAGTAAGTAAATAAATAAATAGTCTGGATATTTTTTCTGTTTTTTTCTTTTGCCATTTGTATACTTTATTCAAACCATTTCTTTTCAACAGCTTTTTGTCTTTCATTCCATGGCAACAAAGAGGCAAGGCTCCTCTGCAGAAGCAGTATAGTCCTCCACACAGCATCCTCTCTGTGCTGAGGTAGGTATAAACCCACAGCAGTTATTAGGATTGCTAATATTTTTGACAGTAATGAGACAGTTCCTAGAAATGCATTATTAAGATGATGGTGTTACCCACAGCTAGTGGTGATCTCCAAGATTTATTACATTAAGGCAGCCTTAAAATCTTCAAATCATAGACAGCTTTATCACAATTTATCTCTTTCAGTAGCTGTTATTGCTCAGCCAGACCTCTTTTTCTTCCTCTTGCCTTCTCAGATGAGCAAGGCGCTTTGGTGCTCAGTTTTCTCACACTATGACTGGATCAAACAGGCCAAAATCCACATGGTTTTGAAACAGGAGGAGTATTAGAAGAGGGAGATAACAGTCAGCTAGAACAGACATGCACTTGATTGGTCTGGTTGTATAGCTGACATTTGTGAGCATAAACAGGGGGAGAAGTAACAATAGCATTTTTAGATAAAATAGTAGTAGATAATAAATTTTAGTTTTGTAGTAAATACCACTGTAATATTATTTCTTGCAGTATATTTCTAGCTATTGTGAAGTAGGTTTCTTTCTCACAAAAGGATCCATAATCTAAGGAGAGTCTTGAGTGGCAGCCTAGATATGAGAAATGTTATTTGAATTAGGCATAGTTTATATTCCTGTCCATGTTTATAATACTTTCCAGAGGCTCTTCCTCACTTTTAGGCCTTCTCCACAAAAGTACATGCAATAAAAATGTTGCTGCCACCAGCTTGTATGCCTGAAAGGTCAATTTTTTTTTGTTCTAACTTTATCAGTTTCTTTAATAAAAGATATTAACTCCCTTCACAAACCTGTCTCACAGAGAGAAGAAAAATATCTCCAGCTCCAAAGAAAATATCACTTCTATTTAATGATTAAAACAAATCAAGGTGAGAGAAGACATAAGGCAGCTACCAGAAAACTCTGGTGAGTAGTAAGCTATAAAAGCTTCAGATTTGTGGCAAATCTGAAGGTGGCTTTTGTTTTCATAGTAAAATTGAGCACAATAGAGCAAGAACTCTTTCAAGACTGTGGTTAAAAATAAGGAAAAGAATCCTTCCTTCCTGACAATATGGACTATGAACTTCTTAACTGCAGAAGGTGCTACAGCAGCTCAGTACAAATCCCATTTCTTCAGCCTGACTCATGGAACATCCACGGTGTAAGGGGAGACCAACACCAAATTCACGGCTTTAACTGTGAGGGAAGACTGAGCTTACTGATAGAAGGCACCATTGGATTCATCATAGGAAAGTGAGGTGAGGAAACTTCATAAAGCCTTGA
Organism: Climacteris rufus; assembly: GCA_013398175.1. NCBI lineage: Eukaryota > Metazoa > Chordata > Aves > Passeriformes > Climacteridae > Climacteris > Climacteris rufus. The sequence continues at coordinate 1,895,950 of VZRZ01000890.1, read as the reverse complement.
ATATGAACACACATCAAAATCAGAGGATAAAACACCAAGATAATACCAATAACATCATTCTAACACAAATATTTCATAATGATTAACATTAATTAATAATAACATGCATTACATTCCTATGAAATCTGATACCCATAATAGTACAGTAATATTGATAGGAAATTATTATAATAGTAACAATAAGCATTACATTTCTATAAAATATGATACATCTGGTATTATAATAATGCTAATTGTTAGTAATTTATAGCAAGTAATAGTAACAAGTATTACATTTCTATAGAATTATATCTGTGATATTACAATAATAGTAATTGATAAGAGTTGATAGTCATTGAAAATAACAAAACTCATTACCTTTCTATAGAATTTAATACCTGTGATATTACAATAATACTGTTAGTCATTGATAATAAGCAATAGTAACAAACAAGCATTCCATTTCTATAAAATCTGATACCTCTGAAATTACAATAATACTAAATGATAGTAATTGATAGCAAGTAATAGTAACTTGTAGTAACAAACAATAAGTCCTACATTTCTGTAAAATCTGATACCTGTGATATTGTAATAATAGTGATTGATAAGAGTTGATAGTAATCGAAAATAAAAAAACCCAAGCATTACTTTTCTATAGAATCTGATATTACAATAGTACTAATTGATGGTAACTGATAGTCATTGATAATAACAAATAAGTATTACATGTCTATAAAATCTGATACCTGTGATATTGTAATAATAGTGATTGATAAGAGTTGATAGTAATCGAAAATAAAAAAACCCAAGCATTACTTTTCTATAGAATCTGATATTACAATAGTACTAATTGATGGTAACTGATAGTCATTGATAATAACAAATAAGTATTACATGTCTATAAAATCTGATACCTGTGATATTGCAATAATACTAATTGATAGTAATAGATAGTTAATAAAAGTAACAATAAACATTACATTTCTATACAATCTGATACCTGCGATAGTACAATAATAGTAATTGATAGTCATTGATAGCAAGTAATAGTAAGTCATAGTAACAATGTGTTAAATTTCTATAAAATCTGATACCTATGATATTACAATAATACTAATTGATAAGAATTGATAGTAATAGTAACAAACAATAGGTATTATATGTCTATAAAATCTAATACCCATGATATTACAATAATACTAATTGATAAGAATTGATAGTAATAGTAACAAACAATAGGTATTATATGTCTATAAAATCTAATACCCATGATATTACAATAATACTAATTGATAGTCATTGATAGTCATTGATAGAAATGAACAATAAGCATCACATTTCCATAAAATCTGATACCTGCGATACTATAGTGATGGGAATTGATAGTCATTGGTGACAACAAACAACAAGCATTACATTTCTATAAAATCTGATACCTCTGAAATTGCAAGAATACTAATGGACAGTAATTGATAGCAATTAATAAGACGTCATAGTAACAAACAGTAAGTATCACATTTCTAAAAAAATCTGATACCCGCAATATTGGAATAATACTAATTGATAGTAAGTCACAGAGACAAACACTTGCATTCTACAAAATCTGATACCTGTGATATTGCAATAATACTGAGAGGAAGTGATAATAAGAAACAAGCATTCCATTTCTATACAATCTGATACCTGTGATATTACAAGTAATTGATAAGCATTGATAGTCATTGATAATAACAAGCAATAAGTACTAATTTTCTATAAAATATGATACTTGTGATATTACAATAATACTACTTGATAATTAATGATAGTAATTAATAGTAATAGTAACAAACAGCAATCATGACGTTTCTATTAAATATATTAATAATAAAAGTAATGACAAGAATAATAATGGCAATAAGATGTTAGTCTACTGGAAGTAAAGAGACCTATGCTGTTTCTAACAAGTAGAACAAAAGCCCCAGTTCCTATTTTCATCCAGTGCATTTTGTTTCAGGTTCAGCATTTGAATCACACCCCTCTCTGGCTGTGACTAATGAGATAAGTCATCACTGTACAACAAGGAAGAGCCAAGCCTGTACAGAGTTCATCATCACACTGTGCTCTGCATGGTCACTGGTTGATTATTGAAAGATGTTTGTGGAAAATAAGTCTAAAGTTCAACTTTGGTCGATGATCACTCTTTCTGCACCATTTAAGCGCATCATTTCATTTCTAAATGGTACTGATTACAACAATTCATGGGCAACCACAGCCATTTTCTGAATGGAAGGGCAAGAGAAATGTGACCCTGTCATAAAACAAAGCACATACTACAGTGAGCAGTTCTACCATGGGCTGAAGGCTCAGGGCTGGGGGGGGCTATTTCCATGTGTGATTAAATGCATCTCATTGGTATAATGCCTTCACATTTAAACAACTTAATTTTTAAATCACCAGATAATTGTGTAATTGTGGTATTTCTATTCCCTTTGATGAATCAGTGTCTCATATCTAACGGTTCTGTGAAAATAAAATTGCTGGACAGCACCTACACCTCAGTTCTGTGATGTCACTGGGGCTCAGAGCTGGGACCTGGTGCAGGTAAATTATGTTTTACTTGGAAAATGCACCTACACCTACTAGGGCCAGTTCACTTTTCATTCCAAGAAGCACATTACTCACAACAGGCCAGTCAGCTGCTTCTGATTTATCCTTGTAGCAGCTCCTTTGAAGGGTGTTTTGTCTGGGAAGCTGCACCATTGCTGTCAGAGGAAGGTAAATCCACAATGAACAGACTGGTTGGCCTCTCCTGAAAAAAATATACCCAAAGCATTTTGAATAAGCAGCTGCGTTCTCAATGTTCTTTTATGTTTTCCCATTTTGCTAAAACACAAGCCATCACCTGAATACATTTGATTTGAATCAAATTGATGTAAATGTTTGTCAAAGGTAGGAATAACACCAAGGATGCTAAGGAAAAAAACAGCTAAATGCTATCATTTAAATACATCAGTCGGTTTGGGAGAAACAGCTGGATTTGTACAAATACACTGGTGGTGCTTCACTTCTTCACAGTCTCCAGTGATGAATAAAACAAGTAATTACAGGCACCTACAGGTAACCTTTAATTCTTTCACTTCACCCAAATGGAATGTGGCACACACTTTGCAACCCCAGTCTACTGTGAAACTGCATTGCCCCAGGCTATTGGCTCTGCTAAAGGTAAAGGAAAGGGTGGGAGAAAAATGTGAATTCAGGTCAGCAAGAAGATTTGATATGTCACCTGTGCCTGTTCCATCTCCTCTCCTCCTCAGCCTGCTGCCAGGGGAGGGTTTCAGGGTACATACACATGTATGGGTTATGCTCCATGTCCGAAGATGCTACAAAGCAACAAACAGGGTACACACAACAATGTGGGGTGTCCCAAGAACCCGTGGTAAAACACCCCACTCTCCACAGCACAGTCTAGGCCAGGTCTGAGATGTACCAGGAAAGCACTGCAAATAAAGGCACAGCAAATGAAACCCCAGTCTACAACCAAAAAAGCCATGCAGTACAGAGCTAAAGTCATTACCAACATTATGGACTCATAACTAAACTTTTTAAAATGATTTTTTAAAAATAAATTTTCTCTTTGGGCAGTCAGCAGCTTTTTGCCAATATCAGGTTAAAATTTATTCATGAACAACCTATACCCGTTTATTTCTGTACCAGTATTTCAAACCAAATACTTATTGCCTTACCTTGGTGGTTTTTTCACTGTTGTAATTGAAAGATATTCTTTTAATTCCTTGACTTCAATTTTGTTAATCTAAACAAGCCTAGAAAAGATATTTAAACATGTTTTTAACAGAGATACTGTTCTTCCTGTAATCAGACTAGCAGTTCTTTTGTTTATCCACTCCAATCAAGTGATATATATATTTTCAAGGGGACTGTTAAGAGTGCTCTAAACGAAAGCATATCTGGCTTTTACAGGATTTTCTTTTTTTATTATGGCAGAGAACACCATGCCCGGTACATGAAAAGTGTATTGGTTTTGTCTTGGCAGTGGCCAATATGTGGGTCACAGCCAGAGTAAACCAAAAAAAAAAAAGAGGAAAGGCCTGGGTCTATTTTTCTTTTTTTGTCTCTTCTCACTTCTGTAACTTACAAATGATGAGCTGCACAAGTTCTTGTCCCTTGGGACATGAATTTATGCAGTACATCTTGTGATAGTGGGAGCCAAAGTACATTTCCTTGCATAACTAAGTTAATCTTATTTTTGTTGTACCTACTGAAAGACATTTAGTTCCTTGTTTATACAGAGACAACCCCGACTTTTATTTTATAGCATCAGTTGAAAACTTAAAACACAGAGAGGATTTTCCCCACACATTAATGAATATTTTAATCAATATTAAACTCCAAATCTCCTTTTAATATCTCCTACCCTATTTTACTTATGCCTCTGAGTGCTATACAAAGCCTATAAGGGCACAAAGTCAGAGTAGACAGACTTCAAATGAACATTTTAGAGCCTTACCTTGAGAGGAAACCCTTGTGATTTCAGTATGCACATGTTGAGAAGAACTATTAAAATACATGGTTCTCTAAGCCACTGCTTTGCTTCACTTCACTGCTTCACCTTCTCATCTTGTTATACAACAGCCAATGCACTCCATTCCTGTTGAGAGATTTAAATTGTGAGCTCTCTGGGCCATGGGTTGTTACCTTTTTCTCTATGCTTTCATAGTTTTTAGTCCCAAGAAGCCAATGACCTTGGCTGGATACAAAAATCACACCTTATACAAATTATCTGTTGAGTATTTCAAGAGTCTTTTTTTGGCATCGCAAAATTTCATTCAACCACACTGAACGTGTTTCCAGCTCAAGGCAAATTGTCTAAACTTCTTGCATAATACTCTGCTTTGTTTATGCATATTTAAGCTTCTAACCTGTGCTGTGTCTGCTATACCTTCTGTTTCTTAGAATTTTTAAGGACAAATCAATAACTTCAAAGGCAAAGAATGCTGTCCTGAGTGGCCATCTGACAACATGTAGACTGTAAGGCAAAGACTCAAAAAAATTCAGTAACTTTATGTTCCTGCCTTACTGTATCTTATTAGACACTACCACACCCATAAGTTTTACTAAGCTGGAAACAGACTGGAAGACAAAGGAAAACAATCTCTAAAAGCTAAAGAAACACAATTTTACATGTTGGCTGCCTCTGCAATTTTAAGGTTTTCAGAAACTGAACTACAGTGTCTAAGATGTAAATAACAACTTGAGCTGTCAGCAATCACTACAGATGTAGGTAAAATTATTTCTCATGTAACACAATCTAATTTCTGTCTCTCTCTGTGTTTTGGACACAAAATTGGCTGACAACTCACACTGCAGTTATATGAAAACACTATCAAAAGCACAGATAATTCAAACATTTTTCTACTATACATTTAGTAAAAAGGACTTTTTATGGGTTTGTAGTTTTTAAAAAGTAGCACATATGAGAAAAACAATGGTTTGAGATTATTTCTCTTGCCAAGTTTAAAGTATGTGTCATGTAAAAGCATTAAAACATACTGCAGCGTTTCATGAAGTCAGAAAAAGATAAAGGCTTGCAATTTAATATCATTATATTGACACACTCCTATAATACTGTCATCATGTACTACTTGAGACAGTGAAACCAATCCAAAAACTTTACCTTAAATAAGTAGCATTTTATATTGCAAACAAACTGATTATGTATGGCAACGCTGTGCACTACTGACATTAAACCGTTCAATTAATATTTAAATGAAAAATCATAGATATCCTCAAATGTAAGATAGAAATCTCTTTACATAATCCCACTGTATATTGAACTGCAGTTAATAATATGCTGAGTGCAAAATGTGTGGGTTTTTTCTTTCTTCTGTTCTTGTTTAACATATCTGAAGGATTCTCTAGCAGATTGTTGTTAAAGTCCACAAGCCAAAGTACTTCAACACACGGGCTTTCCAGGCTGATGTTGGTGATACTGTCATAACTCTTACTGTCATTATACCTTACATCCCAAATGAGTTCATTACTTGATTATCTAGAGAATAACTATTCTACATATGGCATGGAAGCACTAAAGGGAAGATCTTTACCTCTACATTTCCAGAACTTACATAATATCAACTATCCAGAATATAGGAAACACTGCAAAAGATCACTGCTCAATGGGGGAAAAAAAGAGGGAGAGACAAAGCAGGTTTCAATTCTTGGATGTTTTTGAAAAGTAAGGAGAAATAAGGTAAATGTCTGCAAGTACAATGCAGATACAGGTGGCATAACATACTTGGAACATTCATTTTGTGTTAGAAATTGTCACATTCCAAGGCTTTCTACATAACCTCAACATCTTCCTACAATTTAATTTCTTCCTTTATTCAGACCACAGAAGTTTCCACAATGGAAAAGTACAGACAACTGGAGTGAAAGAAACCTCACTCAGAGACTAGTGAATGAAACACAGATGTAGAAGGACAGCAATCAATTTTCTTGATAATTATGTTTCTGACAGTCCTTAATGTGATTTCCTACATTAGGAGGAGCCACTAACACAGATAAATATTTCCAAGGTTTGTTTTGCCATTTTCATTGCTAGAAATGTTCTATTCAGCTCTTCTAAATGGAGAGAATACACAGGGTTTGGAGGAAAACTGCTCTTTACCTCATGTTGTTGGCTTCTCAAAACAGTACATGGTGTTTGCTGATACAATCACAGTATTTTCTAAAGGGGAATGAGTTTGGTCAAACTTCTATTAGGAAGAGTTCACAATGTAATTATGATCAGTCTAGAATAGCTTACTGCCATCCTTAGTCTTAGGGAGGACTATATCTTGGAGATCCAGGTTACTCTTATCCCTCTATCCATCAAGCTACTGGCAATTTTGAATTAATGTCAAAATGGAATTGCTGGGGGGTTTTCCCATTCTTAAATATTTTAATCCCTTAGTGCTTCCATTAGCAATATGTACTCCAAGGAGATGAGAACTACAGGTGATCCTATAAAGTAGTTTCAGAGTAAGACCATAGTGACATGTATTTCATACTCAATTATTGATGCATCAGAGAATGAAAAATATTCGAGGCAGAAGGCACCAATAAGAGCACAATCTATTTATCTAAGCTGAATGTGCAATCTGACTGGAAATTCCATCTGAGTTCTAAGTGTCTTTGGAATTAAAAGCAGTTATTTGACCTCAGTGCTTTTGGCTTTCTTATGATTGCTATCGTGAGCAAAAAAAAAGCTCAAATATAAAAATCACCCAAAGAAAGACCAAACATTAACACAGCACTTACTAAATTCAGTAAAAACACCAGCCTAGTGGTGCCTGTTCACTCTCAACCAGCATTGCACCAAACTCTCAATCCAAAACCCACCTGACTCTCAGCACTGCTGCTTGCAGTAATTTCTACATCCAGTCTCCCGTGGTATTTTTAAAATAAATTTTACAATTTTACATGAAATTACAGGTGGATATTGGAACGAAAAAGCCCAATACCTTTCTGCCAATAGCTGCCAGGTTTTCTTCAAAACTAAATATAAGGACAGGATCCATTTCAGTAGAATTAACAGTGGAGGGCAGCAGAGAGTCCCTCACGTTCTCATCCTGTGCCCCATTAACAGCACAGACCAGTCTGCTTTTGTGCCACAACGAGACAACAGCCCTGTGCTTCCCATGTTCCCAGCACAAATCACTGAGAACCAGTGGATCAGGGCACTGCTGCTATGCCCCGTTCCTGCAGCCTTTATGGAATGGAGTCAGAAGCTGCAAGCAAAGAATTTTTTTTTTCCCTTGGGAGCATCTGAAGCTCTCTGCTGCACCGGCATCTACCTTGTGGTAGTTATGATATTATTTGAAATTATCTCCTTACCTCTCTTATCTGTCTCCGTTTTACAGGAGAATTGAGCTGCTTTCCATGTGGGGCCAAAGACTGCATACACTGAGTGAACTCACAGCAGGAAACCTCAAGGCCTTTTTGGGACAGGCCGTGTCATTCCAGAGCCCTGTGTGGAAAAGGAACCAAACAGTTGCTCCGACTGCTTCTGCACTGTAGAGCACCTACTACCTTTCTACAAATTTAAGGCTAGACCTGATGAGTAAACGATTTCCAGTCTGTCCCCAAGATGTTAAATATACACAGGCTGGCATTCCAAATATTATGAAATGAAATAACTTCCTCTATTCTGCATATAAAACTAAATTGCTACAATTGTGTCATTAAATGTCACACACAGGGAGGATGAAGAATTGGAGCAGCCTGCAGATTTTTCTCAAGTTCTGTCAGCAGCACATGTCTGCCTGCAACAAGGAATACCTATATCCATATGCTTTCTGTCAACCTGTCTGACAAATGCAGCACAGCCTTTGTGCTTCCAGGTAACAGAGGGAGTAAATGATATATAAAGCCCCTCTTTGTTCCGATTCATGGACAGAAGGCATTGCACAGACAAAGACAAATGTGATGACTGCCTGCTGATCGGGGATAGTCAGCCACTGCAGCTGTGAGCTGATTCAGAAAAAAACCCCTGCTTTTTTATGTGTATGGGTTTGAACCCAAGCTAAATGTGTTTGTAAACGACTAGGGCCCAGTTGTGGCTTGGCCCCCACCCATGGCTGCAAGCCAGGCCCGCTCCTTCTGGGCACACTGGTGCCACAAGCTCCCAAATCCACTCCCAGTCCACACAGAAGGGCTACCTCTCCCCCTCACCACAGCTGAATTAGCCACTCAGTGGGAGGAAAGGCATCCCAACTATTTGCTGTCATAAGCCAGCAGCAAACTGCAAATTCCCAGAATAACTGGGGGGACTCGAGAGGAGTCTGGTTCAGGAGGATTCCTCTGTTTTTGTAATGATGTGCCAGTGGTGTAGGACTTTCCTGTCACTATGTAAAAATTTGTCTTCTAAGTGGCAATGCCAAAAAACCTGATTATCATTTTTGCAAGGCTCAGCTTCCTAAATTGCAAGGAAAGAAAACAAAAGGTCGTGCCAAAGTAAGGTCTCCCTTGTGCTCCTCCTTTCTTGGTCTATTCCCTTCTACTTCCCACACTCTAGCAGAGAAATGGTCCAGGCTCCTATAGAAATATATGGTGATCTTAGTAAAACATTTTATACAAATAAACATATCAGAGGAAATTAATATTATTGGGCTCATCCCCAAACAAAAGATGGGGTTCATGTCCCTTGACTCTTCTAGCTTAAAAATATGCACAGCTCCTAAAGGGAATTATGACCTACTAGATGTCTTCCAGACCTGTCTCTCAGCAGCATCTGTGAAGTCCTGCTGCTGAAACCTGATACATTTGGCTGACTTGAGAGTCTGGGTGCTAATTTAGGTCAGAAGTTCCAGCTTACCCTTTTCAGATGGCTCAACTTTAGCCTACTAAACCCAACAAAATCTTAAGCTTTTAAGCTCATACATCATGTTCATCACTGTTTGTGATGACTTTAGGTAATCGACAAACATGCAATTTCAGAAATAAAATGTGACAACTCTCAGGCAACTGTGGCAGCAATGATCATTCTAGAATAATACCACTGAAACAGGAGGTGCTTTTGGCTCTTATTACAGGGCCTGTTTCCATAAAACTCCTGTAAAATCCATATGCACATTTGCAGGTGAAAACAGTGGCTGATGTATGCAATTGTTTATTCTGAATACAGAACAGACATCTTCATGAGCAAATTGATGTGGATGCAAATTTTCTCCAAAACTCACAGAGACAGTTTTGATCCAAAGCTACGAATGCTCTTTGGAATATTCCTGTTGGTTTCAGGGATTTTGCCCACAGATGTTATTTCCACTCCATTGTTCCTGTATCTCAAGAAGTACCTAAAGTTTTCTTTTACTTCCAGTACAGTTAAACTGATGCTGAATCAAACCAAGCCCAAATACTCTAAGAAGGGATCATCTCAAGAAGTAAGCTTGATAGTTACTAAATAATCAAACATGAATCATACTGCTATTTATCTTCTCCTGTGGTAAATATTTGCAAGCAAAAATTAGGGATATCTTCTACTTATTTACCTATTTTCCCCTCCAGGAGGTCTCTTTAATGAGCAAAAAACCTCCAAGCTCTTAAAACCCCTGTTTATTTGTTAAAGCTTTTTCGTAAAGAAAACTCGTCATAGAGCTCAAACATTTCTCACAGTCATATTTTGCTTTGGCTGTGAAGGGATGAAAATAACTAAGCATAAAAATAAAATATGCTGAAAAGCTTTTGAATTCTGTAATTGTGTTCATGTTGCAATGGGTTTGGTTTTGTTTAAATCCAAAGGCTCCCAATAACAGGAAAGCTACCTGGTTGCCCTCAGGCAGAAAAGTACCGCCAAGTCTCTAATATCATGCAAAGAACCAAGGTACACTTTATGCATCTCTGTATCACACATTTTCTACTTACTACACAGGGGTTTAGGGCCCTTCTTCTACTGTTCTGTTAGCATAGGGGCATCTTCAAATTCTCCCAGCCACCACAGAGCAGCCCCCATGTGTGTGAACGCGGTTCAAATTAATGGTCAGGTCTCAAACAGAAATTAAAAGTGGCCAAACAAGCAGCAGTGATCTCCAACACTTAATCAAGGGGCTGTTCAGCACAGGAATGCATACTTGTTTTGATTGGGTACTTGATTTTGCCAACTCCTCTCAGGGTTCCTCATGAAATTAAAGTTTCTATTCCTTTGGTTTAAGCTGCCACATTTTAATAAGATGAGTTGTTGTTCTTGGTTTGCTGATTGATAACGTTTGAATCACGCTTACTTTGCATTCAATTGCATGTATGCTGGTAACGGGCTAGAAGGAATAATTTATGAATGAGATTAATTTGTATAGATTAGCCAAGTGCCTGCTGACTGAGAATATAGTATGTCTAAATATTTAGAAGAATTGAGCCGTAAGGGAAGAAAAATATTCTTGGAAAGAACGCATTTCAAAGGCCACCAAAGTATAACTAGGAATAAATAAAAAGAAGCAAAGAAAAAGTCTAAGAACACCAAGGGAAAGCATAGCAGTATAATGAAGCAAACAAAAAAAGTTTGCATGCCTTTGTTTATACCTCTCCTAACAATAGTCTAAGTGTATAACTTCAAAAATATTATGCATTAAATATAAAACACTGGTTATTTGAATGACTCTAGCAGGAATGTTACTATTTTCAACTGAGCAGCTTGGGAGACACATTGTATCTGTTATCCACATTAAAATAAGAAAAAATGCTAATTTCTCCTTCTTCATACTGTGTGGCATATTATCTTTGGGTTAACATGCCGTTTAAGACCATGTATTGAGATTAAGACCAGTATCTACAAATTCCTGTTCTTCCTGTAAGTTAGAAAGCTGTACCTGGTCAAAGCAGCACACCAGCTTGTGTCTTATTAAAACCAAATGTCACTATCCTTCAAAAATCATTTCATGTTAATAAATGCTAAACATATCAATGTATCTATGTACTGCTTTATATTCCTATCACTACCTGTAGACAAACATACATGTCCATTTATATATGCACATGTATATGTACACATAGGAAAAGGTTATGTAGTGTAGTCACCCCTGGAAAACAAAAATGTTGGCATAGATTCCTGTCTGTCTCCCAATTCTAACCATTTAGGAGAAGGAAAATTGTACTGCCCTCATATTGAATAAACTATCACCATAAAGAACGGTTAGACATAATTTTGCTAGTCTTTCCTATAAGCCTAGCACTTATTTTGTGGTGAGTTTTGTCCCCTCTTTCCTTACTGGGGAACAAAAGATCACCATGCCACATGACACAGCCAGTAGACAATTCCCATAGCATCTAAATTCTTCCCAGTATTACTTTCAAACTTTTCTAAATAAAAAGATAAATCTAACTATTTCTGTTTTCCAGTTCTGGCTAAAAGTAAGTTTGAAACAATAGAAAAGTGTTATAAAAAAATGAAAGAAATATTAAGCACAAGTGAACAATATCTATTTCTCCAGTAATTATCCCATGGGATTTTTAGATGGATATGTTAAAAAGTGTACTCTGCGTGTAAGAAGCATCTCTTCAGTCTTTCAGAACATTAGTATTTTACTGACATTAATTCTAGGCTCTGTTAATTGCAGAGATCTGGGTGAGGTAATTATATTAAGCAGAAAAAATAGGGTATGGGTTGTTATTTTTATTATTTGAGTAGTGCATACTTTGTACAGTTTACCTTTCAAAAATATAGTCTAAAATCTCTAGAGAACAGAATATTAGCTCTGAATAATCTTAAAGAGAGCTTGACTTCATATTAATTGATCTGCTAAATCACAAAGTGGTTATTACCTGTATATATTTGAAATAGATAGTGGGATCTTAATCACTACTTTTAATCTCGAAATTCTTGCTTTAGATAGTAAAGACTGCAATTCTATGTGCTTTATGTCTTATCTCATTACCTATAAGGTTATTAGATTCTCTCTCAGAAAAGTCTGGTTTGTTGTCTTTGTGTAAGTATTCTTTAAAACATACTAGAATAGAAAAGAGAATGTATGGTTTTGTATAACTTTAGAAAACTTGTGACTATTCAAAATAATCCCATTGTTCTCATAAAATCATATTTCCATCTCATGTCCTCATTATGTGGAACATGTCAATTCTACCTAGTAAAATATATTTACTTAATTTTGAATAAGAACAAACCAAAATTCTAGCACAGAGATTCATCTAAACTAGAAAACATTTCAAGTAAAATGATTCTTTCTCTACTCTGGGCACGGCCTTTTCTGATGAATTTCCCAGGTTATAATTTTCTAAGTAATTTACTGATGGAAGAAGTTAAAACAGTTATTTGACCTTTCTGGATTAAGTGAATGCAAATTAAAGTATGAGCAATTAATGCAGTATTTAAATTGTCCACCTTCCCCCTCAGCATGTTTATTAGCAATAGTTAATTCTTGCTTGTCTCAGAAGTCAATTTCTAAATTTCAAAAATCAGCCTAGAAGAATTTTTTGAGCTGATGCTGTGAGATGAATTTTACAACCAAGAATCATTAGGATTTCAGTCTCATTTCAGGGAAAGACAGCTTGAGAGACTGCAAGGAAGAACAGATTATTCCACAGATTAAAGACAAAGCCCAGAAGTATACATGATGACAGCTGCAAGAAAGCTAATATATTTTCAGTCTCTGCAAAACATTAGGTTTTCTCAGCTGAGTAATGGAGTAAGAAGTTATGGGGTTTATATTACGTATGTTTTCAAAGTCATAAAGAAAACAGCCACATTTCACTTCACTAACACTATCACAGTGTACCAGAACACTTCCTATTTGATATAGAACCCAGTCAATAAAAAGGGTAACTATTTATTGCATTCAAACAAATGTATGGTTTTTCAGCCATAAATGAAATTCCAAACCCGTGTTTTTAAGAATTTCACAAAAGTGGTTTTTATCCCAGCCTCTAATGGGCAAGGCAGGCTACACACTTAGAACAGAAAAATTCTGGATCTTCTGAAGATGATGACAAACTTGCGGAGCATGCAACTATGTTCAAAGGCAGTTCATTATTACTGACCCAAAAAGACAGAGACAGACAAGGAAATCACATTCTTCAATTCCTTGTCTCACCTAAAAGCACTAAAAAACAAAGAACTTACTCTCTGTTTCATCTGTGTGCCATCAGCCAGAACAACAATAATCCATTTAAAGTTTTACTGACACCTGAAGTGCTGATAAACCTCCATCTCCCATCATTTCTTTATGAAAAGGATCAGACAAATCAGACTGCAAGCCTTTAAAGATATTAGCTGAAAATCAAAATTGAAGGGAATTTTTTCCTGACATATTTATTCTTGAACTTTGACATTTTCACATTAAAAATAAAAAGTATGGTTCTTCTCTTACATGGTACCTTGCACATTCAGATTAACTCTTCTGGAAAAGTACAGCTAATCTCAAAAGCAGCTAATTCACATCTAGTTCTTTTTTAAGGCAGTAAATCAATTAGATCCTTTATGGGCAATCAACTGTTCCCATCTTCCTGGAACTACATCCATCTAAGCACCTTTAAGAAAATGAGAAATATTATCTTCATTGTGGTTTCAACACATATTTTATGGTTTAGTAAAGTGTGTGCTTTTTCTTAAAAAAGAGTTACAATCTGCTTCTGTAAAACCCATCAGCTCAGAGCACTGTCACATAGTACCAAAACTCCATTGTCCTGAAAGCAAGAATCAAACTCTTCTGTACGTTACTCAGTACAGGAAGTATTGTTTCTAAGGTATCAGAGGACTAACAGAACAAAATCTTTCCCAGATTCCCTTGACTGGATAGTCAATGGGTGGGCTTATGAAAATGTTTCTTAAGAAAACGTGAAGTGTGGCCTTGCTGGTGCCTACCATATCACAGAACCAACTGCTGCTGTTCTGAAGATGAGACAGCTGCACACTTTTTGCAAATTCACTGCCCGTTCTACATCAATAGCATACAAAACACAAACCTCTCAGTAAAACATTGTTGGAATTTCATGTCGAATAAGGAAAGCATTTCTCCTTTGGTCTTTCTAAAACCAGCACGGTGCATTATGTAAGACTACTTGCCTATTGAGTTCCTGGTCTTCACCCCTTAAAAATGCTAAATATTTTTAGTATTTCCATTGAGTTACTGTACTAGTGGCAAGTAACATAAAGACACACAATCCGAACCCTTCCTTAACTAGAAAATTGCTTGGACTTCTTAGAACCAGAAGGTAGTAGTGAGGCAACCAAGTCTGCCCAAGCCTCTCTGCAACACTTTCTTTAGAAATTTAGTCTATATTGATTTTTCTCAAAGACATTTTTTAGGTCATTTGAAAGGTGCAGCTCCTGTATACTTGGAAGAAATTTTCTGAAACATCTTTCATGTTGCTACCATGGGTTTTCTCTGGGAACATTTTTAGGAAAACAACTGGTCTGTAAGAAAAGGGAATTAAGAGACAGAACTAGACAAGAGTACTCCAAAGCTGCATTCAAAGGGAAGCACTAACGTATCCCAGTTGATTGTTTCATTTGTTTTCCTATTCCCATTTCCATATATTAAAGGGTAAGAGATAGATTGTTCTATTTAGAAACCTCCTTCTCCTAGAAATTAATTTTGCCTTATTGTTGATATTTATCAAGAAACGCTTAAAAGAATCAGCTGGCTTTCAAGTTACTTTTGCAACTAATAGCAAACTGTTGGGAAAGCCAGCGAGGTGCAATGAAGCCCTGTATTCTGTGTGATGCTAAAAGCATACCGATCCATTCAAAAGCAGTAGAGAGGAAATAAAATGGAATATTACAATATGCACCAAGTGTCATCACCATTAAGTTAACATTACATACACT
This sequence comes from Climacteris rufus, assembly GCA_013398175.1. NCBI lineage: Eukaryota > Metazoa > Chordata > Aves > Passeriformes > Climacteridae > Climacteris > Climacteris rufus. The sequence continues at coordinate 1,880,655 of VZRZ01000890.1, read as the reverse complement.
GTGAAATGCCTGAGTGTAGAGATCACAATTTCTTCTAAGTATTCAGAGGTATTTTCTGTCCACTCAAGTACAAAATTCTACTTCAAGTTAAGCTCTTTACATAATATGTAAAATAAAAATTCCCCTAGAAAATACTGTGAATTTTTCACATAATTGGCGTATTTTCCAGTTCTGGGAATGTACAACTATCTTTTCACCAAACATTGTTACACCCATCCTACCAAGAACACATTTTTGATTCACATCAACTTTAGATAAATTACTGTGCTGATTTTCTTTCTCAGTTCACTGGGTTCCAGTGAAAAAATATCACTCGCTATGATTAAGTAGTATCACTTGCTATCTTTAGGTCATTTAAACTGCTAAGAGATAGGGGAGAAAATTTCTAGGTTTTGGGTTTTTGGGGTTTCTGCATGTACAAATAAAAAATTCTGCAGGATTCAGAAATCTGCATTTACATTAGTAGGGATTTAATCACACACACAAAAACTAAATACAGGAAACAATCTTTTCTGACTGGTACATTTGGCAATTCAAAAGCACCAGGAAGTTACCTCAACTATCCAGTAGAAGTATCTTTCATGTAGGGAAGGTCACAACTATCAGAAGGCTCCAAAAGCCTTCCTTCCTGTGATCATTTGCTGCTTTATTTTCCTATCTTGCTCATCAATAGCTATTTTCACTTTTGCAGCTCTCAGCTCCCTTTTCTCACACCAAGTACACTCAGTGAGATGGAATCAAACCCAGCAGCTTCTGATCACAGTCAAACTGCCTCAATTTATTGCTGCAATCATCCTTTGTGTCAGATAGATACACCCTGTTGCTTATTCCAAATCATCTGGACTCCCTCCCCCTAAACCACCCATTTCTTAGTCATTCCTCTTTGGGAAGAAGCTGTAAAACCTTCTAGCCCCTGAAATTTCTCCACTTCTACAATTCTTTCAGCTTATTGCTCCCTGAATAATTTGGATGCTGATAAATCAAATTTCTCTTACCCTGTCACAAGAACTCTTAATAGTCTCAAAGGAAAAGAAAGAGGCAGATAAAAATTGTTCTCTAAACAAATATTTTAGTCTTAACAAAAAATGGTGACAATGGATCTGAGTTAACATACTTTAGGGACTATACTACATTTGATAACATGGCCAAACTTCTTAGAACTTGACTTCAAAATACAGATTTGCACATCTGCAAATTGGGCACAAAAAAAGGGGTAAAAGAGGGCCTATTTACTATTTTCTGCTTCCTAGTTTTGGATTCTTATGGGGATTCTATCTATCCAAATACCTATCCAAAAAAGCAGGCAGTAATTCAAGTATTCTCCAATTAGTTATGGAAGTTGCGACAAATAACTTGCTGTAACCTTCCACTTTCCATTTTTCCAAATCTGTAAAGCATGGCATAAAACCACTGCCTGAGGGTGTCATGAGGGCAGCTGCACACACAGCAAGTTAGTCGAGTATCTGCTTTCCAGGAAGGGAAGATACGAACTGAAAATAAGAAAAGAAATCAATTTCAGTCCAGAACTGCAGCTATTAAAAGCTGCAGATGTAGTGGTACCCTACAGCTGCTCTTGCCTCAGGGCCTTTCAGACCTACCTGAATGTCTGGGTCATGCACATCAAGATGACTGCACACTGCACATCCCACAGGAGGCCTTTGCTCTGGAAATAGCACACTCACTTTTCCTCAGTGCAGCGTTCACTACGTAATTCCTCATATTCCAAGAATCATGAATGCATGGCCAACAAAATGGGCCTTGTCCTCCAGCACACTCACAAGTTCTTCATAACTTAATAACTAAGAACACGATACAGAAAGTCACATTTCAAGGTTAGTCTCACACTCTCAGCATGACCCTGGGCTCTGTGGCCAGGGCAGGAGACACGGAAAGCCAGTGCAAGGAGTTGTAACACCAAGAAAACGAGCAACACAAATGCTAATGCAATCCTATTTTTGTTCTGCAACTAAACAGCTTTATGAGCAACTCTTGTAAAGGTTAACAGAACATAACCTTTTAAGAGAATCATAAAGATCATCCAAAAAAATCTGCTAGCTAAATGCAGATTAATTATAGATAGCTATGTATATTATACACACAGAGCACTACGTTAATACTGTATTTCATATGTATGCATTTATAAAGTAAACTAACTATAGAAACATAAATTATCAAAGCCACATCACCTTAAAACTCTTTCGCACTTTAGACCTGGTTTTGAAAAGAAAAACAAGAGGATGGCAAGTCTTTTTGCCCATTAATCCCTCCTTGGAAGATAAACCACCAATCAATATTTTTAACAGCCTGTTCTGTTATTTCACACCCAGTCACTGCTCTAACTGTGGGCACGAACAAAGCACTGAGCTGTCGAGCTTAAACCTACTCAGGAATCCTATTTTTAAAAAGTCATACAGAAAAATGTAATCTGTCCTTTACCTCCTGGTTTTGTAAAATCACTGTCATAACACTGAATAACAGAATTAAGTACTCCCCATAAGATCATAGAATAATGATCTTAGGAAATTTGAATATTATGGTTGATTTAACTTTCACACCCATCCTTGTCAGACTTTTACAAGAAGGAATGTGATCATGAATTAGAATGAAATCCAGAGTGGTCTTCAGTGTCATCATCATCCTCAGTGTCATCATTTGGTAGCTCACAGCAGGTGAACACTGCTACATAGTTAAGATATGCTGCATGTTCCAGGACTTTCCCCGATTCCTACCTCCCTCTGAGACAAATGCCAGATATCTGAAGAGGCAAGCAAGCCACCAAGCACACGACAGCCTTAAGGCTAAAAATCACTATGCAGCTGGACAGCCAAATGCCTTATTTTAAACCTCTCAAGTGTGTTCCACTAGCAAAAGAATAAGGATAGGAACCAAAATTACTTAGCAAGTGGAAAAGAGATTCTGTCCCAAATTTCTGGTGCTGTTACTATGGTGCATACCAGTGCCTACCAACAGATGCAAGAGAAGATGTGTTATTTTCCCCAAGCCCAGGGATAATATTAAGACTGATAATAATATAAGACTGATCAATCTCTCACACATGTTGTGCTGTGACTAAGGTTTTGATTAAAGGTTCTGGAAATCCTGTAGGGATTGTATTTTGTAGTGAAGTTGGTTACAGAATAGCCAGAAGCAGCAGTCAAAGCTTCACTATTGTTTTCCCATGCCTGCTTTGCGGACAGACTTGGAGAGGTCAGTTTCTGATAAAACTGTAGAAGACAGGAGAGTTAATGACTCACATCTGTGATTTTAAATTATTCAGTTACCACTTGAGTACTAACCACAGGCGCAATAAACAGCAGCTAATACAAGTCATGCATGTTTCATAAAGGGAAACTGTACACTCTGGAGTATATTACGTCCAGCTCTGAAAAGACTAACAGTGTTTTCAACATCATTAAAGACCAGTTTTTCTTACGGTTACTTTAACTTTCTGCAGTGATACCTACCATTGAACTGAATCAGAGTTTTATTTAGCTACAGGAGACACTGCAATCTATTATAAAAAATTTCTTTTAAAATCATATAGACAGGAGGAAATATTTTATGAATGGGTTGGCTCAGTTTCCCTTTGCAACTCTCCTTTGCATGGGCTGCAGAGAACAGCTGTAGCTTCATGTGCTTCATAATTTGCTGAGACATCCAAAAGGCTGAATACCCTCCAAAAGTCAGACACATTCATAAGGAACAAGCTGGTGTTGCCAGATTACAGCAACTGCACACTGCAATGAAAGTCCTTCCTAGCTGGATGCCTGGGAGCAATCAGACACCCACCCAATCCTTTTCCCACTGTTTGGAAGGAGTCTAGCATAGAAATACTGAACAGACATCCAGAAGAGGGAAGAAAATAGGAAGGACTGGAAGGAACATTAGAAATACACTTTTAGGTAAATTGCTGGCAGCTAGCAGTCTTAGGAACCTGAGTCACTCATACACCATTTGACCTTCTTTAATTCGGTTATGACTGAGAAAACCTGAATGAACCCAACTTCAGTTGGTACTCAGCTATCCAGGAGAACTTTCTGGTGAGCTGACCTGCAGTGAAGTCTCTACTGTTACTGTTGACAGTATTATTAATAGCAAAACAAAAAAGTGGGATTAAAAGATAAAGCTCAAGCATCCACAGAAATGTTTGGTATGAAGCAACAGTCTGCTAAAACATAACTGAAGGAGAAAAGAAAATTTTGCTTTAAACACATGCATCATGAACACCTCTGATAGATGGAGAGAGGCACTGCTAGAATACAGCCACAGACTGTTAACTCCTGTTCTTATCTGGACCTGGCAAAGTCAATATTTGCATAACTTTGCTACACTGAGACTGCAGCTCACTGAGCTGTTTGCCACCTCCTCACACTTCTCATCTTTTTCTTCTATAATTGGTTCCCTATCCTTGACTTGGGGAGACGGTACCATGTAACAACATTCTGCCAGCAGAATATTTGTTCCTCTAAGGGATTAATGGTACTAGTCTCTATAAAAATGTCTCTATTGAACCTACATGGCTGCTCTTATAGCTCAATTACAGAGCAGTCATCCAAGAATTGAAGATGACTTCTGAGGCAGGAGAACTCATGTCTCTCTAGAAACGATACCTTTTCCCCAGCTGTGAAGCCATGACCCCTCAGGATCCAAGTCATTAAAAGAGCCTGACTATCACAGGATCTGCCATCCGATTACTGCACTCTGTCTTCAAAAGAGCTCTTTCATTCACAAAGGTATTAGCAGGGAGTTAAAATGCCATCAATTTCTCTCTGCTATTTCTTGGATAGCTGTTTCCTCTCTTCCAGCTAATAAGGTTAAAGAAGGAGAGATTGTCAGTGAAGCCACAATAAATCAAAAGTGATGCTTCTCAGTCATTGTTATTCCTCAGTTTCTGCCAAATTCACCATCTTCTCCTTGAGGTTTCAATTTAAATAAACAACACTGAAGTTCTAGAGAAATAACACACTTAAACCCCTCACTCCAACCTGTCCCTCAAATAAATATCTACAAATATCCATGAAAGAGTCCATTTTTTAATTAAAAAAATGTTCTGCTTTTATAGTGGAATCTTCAAAGACTCCAAGCAGTGTCACCATTCTGGAAGCTGCTACAGCTTTCCTATGTCTTAGTTCCTCATGGAAGAATGGACGTGATTTTTGAACACAGCCATTTCTAACTTTGGCAGGTTCTCAGAGAAATACTAAACTCCCTATTTTCAGCCTATTCCCATGATGATCCATGCATCTGTGTCCAGAAACAGGGTCTCTATAACAGCATTGGCACAGGGACTGGGAGATGACTGACACACCTGTGCCAGAACACCCCATCTCTTCACTTCCCTGGCTTGTTCCCAAGTAAACAAGAGGCTCACAGGCACAAGGTTACAGGAGTAGCAAATCTCCTTTTCCCTAACTCCAACCATAGAGAGAGAGAGGCATCGATGTGGAAATTAACACATAGCTTTATACTTTACAATTAAATTCACTGTTGAGCTCCTCCTCACCTCAAAAGGTATATATCTTTCTTCAAAGTTTTATAAATTCCAGCTGGTTTTACATTCTTTACATGTACATAAAATGTTCACTTGCCGCACCGGTTTCAGTGGGAAATGGCCACTATACAGTGAAACAATGACTGAATGCATTTTGTTTACATGTGGCTTGATTTTTGCTTCTTCTGAAGAGCTGAAAAAACCAGCTTTGAATTTGGAATCCTGATGGCTTCTTCCCAAATATGCAGAACAATTTTTCCCAAGATATCTCTGCTGAACTTAGAACTCAGCAAAAGAGGTCTTGTTAAACAAACAAACAAAGCAAACAACTAAAGAACCACCAAAGCAACCACACCACAAACGACTGAGACACTACAAAATGCTTTACTCCATTAAGCAAACAATTTAGGAACTCTGGCAGAGGAGAAATGTCCTTTTCTGCTGGAAACTTAACTTATGTAAATAACAACAGATATGGAAGGCCAGAACTTCCTGAATATAATTTTATTCGTTCTTTCACAACATCTTCTTTGGTGAACTATTATTTACTGTAGTGATCAGTTAACTTAGATTATTTCCTAAAGAGGTGAAATAGTGCTGTACTGACTCTACCTATAAAAAATCTGAAGTGCTTTTGGACACACATTCTGACAACACAGCATATTTCTTAAAAGGGAGAGACAAGTATCTATTCTGCATGAAAAGTAATTTCTTGATCATGATGCTATCAAAGTATTTAAAAAAATAGAACTGGCATAAACAGAGATGTAATATTCTTATTAGCAGGACAGACCTGACACATTACTACTCCCATAACAATGGAAAGAGAACTCAAAATTGCCATATGTTAAAAGTGTGAAAGTAATTAATGAAACTATGAAGATGCTTGAATGCTGTAAGTCGTAAAAGAAGAAAAACATGCACAACCAGAAATGGAGATTAAAAACAACAATCTAAACAGAGCTCAAATTAAATTGAAACATGACATTTTAAAAATATTGATACAATGGAATTCAAGTGCAAAGGTAGTCAAGAGAGTAAGACCAGAAAAGGAAGCCCTGCAAAGAGGTATTACACAACTCTTATAGGTAAAATAATTTGAGTCAATGAACCTGGTAGAACTAATGTATACTTTTGCACATCCAGTAATAAATACTGTAATAAATATTTTTAAAGCATTATTTAATTTTTTTTTAATTTAAGTACCAATTTTAAAAGATTAGGAAAGGGTTTGGATAATATTTTTTAGCTCAAATGTATGGAAATGAGAAGATTTGATTATAAAGTAATGAAATGTATCGATATGAAAGTAATTTTTTATAAAATGTAATGCTAGGTAATGGAATATACACCAGATTGAACTATGTGAGCAGCAGAAACATTTCCCCAATTAAAGACTAGAAGGCAGATAATACCTGTGGTTTGATATCACCACTATTTGTCTTTTTGGCAGTCAGCTGGATGCCCTTCAAGAGAACAACACCTCAGCTATTCAGATTAATCAGTGGAAAGCCATGACCCAGAGGTGTCTTAAAATACAACTCAATGGTGTCATATGCAGTATTTATAGATGCTGCCCCATGATTCCTCAATTAACATATTTCCAATAAACACCATGAAGCAGCAGATATTTTTAGCTATTTTAATATTTTTATTTATTGTTAAAACATGAACTTAATTCTCTATTAATTCTTGATATTTAACTTTTAGGAAAAAAGGAATTTGAAATAAAATTTTGTACCAAGAGGTCCATTACAATAATAAACAATTTGATTGTGGATAAATCAAATAATTTGTGATTAACTTCATCCACAATTTGTCCATTCTTTAAAATGTTTTAATGTTAAACATAAAATTAAATCAGCCCCTAAACAGTAAAAACAGCACCTTATTTTTATTAAGGTACAAAATTCTCATCTCAAACTTGATTCCTTCCAAGTAGACACCACACACCCCCAAACTCACATTGCTCACTGCAAAAAAAATCTGCTACAGCTTTTTTCTTAATTTCAAAGTCAGACTTTCTCTTAAAAAGTGTAAACAAACCCCTGCCCTTTAGTCTCCAAGGGGCAAATTTTCCCGAATTCTCCTTTATTCATTCCTACATCAAAAGCATGTATGCTGCTAAGACTCCAATTAAACTTTAAGAGTTCCTACCATCTATTTTACAATTCACATATCTTAAAGAAAAACATATCATGTATCAAGTCTACTGCTAATTATGACCCATAACTTTTTTCCCTTCTGTCCAACATAAACTTTGCAATATCCATTATCATTGTAAATTATTTACAGCAGAGCTGGTGAACAAAAACTAGGCTTGTTGGAAACTCTGTTGGTACACAAAATAGCTTTACAATACATTACACCTTCCTACTTCTATTAGACTTATTACTTCATATTTCAAGCAGAAGTAAATATTCCCCTTGTGGGAGACTATTGTCTATTTGTGTAAGACTTAATGACACAAGGTAAATGGTGCTGTTGGTTTGAGTTAGACATGCAATACACTTCAATAATGTGCTATTTCCCTTTGTATATGATGCAATCCTAAGGAAAACATGATTAGAAAACCCATTTGTGCTTGAAATTTCCTTTGATTGTTTTAAAGGCTATTGCTCAGATCAACGCTGTACTATTCTTCCTTCATCAATTTCCATTATCAATTTGATTCAGAGAAATGCTGTCCCAAGAGGTTTCCCAAACAGATTTTTAGTGAATATACTTCTCTAAGTACAAAAGAAAAGCAAACACAAGCCTACTGCTTCAATATATTCTGAAAGAGAGTTAACATGAGTAATAAGTAGTAAGTGTTGCATTCAAAGATCCTTGTTTCACATTTTCATTAGAATACATATTCTTTCCTCAAAAAACACAAGTGAAATATTACTTCAGGTAAAGATTTCTCAAATCTTTACAATAAATTGAATTTTCTCAAAAATTTCCCTTTTTATTAGGAAACCTAAAACCAAGAGAAGGTATCAAATCTCATCCGGTTTTCCCTTTCCACTGCTCATTTACCAACATCTCTAGCAAATAATGTTTGCTAGGCTTTCATATATATTCATTGTTCTGTTATAAAAATGAAGTGAAGTACTGGAAGAAAACCAGAGCCATTGCAAATTAATGGACGAGTCATTTTTTCCAAGAAACTTGGAGAAGAACCACAAAGTGACTATCCCTGTGTGTATTACTATTTGCTCCCTTAAAAGCTAGTGGAATGAGACGGGAGAAAAAGGTGGTCCAGAAGACAAATGAATTCTCAAAACTGTGTCCTGATCTGAGCGTGGTCAATAAGCTGCATGAACTGAGGACTCTCTGCAAAGCAATTATTTTTTCCTGCCAGCACCTCCAATAGATATTTAACCCACAAAGGTTAGCAGATTATATGCTGCTTTAAAAAAGCCCATTCAGAAAGAGTTCTTCATTGCTTTTCTTTTTTTCCCTTAGAAGTACTAATTACTATTCCAGACAAGTTTTCATGTTAACAATATGTTAACAAGAGATGTTTACTATTTTTCATAGTCTCTAATTCCAGTATTGAATTTCACCTAGCAGATCTTTCTTCAAGTTTATTCTGTCCTGAATTAATTTATTTCTCTACTTATTCATGTATTTTTCACTCCAGGTTGCAAAGCAGAAAGGAATAAAGAATTTAAACATTTCAGAATGCCTTAATACATATACAAGCAAAAAGCATGTTGTTGGCATATCACTGCCTATGATTCATGACTTGAGGAAGTAACAGTATAAAGTCAAGAACGTAACACAGCTGCTATCCACAAGCAAATCCTGGCAAAGTTCATCACCAATGTCATAAGAAAAGAAACCATTTCTGAAAAATAGTCATCAGAAATGCTGTTAAATGGGATTAATCTGTCACTGGACCAGGTTTACAGTCTCCTGACAACATCAAAAAAAAGTACCTGTCCTAGACCACAACAAGGGACCATCTAATTCTGTGCCCTGTTCCTATTGCCAGGGAGAAGATGCTGCGTAGAAAAGTTATAAATGTATGACAAATACTTATGATACCTCCCCAAATCCAGTACCAAATACCAGTTATTTTCAGCTAAGCAACTGTATAAACCTGTCATTCACTCATCCACCAGTGGAAAAAAAAAAAAAAAAACCAACAAAAAATGGAACAAAAAAAAAACCCTCACAAAAAAAAGAAATAAATAATTACAACTGAAAACACATGATGTGCATATGTGAAAATCAGAATAAATTCTTAGTGTCTCCTAGAAACACTTAAAGCACTTAATACCAACTTTGCTTCTTCGGAGCAGAGGGAGGCCAGTTTGAACTTCACAAGAGTTGCAGGATTCCACTATTCTCAGATTCTTTGGGATTCCACTATTCTCAGATTTCCACAGTACTTATTGGAATCAACCTATTATTAGTACTAGCTATTAATGTGTATCAGAATAAAGTCTGATGCAGAGTGTCCCACTGCCTGTTCAGGGTTGCCTTCTGCCTGTTTGGGAGTAGCAGAGAATCCATGTAAGTGTGATCTTGAAAAAGTACCATTTGTAGAGGTGTTAAGGTCACCAGAAAAATGCTAATTCACTCTGACACTATTTCATACTCTGTCTTTTTGAAATATGTAGCTCACTTTTGCAACATCAAAAGACTTCAGAAGTTTGATTTCAGTTTTGGTAAGCATCTTGCAGAGCTACTGAACTGACAAGATTGCTCTTGACTGCCCCATGTTCACCTGCTCCTCGTGAGAGTTTTCTGGCTCTGGCTGCTACCGGGCGAGTTCCACTTCAGTGCTGCAGAGGCAGCCCATGAAGGCACGTTCACAGGGTGAAGAACTAATGCTCCTTCTGGGGAACACTTAATGTGGGAGGGGAAAAAACAAACTGCTGTGCTGGAAGTGTGAAAGTAGCACATCCATAATTATATCTTCAAGAAGAATTTAGTCACTGGAAGTCAAAGCAAGCAGTCCTTTATCACACCCAGACATGCTTCTGAGTTTCAGCAGAACAGTTTTCTATTAGAAGTCAATTTAACCTAAATTCTCTTTTCCAACTTTATCCTTTCCTAACTGGAAACACACAAGAGTAAATACAGCCTCCAAGCCTAATGCAATATTCCGACAGGATTAAATAAAATCTATCTGAGCAAACATAATATCGTTATATGTTTCTCAAGAAGGCTGAAGGATTATTAAGTGCTCTATGATTTTCTGACTAGAGAAGCAAGCTACTTTGGGACATGTCTCAGCCTACATTAGTGGGATTTTTATATATTTGCCTCATCAACTGGATTATCAGAAAGAGTAAATTCATTTAGAGAGACAGATTTTTTTTTTTAAGGTACTGCAACAGTAAAGCCAACAAAATGTAAAGAAAACTTGACTTAGAGAATCTGAAAGGATTTTATACACATGAACCAATGGCAGTATGAATTAATCCATAATAACTGGAAGGATTCGAGATCATCTTTTTTTTTTTTTTTAAGATTAGGTGAAAAATGCAATAACATTTTGTTGTTTAAAATGGAAGATAACATTTCTGCCTTAGAAAAATGACCCCAGTGTATGCTGCTGAATGCAATGCTTACTCATTTGATTTGTAATTTACTAATGGTAAAAAACCAAGATAATTAAAATTGCCTATTCTTGAATTCTGTTTTCTATATTCAGATACTCTTATGCTTATTGCAATTTGAAATCTAACCCAAAATGTCAGCTTTGGGAACCAACAAGCAAACTATTTCATGACCTGAGATTAAGAAAGTATTCTTTAAGGAATACTAATCAGACAACCACTGGAGAAAATCCATTAACCACTTTCCAAAAGAATAATTCCACTCTACGTATCCAATGTAAATATCACCTGCCAAATATTCAACAATTCATTTACAATGGATTCTATCACCTTACTGGTTTTTATTGTCTTTTGTCTATGAAGTTAAAAGTGGTTGAGTGGGAACAGGCAGGAATTGTGCAAAATGGACACCTCCAGACTGGAGCAGCCTTAGGGCTCCAGATCTGGCCACTGATAACAGCTGCTAATTTTTAATTGAGATATAGTCAAAACAATATACTGTATTACTGAAAAAACTCTTTTTTTTGTCCAAAAATTTCATTCAACTCTAATTCTTACTCAAGTCAACCCCCTAAACCAAATTAAATGTACTTCTGCTGCAGCAGAAATCCTCTCAGAGCAAATATTGGCACCGCAGTGGTTTGTGATGATTATTCCTAAGCTTGTATGAACATTACAGATTGCATTTGTGGAAAGGTATATATTATATGCCACAAAAATAATCAGAATTTTGAAAAATACTGGCACAAGGCTAAATCAATACAATGGCTCACTAATAATTAAGCTTCTAGGCATATGAGACGTGAATTACTGAAACAGCTTTTCAAGCTAAACTTAAAATTACGAAAAGTACTCTGTGTATATGAATTCCTACAAAGAAAAATAAACAGTGCAATCATCAATTTGCCAGTGACCTGTGGTCCTCCAAAGACTTTTGAGAAGAAAGTGTTTTGCTTTATCTCTGCACTATATGTATATTACTTTAACTCAAATCACCAAGGACTTTCACTGGATGTGTGCAGGATCCAGGCAGGATTAGACCTCTACCACCCAGAGTGACTAATGTCCATGACAGATCATTTGATTTGTGATTTTTCATCCTTGCAAAAAACCTGTCCTGTGCACCGGCTTTCCATCAGGAATTTAAGTTTTTGTAGGAGGCTGGAGAATATTCACCTAGAGCACAAATGAGTGGATACCTCTAGCCACCCTTCATTGCCCACAGTTTAACAAGACCAGAATTGATTTCTCCTAGGTATAATTTATCTTTTATGCTCCCCCCCCCC
>VZRZ01000890.1:1829723-1868306 GCA_013398175.1 Climacteris rufus | reverse complement strand
TTTTCTTTTAGGCCCCCCCCCCCCCCCAATTTTTCTTATTAAGAAGTTCTACCCCTTAGCTTTTCTGCAAGTTCTTTTTGGATTTTGTTCTTTCACCTTTAATAGCAGGTGCCGGAAAATGAAAGGAACTGCTCTTTTCTGTATGTGTGTGTTTTGTTGTATGCTTAATCTCACCTTTCTTTAATATGTCTAAAATTTATCACTGCTAGGTAACTTTGTCCTGATATAAAGAAAAATTTTAGTGACCCATAAAATTTGGAATTTAAATTCATTTATTTTTGTTACCATTAATTCCTAGTGTGACCATCACTGCTCAGGGCAATTTACCACACACTGCACACTTTAATATAGCTGAAGCAACAGCCTCTAGGATCCCTCTGAACAAATGACCATATTGAACGGTCTGTTCAAGTGACTGACTTTTCCTATTTTTCCTTAGTCACAGAGGGTACCACGTGTAAAGCCTGACTGAAGGCTGTCCTTGGACCCCTGATGCTTACAGGATGCAGCATTAAAGTAGACGACGCTTAGAACTTAAAACCAAATGCTAAGCTATAAAACAAAAGTATAGACATTTGTGTTAAGTAGTTTTTAACTTTTTTAAAGCCAGAAACATTATTATGTGCACATTAACTAAACTTAATGATAGATTCCTTGGTGCCACAGGGGAAAACTGCTCAGTTCTCAGGGTTTAAAGGCCAATCAGGATTGGAGCAGTCTACTGATTCATTAATGACCTAATTAACTGGAATCGGTGAACTATACTTTCAGGATCAGTATCTGCACTAAAACAGCTAAACCACAGTATTCCACATTTACGAAATGTTCAAGCCTGTAATTTTCTAAGTACTCATCTATAGCTAATCCCAAGACGTACTAATCACACACACAGAGCTACTCAGATAAAGCACCCAACAAAAAGCATGAGTTAAAACATCACACTGCCCCCTCCTTCTGGGACTTCTACTCCCACCTCTCCAGCATTCAGAGGCAATCCATCCACAGGGAGTGTTTGCACCCACACTCAGAAGAGATTTTCCTCCAGCCACTTCACTTTGCCAAGGCTGGGGGGGAGCAGGAGAGGTGCCCTTCTGGCATCTTTAGATCTTGATACAAGAACCTCTTTCTTAAGATTATAATGGAAAAAAATCCTGTTGATTTAAGGTGGATAGTATGTTATCCCTCATGCCCTCATATTTTTCATCCTTTAGTGAAAGCAGAACAGCAAGTAAATACTGACATTGTTTTAACCCTTTACAGTCCATTTATTTCATTTGGAATGTCTACATGCAGCTGTTAACTTTGCAGTTTAAAAATATTTACCCAGATTTGAAGATCTGAACATCATCAGAAACTTGATTAGTATTAGATAATTAAATAAGTGCTGGTTATATTTCCAAAAGTAATGAAGGCAAATTAATCCTACAGATACATATACTAGAACAGTATCAGTCAGCCTCAGTCAACTTTCTCTCCTTTTAAACCTTTTCAGATAGTCTGCATTAAAAAGAACTGTAATTTAAATGGTTTGCCAGAAGTATGAACAACATTTCCTATAAAAATACACCCCTGCAGAGAAAACATGTGCCATCTCTATATGAAGATCCAGCACAGCCTGGATTGTGTGATAACAAAGTACTTGCCTGACTTCTCATGCTGGACTGGTTTTGCTGCCAGCATCCTTGAAAACAAGAACTGCATTGCTCGCTTTGCTGCAAACAATTCTTCAAGTCTTAGGAAATCTGCACATTAGATTTTACTACATTACACAACCTCACTATTATATTTCAAAACTTTTGACCTCCAAGAAAAATAGAACCAAACACCAGAGTGTTTGCCTGTGCTATACCATTTCAGGGCCAAACGCACAAGTATTCTTTGTTTTCTGCTAAAAAACAAATCATTCTGTAAGGCATCAACAGGATGCTATTAAAGAACTAGCATAGCTCTATTGATCTTGTCTCTTGGAAATCAGTTATCCTCACACATGTCCTGTTTAAATCTGTGTAGATAATAAGATCTTCAATGACCACTGACAGACACAGCATCTGTGTCCCACAGCTGCCCGTATACACAGACACATCCATTTGTGGACTACAGTGATTGCACATTGCATAACACCATATATATATATACACATATATATATATCAGAATAGGAGACAATGTAGGAAGTTGCCGCCATGTCTCAATTCTGACAACTGGTCTAAACCTGATTCATTCTTTAAACCAGATCTGTTATATTACTGATGCCCAAGAGACTGCAATAATCAATTGCCCACAACAAAAGGCTTCATCAATGACTGAAAGTACCTTCTGCATGTTCAGACAGGCACTTCAGAAGTTAGCAAAATTATTAGTTATCTGGTAAACTACAAGTGAGTTAGTCTCAGACAACTTCCCATCACAGAGACAACTCCACCAGTGCCTGACTCAATACTTGCTATGCATTCTGCTGTCCAGATGCCTGGAAACATGATTTTCTCCATATTTTATTAAAACAGACTTTAAACCAGGCTCTAATTAGAATGTTTGCAGCCGATGTACCTATTTTTCTTTTGAAAAGTCAGTTTTTATGCATTTGGATTGATGGTATTTCAGAAAAGAAACTGAGCAATCTTTGGAAACAGAAAATTGTATTATATTGCTGTAGAATGAAAATAGTAGCTCTATCAAACACAAATATTGTTACAGAAAATTGATTAAAAGACAGCTTTTACTTAGAAATTTTCACAAAAACCAAAGCTACAGTGAAATCTACATAAAGGAAGACCTCAAAACTGTTCTACCATACTGTAATAAATTGAAACATCTGTGGCCATGAGCCTGCAATTTCATACACTTGGACAGATTACTGTACTTGTGTGAAATGCAATCAGCTTACTTTTAAAGACTTCACAGTGGTTCACAGATGCTAAAGCAATCATAATTAACATCTGAGTTACTATGCCTAACACACCAAGTTTGCATCAAAATCAGTGATTTTAAGAATTCAAGGTCAGGCCTTTAAACACTGAAAGCTCTTGTCACTGAATATCTAGCAATGATTAAACCAAAACGATTAAACATCTGGTTAGATTGAAATACAGTTGTTCAAGGAGTGTAAGAAAAAGCAGCCACTAAAGGGGTGGAAAAAAACCAGAACTGATTGCAGGTTTGTCAACCTGAGGCAGTAATTTCACTGCTTATCACTGTTTCATCAGCACATCTTTATACGTTGAATAAAGCAGTCACCAGATTACTGCTTTAATCAGCATCATAAAACATCGTGTTTCTCTCTGCTTCCTAACAGCTGGTTTAAGAGGAATAAAAGGTTTATTTGATGGGTAAGTTGGAAGATCTCCAAGGGCACTATAAGCCGATGCATTTCTACAGTTGGACTTTGAAAGCAAACTGAGTCTTCACAAATACTGTCAGCCCAATTTTTTAGATCATGAAGGTATCTATCAAAAAATCAACATAAATCTGCTGCCTCCAACACAAGCATCTACTCACTTATCTTTTACCATAATGTAAATTATATCTCATTGTGTCTTCAGTAAGAAAATTACTTCCTTTACATATATCAACTTAAAATCTAACTCCATAAAACAGAAGTAATATTTCACTATCTACAAATTACGCTGCTAAATTTTGAGATTCCTCAATTACATTCATATTAAATCACTCACAAAAAAAAGTCCCCCTACCTCTCATTTTCTTTCCCTGTGCTATGGAAGAAACCCATAAGAGCATAGCAAAGTGAACAAGCCTGTTATAGGGGAATTTCTATGGCAAGAGAAAGAATCACCTATACTGATTGCAGTATAGGACCCGAAGGATTTTACAGTAGACAGAAAATGAGATTTTTAGAAGCTCTATGTCAACCTGTTGTTCCTCTTACTGCAATGTGTTCCCATGATGTTGAGCATCAAAATTCCAAAATGCAGAGCAAACACCACCATGCACCCCCCTGCCCAAACAAACAAAAAGCCAGAAGCAAAAAAAAAACCAAACAAAAAATCACAAACAAACAAACACCTCCCTGAAGGAGAGAATAGAAGAGAGGAAGAGAGGAAGGCGACAAATAAATTACCAAGAAGGTTCTCTCTGGTATTTTTTAAAATGGTATATCTAGAATTACCTCAAATCATTAAAGTAATAGTAACAATGAGGTTATTCAGCTGAGGACACCTCCAGTTAAGCCTTGCTCTACTTTTCTTACTTTGAAACAGAACAAACAAACAGTGCCAATAGACCCCTCTCAATTCCAGGAATTTTGTAGTGATGGCATTTACTAAAAACCTGAGCACTGCTCCTAATATCCCCTTATTTTATGTCATTCAAACGCCACAGTGACATGCATCTTTAACATTGTTGTGTAAAGCATTTCATATTTACAGTAGTGGTGGGGGGCTTCCTCAGCGTAAATGCTCCACATGCTCACAAATTTGCCTCCCGATGCCCTCAGTTTGAAGATTCATCTCCTCTGTGCTGACAAGTTTTGCCTTCAGACTGCCAGAGTTAACTTTCCTCTCTGGGAAACTGAACTACCGTTACTTAACACATTATCTTCACTTCAGTTATTGAACCAACACCACCAACAAATTAAAAAAACCTCATTCATTTCAACTTGAGTTACATAGTCACAAATAAGGAAAGAGAGGTAAAGTACAAAATTTTGAAATTTAAAATGTGCAATTTGAAATATGGTAATTATTTATTCTGTTAAACATTTTTATTAAAGTAGATTTATTTCAAGTAGAATCCCAGCCTCCAAGTGTACATTAGACTTGGGCATATGCACCTTGCAATACTGCAAAGATTCTAGTTCTGCTGTAGAAGTTAACAGGACAGTCAATTAAATTAAATTAAAACAGATTCCCAGAAATCCATAAATTATGCCTGGGAGCTCTCCAGTCCCACCAGGATTAGGCAAGCACAAAACTGTTTTACAGATATCTCTATTTCACCCTGCCTATTGAAGGTACAGCAGAGCACCTCCAGCAAAATTTATTTTGAGGATATGCTTTTATTTGAAAAAATAAGAGATAAACAATATAATACATTGTTCAGTAATCCCATACTTATTTATCAGAACATTTGGCCAGATGTGCAGGAATTTAGGACTTACATCCACACACACCTGCCTCCTGAGACCAAGGCTGTGATCTGACAAGGACAGCAGTCAGTGTTTCTGTCTTGGGCTTTTTCGCTCCACTTTACTTTCTTTCTTATTTTAAAAGTCCACTTTGAGATCATTTATGGACAAAACCACCAAGCTCTGCACTGACATCCCAACAAGAACTGTTATATATCACTAATCTGGGTGGGGCAGCCATGAAACCACAGGTATTCCTGTTGGGATGGTGTAGAGAACTACAATATGTGTCCTTCAGACTTCTAAAGTTTATGCTGCTGCTCCACAAGTGCACTGATCTGACATTAATGCCAATTTGGTATGGCTCTGGGTATTAAAACGACATCTCCAGATACAGCAAGCAATATATTCAGGTATGCGCATATGTTTAAAAGCCAGCAGACAAAAGCAATTTCTTTGCTCTAATGAGAAAGAATAGCAAACTGAAGACAGATCATTCTCGATGCAGATATTTTACCAGGCAGACAGGAAAGTAATCAAAGCATCCACTATGATGAAATTATATAGCAAGACTTGAAAAAGAAAAAGCTCCTTTTCAAGCGTCAACTCAAGAAGCTTCAGCCAGAGACACTTCAGGATAAGCAGTAATGCTTCCTTCAGAACAGTAAGCACAGGAAAATTAAGAAAGGAATCAGTCCTTCACGGATATGCTCAATACTTGGTCTCATCAAAATCTTGTGAATACGTTTTATGCATTGAGATGAGAATCCGGTATAAAGGACTGCCCAAAACAATAGTTTTAGTTTTCCCAAAGCAAAGTTCCCAAGCAAAAAACCAAATTAAAAAATCAAACAGAGCATAGAAATTAAGAAAAACAGCACATGGCCAGGAACTACCCACAGCACCTTTTGCTTGAACTCCAAGAGGAATCTCTTGTACCTAACTTCCAGGACTGAACTCCCTCTGGTACACAAGGAGTTCTGGGGGCAATTGGTTTCTGTCCTCCTGAAGTGCTCCAAGCACAGCCCAAGCTAGTTCTTTGTTTCCAAGACAAAGTGGGAAATAAAAAATAAAAAATCAACTCCAGAATAAACCAGAAAAAAAGACCACAGACAGACAGAGGACAAAAAAGCTGACAGGCCAGGATGCTGTTTTATAGAGCATCCTTTCATTCTTCAGTCATTCACACCAGCTGCAATGTTCCTTCTTCAGGCAGCAGAAACCCCTGCCACAAAGATCAAGATGGAAATGACACAAGATTACTTCCCACTAACTCCAACTACCTGAGTAAAGTTAACCTCCTAAATAGGAAGTGTCCTATAGATTATATTTGAAAACGAGGTATCTACTACCAGTTATTCTCTTCACTGGCTCCTAATGTCTCACCAAAACCAGGCAGGGTACAGTCTCTCCATCATTAGAATGCTCTGCTTTTTTTTTTTTTTTTAAAAAAAGAAAAACAAACACCTCTCCCACCAAAAACCCCAAGAAAACAGACAAAAACAAACAAAAAAACCAAACCAAAACAAACATCCAAAACTGAGCAATTGAAATTAAGCAAAACAGCAAAAAGAAAACTCACAAACACCAATGCCCTTTTCAGAGAAGAAAACTAATTTCTGGAAGACAATTCCAAAATTCCTTCTAC
This sequence comes from Climacteris rufus, assembly GCA_013398175.1. Lineage (NCBI taxonomy): Eukaryota > Metazoa > Chordata > Aves > Passeriformes > Climacteridae > Climacteris > Climacteris rufus. The sequence continues at coordinate 1,861,579 of VZRZ01000890.1, read as the reverse complement.
TTTTAATTTTGTATCTTCTTCTTCCTATTAGTACATTGACAAGTGTACATTTTGCCTTAAGATAGTGTCATATAACAGTACCTTGCTATACCTACCGCATATAGGTAGACATTATGGTACAGACCATAATTATAACCTAAAAAAAGGTGAGAAACTGTGACATCTTCCAGCAGTGACTTAGATGCGCTAAGACTGATAAGACAGCAGAGAGAGCTTACACTGAGAATTGCTTGATTTCAATCAAGCTGGAGAGTAGGAATAGATGTTGTTCTCTTGTTTATGTGAGCCAACAGTTTCTATTTTCCAGCAACAGAACAGGAAATCTTGGTTTCATGCATAGCCAGGTGAGTTCTGTAAACATTTTCTATATTATAATAAGCAAGGTGGGTTTTGTTTGTTCTTTTTTAATACTTGAGTGCACGTGGGAAGAAAACTGCCCCAAAAGAGCATCCAGTTACTACTGTACTACCTAAAAATCATAGACTTCTGGCTTTATTCTGATTGACATAAAAACATGAGAAACACCCAAGCTTTTGGAAACAGATCTATTACATTGTGCTTAATCCTGCTTTATCTTCTGCTATTTCCATCTGTGAGTAGTCACATTCTATGTATGATGCTCCACACATGGTTGTGCTTTTGATGAGAAGCAAAAAAGGCAGCAATTCTTCAGTAACTTACCAGCTCCAGTGCAACCTGTGCATGTCCCTTCCTTTTCAGTGGCCTCACTTGTCACATGGAGCATTCCCAACCAGTGACAGCCATTCAGGAACCCTTGCTTATAATTTCTGTGATTTGGTATTTACTTCCAAAATATAATTCCTGATTAAAGTTCAAAATGCCATCAAAGACCACGAAAATGGCTCAATTTTTGCAATTTGAATTCTACTCCTCACTTGTACAACTGTGATACAACTACTAAAATATTGGATTATTCCCCAATACCCCCCAAAGCCTCGGGTCTAAGCACCCACAACAGATGACTTCCATACACTGAAATGACTGATTTATGACTAGACCAGATTATTATGTTCACATCCTGCACTGAATATATAAAACAATTAGTTTCTTACTTTGAACCCAGTGTTGCCATTAGTATTCCTTACAAACAAGGATCTGTCTCTGGTACATTAATATGCCACAAGCTATAGCATATGGAAGCAGAACTATACACAAAATGTACCTGCAGTCTGACAACCAGAGGATGCCAACCGTGGGAGGAACAGAGAAAGCCCAACAGATTCATAGCCCTGCCTTGAGAAAGCCAAAACCTTAAAAGTCCATGTTCAATGCAATTAATTTTTTAAAAGAGAAACACTCTGCATGCTTTCTAAGAAATGGACTGTGTCAGCCACATAAATTGTTTTCCACTTGAAGGCAGAACTTGGATTCCATTCCATTTATGACATTGTGACAATCGTTCATTTATCCTAAGTGAAAAATCTCACAGTAGTAAACTCAGCCTTTTACACTTGTTTGATTTTTAATAACTCTGATGTGCCAACAGAGATAGTCTCTACCAAGCCTAATGCTCTGTGTTGCTCCTCATAACTACCTGTTGTGTGTAATCCATTGTGGGAGAGGGAGAAGGGACTGAAATTATGTTGGAAAATAAAGCTAAAGTAAGCCAACATAAACCCACCCAAATATACAACAGTGTATTCCATTACATAAAATTAGTAAATACACTCCCACACATATGGGGAAAAATGAACATATGAACAAACTAATAGGATTATGCAAAAGCAGCTTCTAATAATAGACCCATAATTAATCTTTTTTAGTCTTGGGGCTTGCCTACAATCATTCTTCATGTGCATAATGTAATTTGGGCAAAAACTAATTCTATACAAAGGACATGTCTTACAACAGCCCTCCAATTGTGAGGACTATTTTTCCTAATCTAGTTAAGGCTCAGCAGATGGTACAGAGTCCACTCCTGAGCCATGCTTAGCTTTGCTCCATGCTTTCTTTACTGACAGAGAAGAGGGTGACTTTTATTGGACCACCAAAACACAGTTCCCTTGGTACATGAGCCAGATTAATTAGAACTGAGGAGAATTTTCCAGAAAACCTTTTGACATCTAAAGGTTATGGTGATAATTACTTTGCTGTAATTAGCCTTACTAAACTTCTTACCATACTCCTCAACTATTTTCTTTTCCATTGATTATTGTGTGACCTTTTTTATAAAATAAATCCTCTGTTAGTTAATCAAATAACATCTGTAACATGAAATATATCATCTTGCATTTTATGTGGCATGTGTGTATGCACGTCTTTGTGTCCACATTAAGCAATATGTTTTATGATCGTTTATGTTTTATGATAGTTTTCCTAGATTTAAAAAATAGATTATTCATACAGAAAAAAAAAATTGAAATATCCTACCATTTTAGTTTACTTTACAAGTTTCATGCATGAAGAAAGATTTAAAAATAAAAAAAAATGGGGAAGTAAGAAAAGAAGTACTACAAAAATTCCAATCACTCCATTAATAATTTTCTTTTTAAAATGAAATTTAGTGAAAATATTTTCCTCTTATGGAAAAAAGTACATTTTTCAGCCCCTAAAATTAACTTCAATCTTCATACAGAACTAGAGAAAACATTCAGGAAAGTGGTTTCCTCTTTCTTTGCCCCATTATTTAGTTCACTTATTCAATTAGAGAATGCCACTGCTAAAAGTTGAGACATCTTCTAGAAAATATCCATTCTCCAGCTTCCTAAAATGCAATAGACTACTGGTGATAACTGAACCTAGTATTCCTTTCATGTTCTCATAAATATAATTAAGGCCTTTTTCTTGTGAACCACACATGAAAAAAGTTAAATCTCCACCAGCTCTCAAAAGTACCTCAAGCACCATCACACATCAACCTCTCAAATCACAGCCTTGCTCCTTGTTCTCAAACTCAGTACATAAGAAAATGTACCTATTTGCCTGTTCCAGTAGGGTTCATTTTCTGCTGTGTATGGTGTTAGACTGGCCCCCTCCAAGGTTCCATATTCACTTGTAATCAGTGTACATAAAGAGCAGAATAATATGGCATTGAAAACGCCCCCAATACAGGTTAATGAAAAGTTACTATCTATGTTAAAGGCTACCAAGCTCTTACTTTAATTTATATTATTGCTACTACTACTACAAGATTCAGCTATAGTGTTGGGAGACATGAATTAACATTCATAAACTCAGGGAGCTGTTTGGCTAATGCAGGAAGAGTCCAAGGCTGCTTCAGAGCCGCATACCCAAACCTTGATGGAAAGGGAACTCAGGTCTCTGCACAAGACGACTGAAAGCTAAAAGCTGCAGCAGTGAATACATGTAGCCATAGATCCAAATTTTAAATAGAAGCTGTCCCAAGTGACAAAAGAGAGGAGGACTAATCATTGGCCAAGCTGCAGGGAAGTGGCAGAAATACAAGATGCTTCTCCGGCTACCAGAGTTGGAAAAAAACCACCAAACAGAAGAAACTGAAGAGCACTTCGAAAAATGAACTGGGAAAATAACATTCTTAAGGGTAACGGGTAGATAAACCACTGTTTTTCATGTGGAAGAATGAAAAGAAACCATCCTTTCTACAGCACAGCACACACAAATCCATGACAAAAGAGTAGCAGCAATGCCAGATAAGTATTTCACAATAAAATAGCAATGTTGTCATTACAAAAAAATGCAGTCAAGGGAAAACTGCATGGTAAACCCAAAGCCAGTGCACATAGAGTTTCCAAAGCATCATTAAAAAAAAAAAAAAAAGCCCTGTTTATTCCAGAAACTGTCTAGAAATCTTCCTGAGGAGATGAGCTCTATCATGAGGTAAGGCCCTGTGCCTGGCACCTGAATAGGTTTGTGGCACTGTTCATCTTGGTCTGTCCCCAGACTGCACTGGAGGCTGCTAAGCTGCAGACCTGTGTCTCTCTGTTCATCTCAAACACACACATCAGCTGCACTAATGCAGTTTAGGGTTTTTTATGCTACACATACATGTGTGCACAATCTGACATCAGGACAACAGGCAGTTATGGTTCAAAAGCATCTCTGTTTCATCACATATTCCTTCATTTCTCTATTATTCTTTATGGACTCTACTAAAGACATATCACTGCTCTTCCAGACTGTTACCTGCTTGCACAGTCTGGCAAAGCAAAGTCAGACAGAAGTTCTGCAGATTTAATAAGGTTGCTGATAATGTGTCACAAGCTTCAGTGACTCTGGGGATTAGATGTCTTTAGAAATGCTATGTAATCTTCAGCATTCTGCAAGTAACCATGGTTTGGGATTAAAATATATAAAAACTTGTCAAGACTCTGAAATACTTAATATCTGCTTAGTGACATCTCATTTAGATAAAAGATTCATTAACCTCAAATGTTATTGTTTTTTTCATAGCAGCAGTACGACATGCAAGGTTGAGCTGGTACTTGCTTTATAAACAGATTTTGAGAGTCATTGGCTGAATGGATTCAGATCTCAGCAGCCTAAAATTTAGTACATCAAGGTATCAGAAAAACACTGAAATTCATTAAATGGCTTTACATACAGAACCTCACAAAATATGACTTAACCTAAGTTGTAGTTGTGTCTGCTCCCTAAAATAGAGACATCCTAACTTACAATGACTAGACTATTCTACCATTCATCCTCAGAATAGGTCTTTGGGTATTGTGGGGAAAATATTTGAAATGAGCCAGGTATTCTTCTGCAAGAATGAATATTAAGTACTGAGCAGGTGCAGTAGTTAATGTTCATAATGTTCTTGGTTATGCAGCAAATATAGCATTGCAAGTTTCATTACAAGGCAGAATAGATTCTAACAAATTTTGTTTTGACACTAACTGCCATTCAAATGAGCAAAAGTACCCTCATTTATTTTAATGAGAGCTGACATAAAAAAAACCACATGCAAATCAGACAATATTACATAAAGGAAAAAAGTCAACCAAATAATGAAACAAAAATAAAATGCTAAATATAGGGATGATATGGTCTTAGAATCCCAAAATGGTTAGGGCTGGAAGAGACCTTAAAGACCAGCTAATTCCAAGCCCCCTGACATGGGCAGGGACACATCTCACTATACCAAATGGATTCAAGCCCTGTCCAATCTGGCCTGGAACATTCCCAGGGATGGGAGTGTTCACCGTGCTCAAACATTAAAGAACTGATAGTGAATAAACATAGTCAGCAAAGAAACAGAGACAATGTCCACACGCATCTGTTGTATTTACACAGAGAAGCAGTTTTTCTGTAGTTCCATCAAAATTGCTGCTGAAGCCGGCAAAGTGACAAACCAAAGTAAGCCCTGACTCTCTGTGACTTCTGCTCAAGGAGCTACTTCTAAAAACCTGGAGGTTCTGAAATAAGTTTTTCATCTTACCCTATTCATTACGCAGCAATGCCATTATCAAACCACTGCTCTGTACGTGTGACAAAACCCAGTATATCACTGCTCTGATCAGGAGCTGGACTGAATCATTTTGGTGTTCCCAGCTCTTTATTCTTTTTCCTCAAACACTCTTCACCCTTCAAATGTTGACTGAATCCCAAGCAAAGACTCCATGAGAAGGGAAATTTTCTTGCATTTTCTATCAATCTATTTCCAAGCATTTGTACAATGTCATGTAAATAACAGCATTGTTGTACAAAACAGTGCAGCTGAAATGTTGCAATTAATTTTGATACCTGTAATTTGTAACGTGTAATTATCATGTAACTGGAGAACTATAATCAAGGAGCAAAGCACAGTTCCATATTTGATACATTTCACAGGAAGAGCTCTGTGGTTCCACATCTAAATAGGAGAAAAAGCTACAAAAAAGATTAGCTGTACAAGTGCACTTCTAAAAGTCATTGTAATTAAAGATGCTCAACAAAAAGCACAACTGAACAAAAACAGAAAGGAGGGGAAAGGAAAAGTGTGTTTTTCTGGCCTTTAGAGAAACATAAAGCTTTTGAGGTTTCCACACCTTTTAACTCTAATTGTGATATAACTACAAAAAATGCATTACAGATATTACAGAACCATCATTCTTAAATCCATATGCATTTGGCTGTCTGAACTGCACTGACTCCCCAGTAGTAAAGTGGAATTTGTAATTATTTACAAATCAATCAGGGCAACTGTTGAGGCTATAATAATATTTGCTTGGAATATCATAGCAATATATTGCCAACAAAGATAAATGAATGTAGAAAAGCCTCTGTAAGAGAAGAAAAGCATAATAATTAATAATGAATGATATAAAAATGTTAAATAAAATAATTTGCACTCATTTTTTCACATCCACACATTCTCAAACACAGAAACACCTGCACTGAAGTAGTCTGCCCATTATACCTATCCTGCCATGGAACAGAGCAAACGCTAGCACTCAGTGTTTCCTGTTTCAAGTGCTGTTCTTATAAAGGAGAGGCTATGGTTGCACATTTTCATGTATTTACTGTCTTCTATCTCTTTGGATATCTCATGGCTGCAGTCATGTTCTTTACCTTTCCTTCATCATTTCCTAACAGCTTTCTATCTGTTAATTATTTAACTCTGTCCTTTGTTTCCCCATCTCAACATCTTGAAAATCTTTATGTAACTGTGCTGGGATCTTGCTGCTCCAAGTGCCATCAAACTTTGACTCACTTACCATGTTTTTTTTCTGGTGCTTCCACAACCTTTCCTTCCTATTCATATCTTACTCATACAAATCTTACAATCTGTATTACAAATTTCTACTACAATGTGTTTTTGTAAGGGTTGAAAACTCAAACTGTGGAAAACACTGTTTCCTTCTAAATTAAGTAGCTCCTATCTGCAGAACTAGACCAACGAAATAATGAACTCTATCCATGCACAAGACTTGAATCTACAAAATCATCTGCATGATTTTAATTACACACGTTACAGAGTGATTTCTTGGGGCTTTCTTAAAAGCTCACACAACAGAACAACAGTGAAAGAAAACCCACAGGTGAAACCAAGTTCACTCCTACACAAAAGAGAACTCAATTTGTTCCAGCATTTGGGTGATTTGTGCTATAATGAACTTTTTCATTATCCTCTTGTTCTGTGATGGTATAATTACCTTCAGGGATATTCATGTAAAACTGGCATTTTATCTGGTGAATAATTTACAGATTGGCAAAGTTTAAATACATATAAATGACATGCTTACCATTATGTCAGATAGACAAAGGAGAACAAGTGGGAACCCAAGGAGGTGACATGTTGTTGTTTCAGCACCTCGTGCAGGAAGGATTAGTGGGAACTCTCAACGCACTCGCCTACACTTTCCAAACAGCTGATCTCATACAAATCAGGCATAGATTGATTTTAGAAACACCGGTGAGGAAATTCCATGGATACCACATACAGTGCCCTGTGCTGTACCTTGCCAGCAAGCGTGGCAGAAGCAGATCAAAGCTGACATGTGGATACTGATCAAAATGGAAAAGATCAAGTATGAAATGATCTTGTTCACAAAGATGAGTTGACAGAAAAAAAATTGTACAGACTCCAGCTATTACAAACTGTACTTAAAATAATAAAACTTACAACATGTTTTATCTGTGATAAATACCACCAACAATACTAAAATACCATTCAGTCTAAAATGTGTGAATGCCATGGATTTGATCTAGGCTATACATCAATCATGGACAATCTAGTACCTCCATACTTGTCTTAAAAACACTAAACCCTCTAGTACACACTGTCACCCTCAAAAAATATAAAGCATTTTTACATCACAGGCAACTGAACTGCTCCCCTCTTAGTAAAAACCAAGCAAGTGGAATAAGACCAAATAAATCTTTTCAGCAATCCCACTTCATACATATCCTAGGAACCAAATGGATGGATAGAGGAAACAGCTAATTATTATGAGACCTGCAGACTGAACATAGATGTAACTTTTTAGGAATTTCCACTAGGTACCCATTTCCAGCCCACAACATAGTGAAAAGATTTCCATTGTATCCAAAGGAGGGATTAAGCTGTCACAAATTTTCAGTGACATGTGGCCTGGAATGCTAATTATGAAACTCCTTTTATGAATACTTAATTTTCTGTTGGGTCTTATGTTCTTGAGTTCAAGTCCATAGCTTGTATTGATATTAATGACAATTATGCATTCAGATCTATAGATTTCACAGAAGTCACCCAGAGATCTTAATATGTCCAGTCTTGTTTAACTCTATTGATTTTCAACTTCATTTCTAGCTGTTACTGTATGGCAAGGATACCAAAACCACTCAAGTTTTCGGCCCTTTTTAAAGGGCACAAAAGATGATGATAACAGTAGATCTTACCAGAACCTAACACAAGTTAAAAGGTTAGTCAGTTTGAAAACACTGATTAACTGCTGTTCTTAAAAGAGGAGCAAAAGCTAGAGAATCTTCCATTTGAAAATCTAAAACCCACATCTTAAAGAGTATCATAGCTACCTTGCTCAGTTCCATCTTGAGGAGATGCTTTTGCTGAGAAACAGGCTTTTGAAGATACAACCATGGAAAGATATTCTGGCTACTGAGTAACTCAAACTATATGTCTGAAGGTTTGAAATTTAAAAAAAAAGAAAAGAAAATTAGAGAGAAGCAGTGGGAAAGCAGGGAAAAGATGAGTCGTACTCTAGTATCCATCAAAGCTTAAGGATAAAGTTCTATGACTTGGGTCTGCTACTCACTCCTAGCACATTGGTATGTGCTAACAAATATACCCAGGAAGAAAAAAAAACCTGCTCCGCTGCAGTCAATGTGAAAAAATGCTGTCAAGTATTAGGTGAAGCAGGATTTTATCCATTAGGTGTTTTTTCAGAGCACAATCTGTATAGAAGTTTCTGGGTCTGGAGAAGTTTTGAACCTAAGCTAAGCAGTTTTAAGGTATTTTGGCAAAGTGACAAAACATTCATTATAATGTTGTTAGGAAAAATGCTATTTCATCAAATGTCTGCTTCACCTGTAGTTTTCTCCTCTTTTCCCATTTCAAATTAAATGAGTGTATTTTTCATAAGTCCCATCATCCTCTCAAATCTGTTGTTATGGACTCTCCAGGCTCACCCCCATATTTCAACAGGCTACAATAAGATCACCTAATAATCACATCAGTTTGAAGGAGGATTTTTTAGCCATATTAATTCCAAAGACAGACATCCTGTAAACATAGACACCCCAACCAGAACTCCAGTTCTTTGTCCAGAAGCACAGCCTGAGCCCTGCAGCCCAGGCTCTGCCCATTCACTTACCCCAGCACTCCAAGCCATCACTTTCAGTGGGCAGCTCCTCTGCCAGTTCTCCTTTCCCTACCAACTGCCCCGCTTTCCAGAACTTCCCTGGGCTATTTCACTTTGTTAGAAATACCATATCGGGATGCAACTACATGCATTAAATTTAGCGATTTCTCCCTGATTATGTCAGCATAAGATGCTTTTTACAAAAATGCATTAGAAAAGCTTTGAGAAAAACCTACATCAACTGTAACCTGTTTGTTGGACAAAAAAAAAAAAAATTTCACCTGTATTTTCATATCAAAAATTTTATTCCTGGTTAACTTTTTTAAGGTTTGCCAAGCAGTAAGAAAACAAAACAAGGGGTCGAGTTTCTTTTTTTTCTTAAGTACTTTTTTTGATACAATATCAAAAGAAACACACAGAAGCTCCCATTATTTATGAATTTCCAAAAACACCACTTTGATTAAAAAAAAAAAATCAAACAAATAATCCAATGTTTGCAGATCTCTGGTATTTGGATTTGCTAGTCTAAGTTACTAGAAGATATCACACTGTGCTATATCAAGCTCTTCATATTCCTCTCTGAAGTTTCCAGGTTTTGTTACCTGTCTGCAGCACAAAATTCAGTGCTTTTCCAAGTGAAATTACCTTAGAATGACACAGCGTGAACATAAAGAGCAGCTTAAAATTCAGGGACTAAAATTCCATCAATACAGTTTTTATGCTTCTCCATTAAAAATATCTATTTTCTCTGAAAAACTACCATGGATACCTAGTTTTATCTTGTATTAAATACAAGAATATTTCAAACACCACAACTGATCAAAAATTTTCTCTTGTGTGTGGAAGATTGTAAGAGACACACTTCTACATTTTCTAAAAGCACTGCTTAAGCCAAGTTGAGTTTGCCTGATATTTAAATGATGCAACAGCTTTTTAATGCTTCTTGAAAGAAAGGCAGTAGCAAAATTCCATCATTCTTCAGTAAACTCGCAAATATCAGGACATTTTGAGACATCACCACAAGAACTTAAAAATAAGCCCATGAAAAGTATACACAGGGAAATGTTTAAGAGCTACTACACAATTCATGTGTACCTCTGCAAAACAGAGCAAATGCCTTCTCCAGCCTCACAGTTCGTTATGTTTTGTCCTAATAAATAAATAAATAAATATAGAAGATAATTAATATACTGATGAGAGTTACTTTTCACCAGAAACTGATGTGCCACTGCTGGGGAGAAGCACAAAACATAGACCATCTAAAGGCCTGAATGAGCACCAACATCTGTTAAATCAAAGATTTCAGAAGAGCTGTGGGAATTATTTCTCTCGGTATTAATTACGATTTACTGACTAACAAAGCAAAGCACTGGCATGAATGGTACAAAAAACTGTTACAATACAACCTAAAGCAACAGTTCCAGATCAGTGCATCTACACTGCACAGCAAAATTCCACATTCACATTTTTCAATTCTTGCTGTCATTTAACTTTGCACATATTAAATATTTGCAGCTTAATCTTAAATTCTCACATCCTTAAACTCAGACTCTCTTATTTCAGAAAAATGTAGTCCTTCTTATTATGAAACAAGTTTGTAAACAAACACTCCAAATAGTGAGGAACAATAATATTATATTCTCAGCAAATAACGGTGGAATCATCAGCCTGTGATATTTTAGATTAAAATTCAGTTTTTTAAAAAAGGAAATAAAAAGTATGGCTCTTAAACTCCAGATTTTGACATGAAGTTCAGAGGGCCAGGGTTTAATCTCAAAATGTACAAGTTCCATAAAAAAAAAAAAAAGGCAAGCCAGTAAAAAATTATAAACTATTCCTCCTCACCTTTTCATTAAACAAGGAAAAAAAACTAATCAAAAACCCAAAACAATAAAGAGGCAAAAACCTCTACCTCATCCCTAAACCTACCATCAGTACTTTCCTTCTCCTGGAATGGGCTATGTTATTCTTCAAACTTGTTGAAAATAGGATTTGCAATGGAAAATTTACCTCAGGTACCAAAGCCTGGAAAGCACATAATTGCAACAGCAGCATGAAAGTCATCCCTTACTCTGGCTTATTTGCCTTGCTGGTTTTTGGTGTCCGTGCTCAAAGCTCCTTCTTTGCACACACAAATTCTTCAATGTTTACACTAAAATCATCGCAGCAAGAAAATAAATCTCAGGTTAAGAAGTGTAGGGAAGCTGAAAAGCACATTTTTAATTGCTGAGTTCTTAAGGATTTTCTACAAAATACTCCAAAACTGATGGTGTACATGATAAAACTACCTTAGAAGACAGTGTTAACTCAGGAAAGTTCAGCTCTTGTGTGCTGAGCTGCTGAGGCTGCCCAAGGCTGCCAGCTCATGAGGGCTCCCAGACCCAGAGAGGACAGGGGATCCAACATCTTTCCAGATGGCCTCATTACCTCCAGAAAAATACATTTAAAAAGAGCCTGTAGCTGGTTAAAAATTCTGTAACCTCTCCATTACACATCTTTCTGTATAAAGAACTTGAATTCTAATGCAACAGAAACCAGCCATGCATTTGAAGCGGTCACAGTGGAGCTGGAAATCAGAGTGGAACAGCACATCCAATCACACTTTACCTTTTTCTCTGTCCAACACCCCAGCACAAGGCAGGCTGTAAAAGAGTGTGATTTTGCACCACAGCGTGTTCCATTAATGTCACCACAGCTCGGCTCATCTCCACACAGTTCCACTCTTTTTGCTGCCAAAAGGGCCCTCACACTCTGTAGAGAGAATTTTTTCTAATCAGCACTTCTCTGCCTTGTTAACAAACAAAAAGCACTCTGGCATATGTTTGCCAGCCAAAACAAATGCAGTGATAAAACTTCTAAGACCCTGACATCATGGTGTCTCATCGATTATTGCAATGCACAAAGGGTTTTATGTGTGTGCATTGTAAAAACTAGAGGAAGAGAGAGAACATGTATACACACAAGAAAAAAAAGACAATAAATGCTTCTTAACTATATTATATCAAAAACATTTTTGCTAAAACATCCATTAAATTAGAAAGTGGACCATTTTTCTGAACAGCGGAATGAAAATCACATATAGCATAAGAAAGATTTTGTAAATACAAGGGCAAGAATAACTCTTATTTATCTTTAGAGACAAATGCCACTCTGATCCACCTAAGAGTGACAGAAACTTGGCCAGGAAGACAGAAATCAAAATTAAGTAGGGCCCTTGTGAAAATGGATGACTGAATTTCTATCGATTTCTTTCTACTTCCTTAGGAATCAAATTGCTGTAAGACTCAGTGTGGAGCTTCCAGGGTTTTGCTCAGTAGGATTAACCTCCATTCTGTAACCTCTGTGACACATCTGTTTCTATTTATTATATTCAAGTCTAAAATGGAATTTATACTTCCTTCATGTCCTCATAGTGATTTGATTTTCTCTGGCTACCAGGAGGGTCATTAGGTTTAATGCAGGTCATCAGGACACACACTGATTTGTAAGTGAATGTAATGCAAAGTGATATTAGGTGTCAAAAAAACCCCCACAGCTGGAGCATAGGGGACTGTAGAGAAAGTCAAAAATAGAACTGAATATTCCTCCAAAAGCCAAAATAACAGCAGGATGCAAAGAATGCAATACTACTTATGTTCTGCTTTCCAAAAATAAGCCTCTCCATATAGCAATAAGTAAAAAATCAGAGGCTATAGTTGAGAACAGGGGTTGAATGCACAGGAATTCTGTTAATCAAGATGAAGAAAGCTTAAGCCCAAAGGCGATACTGAAGACAATCAATGGGATCTCTATCTATACTTTCTATGAACCCAGTTTGTTTGCTACAGTATTGGACAAGCAAAGTCATAAGGACCTCACTCCTTGCAATCCTGCAGTTAATCCAGCGGTCTAGTATGTTACTGCCTTGAAGTGTTTGAGCATTACCAAAACAATTTCTGCTTAGGTGAAGAATTTTTTAATATATTATTCTAATCTGTTGTTTCAGCCAGGGGCTGTGCAGCAAATTTCAAAAAGTTGTGAATTTTACACCATTTTCCAGGCCAAAGCCCAGCTAACTACCTGGTCTTTTTACCAAAATCCTTCTTGTACTTTTAGATTTTTTAAAAACACACTACTACACCAGGCTGGGGGAAGCCTTTTTTCACATCACAGCTGACTGTTTTTTCTCAAAGAGCCCAATCATCCTAAACACGCTTTATAGTCATTTTGCACAAATCTCCTATACATTTTAATACCTTTAGAAGAGTTCTGCATACAATAGTTACACTGACTACTACTTTGTTAGCAATCATTTTGCCTACTAGAGGAACAGTGAGATCATGCCAAGTCAGGTAAAACCTAAGGAACAGGTCATAGATAATAAAAAATTAAAATAAAGGTCACTGTATATTCATGGGAGCCCTTGCTCCAGTACAGACATACCATTAAGGAATCCTCTCCAGTGGAATAGTCATATCCAAAAGAAGGATTAGAAAGAGGATAAAAGCTTGGACAGACTGTATATTTGAAAAAGTTAATAATAAAGGGAGATTACACCAAACTCCCTAACTTTTACTGTTACTCCTTCTGGCAGTATGAAGAGTTTGTAACAGCTTTTTAATGTGTTAGTAGAGGATTTACAGAAAGAGGGAATATAGAAATTCTCACATATAGAAAGGATTATATAGTTAAAATATTGAAATGACACTCAGTAACTGACATTTTAGACTTCAAACCATTTCAAGAATTCTTAACGTGTCTGTTTCTCACTTCTTTACCTGTAAAACTTGAGTAATTAATTTTTTCAACCACAACACGGTGATACAATAAATTATTGCCTATCACATATACAGCCACTATGTAGGTGTCAAATATTAAAGCTATGAAGGAGGAACTTAGTGCTGTGGTTCTGTAATCTTGTGCCAGAATGATTTTTCTGGAGCCAAATACAGCCAATTGACACTTTAAAAAGGTGTGTGTGTTTGTGAATTCTTATGTAGGTGTACTCATATGTTTGATGTATGTGCATGGACAGATCCCCTGCACTACAGCACAAATGGGACAGATTCCAGTGCTGCACTGTGGCCCAGATGGGAAAATCCAGGTCAAATTCTCTATTATCAGATCATCTCTACTGCAGTGGAAGTACCGGGAAACACTCTCAGAAAACTCTAAATGACACTCTATGAAATATGTAATTATTGCATCACACAGATAAGGGTACTGGGAGGAGGAGACATGGCATTACTTTTGGTCTGTCACTCAAAGCTCATGGCAACAGAAGGCAGCTATGTGTCTCAGGTTTTGCTTACCTTAAGCAGACTAATTTATGCAACTGAACTTAAAACATCAATTCAGAGACTTTTTCAATTAACTTCAAGAACTAAATGTGTTTTTCCTTCCATCCTTGACATATGTACATTTTACAAGCAAAATCATCCTATTTGCTGCTAATTGTCAAAGGCAAATCTCATGAGGATGGTGAGTACCCTGCACATCTTAACGCTGATTCCAAAATTAAAAGCCAGAGGGGCTTCTTTTCTCTCTCTCTGAGGTCTTCCAGCAAATTATTGATTGTTGCTGATCTTCTTCCATTAATATATTTCTTTCTTACAGCCTGAATGATTGTGTTAAAGTGCTTGGTAACTCTCAAATCATGCACATCTCCTGGGACTGATAAGAACTTTGGTTTTAAAAGTAATTTGTTTCAAATGGTGCCTTATTCATCCCAGTGTGAGGGTCAGGGGCTTGGGGAGAAAAAAGAAAAAATAAGTTTTCTGGGATCATACTCATAGGGTCTAGAATTTTAAGTCATGTATGGTCTGTCTGACAGAATAACAACTTAAATTCATATCTTCTGAAAATTATTAAGTAGGGCCAACCTCCTGCAAATACCTACTGCTACAAAACTGAGTGGTTTAGAATGTTCCTGCTCACAAAATATATAACACTGGAAAAAAGAAGTGTTAATAGGCTCCAATCTTCAGCAGCCTTAAAGTCAGGCACAAAGTATGAAAATAATCTGAGCCACAATGCTCAGTATTTCTCCTGAATATTGCAGCAGCAGTTTAGTCTCTTCCTGGAAGCCCAGCTAAGCTGAATGATGCCTAGGATTTTTCCTTCACCTGAGCTAGCCTTACACGCAGAGGCCTCACTTGACTGCCATCAGCTCAACTTGTTTTAACTACATCAGTTTATGGATCAAGACCAGACCCTTTGTAGTTGAAGTTCAGTCATGATAAAAAACCATAATAGTATAAGAATCCCACAAGATACAAAACAGGGTTCCACCCTCTGAGGAGACCCTGGGGCTGCATATTTTGGCCTTGCAGGCTGCCAAGGTTGTGTTTCCCAGTATCCTGCTACTCTCTTCAAGAATTTTTAAAGGATTTTAAGATAGATAAAGGGAGTACAGAAAAATATACACATTGAATTGGTGATCTGCTTTAGTGCAAGATTTTCATACCAGTAAAACTGCAATTAATGTACCGATTAAGCCTCAAAGAGATGGTGACCTCAATATTCCAATGGAATGACCAAATGCTTTCACTTCCTATAATAAGACTTGATATTACTTGGCTATGATTTGTTTAAAAGCCATCAGGAGTTTGAAGGTTTATGGAAAGTCCGGGTACTCCCACTCACAACTACAAGGAGGGACAAAATTCTGTGCTGCAAGGTCACAGGACACATGTGATGAATATTGAAGTAAGGGGGGTTAATCTGCCCACATAAAGCAAATAAGTGCATTAAATCTAGAAATATAGAGGATCTTCTCTATGTTGCTCCAGCTCTCACAATAAGGTCATAAGAAGGAGTGGTCATCTTAAGTGCTTTGCATCTGCTGGACTGCAGTCCATATTCTGTGCTGAGCAGTCAATTACAAGTAGAATTCAGCTCAGAAAATAATTTCTATAGAGAACACTTATTTATTTAAAGCCTTCTTCTTCCCCTGAATGAAAACAAACACAGATCAATTGCAGAATAATACCTCCATGGCAGGCTCCCCCATGTGTTCTACACCTTTTTTCCTATGATATCTAAATCAAGTCTGGAAAACAAGGACTTGGGTGTAAAGTTTGCGACCTACACATGGTGACACCTTTGTATCCTATGTCTAAGAAGGAAAAAAGAGGACAAAAAACATGCAGAAGTTGGTCACTACTAGTTTAAATAGAGCCCTCTCTTATGATCAAACACTTTCATAAATCATGGCTCAAAGAAGCCACCATGAACACTGTGGTGTGAAAGAGAAGTAGGCAAAGCTTTTCTGATGGTATTTATTGCATTAGTCCAGCAGAATAAAGCAGTTAAGACAAAAATCTATTCACTATATCCAGCAGCTTTTCCACTCTCTGCATCATTCAGCACTATTCAGGTAACAGACAGGTTGTCAGGCCTTGTGTCAGCAGAACCAAGAGGATCAGACAATTCACCTCTCACCAAAAAAATTGCTCCTTTTGAAACTTTGCAGAAGTATCAAAGGAAGCAAAATAATTCCCTTTGCAGTATATACAACTCAGATTGTTTGCTACAAATGGTAAGATTCCATCTCAGACTTATAGATTTTTGGCTATTCCTCCCACACCATATGTCACATCTATTCAGCACCACAAAGTGATTTGTTGGTGTGGGAAGAGAAGGGGCCATAGGTCTCCATATGAGTCACTGAAGATACAAGAAGTTTATACAAGTACTTTGACTGAGTGTGTCTGTCAGAGAAACTGAATTTCCCCTTCTAAGAGGATGTGGTTCCCTGTATATATAGGGCAAACTATGCGACCAACTTTCCTGGCTTATTCAGGGAATACCCTGTACCTTCCAATATGCAAAATTTGATAGGTTGGTAATATTTCTAACTCTCCACCCTCTGATCTGTTAAACTACAAGGTTTGTTAGAGCTAAGAAGAGGTCTGATCTCTACAACATCAGCTAGCGAGGACAAAACTGCAGCTCAGCACAGTTTTCTTCACAGGAATCTGAAGCTTTTCCAGATAGATTTCACTTTGAATGTAAACCCTGAAACCAGAGTTGAGGGCATTCAGCTGTGTCTTGGGGTGACTGTATCATATCCCCACAATATTGTATTCCCATTGTCAGAGGAGCTTTCAATACAGGGTTATGTTTCTACACGGAAGAAGCAGATTTCCTCCCAATAGACTGTTTAAAAATAAGATGACTCTCCCGGACCTTCCCTTCCTCCCAGCTGCAGTGGACAATGTCGGCACAGCGCAGAGAAGGAGAGGTTTGGTTTTTTCTCTTCTGTTTTTTTTTTTTTTTCCCCATTGCCTTTTGGGCACGGTTTTTTCTTTTTTTTTTTTTTTTTTGCCTTTTTCTTCATTTCCTTAAACCCTGTGCCATCTCCTGGGACTGGGGGTTGATTTTTCCAGAGAGGACTGGTGCACGCACCCCCCCCCAGCCTGTGGAGGCCTGGTGGTGAAGCCTGTGCCAAGACTTCAGCCTCAGGGACCATCCAATGGAGGGGACTCCAGGACTCTCTGCTGAGGTTTTCTCCCTTTTCGGGGGTTTATAATCTGACATTATTCATTCTCGGGGTTTTCCTGGTTTCTATTTTTGTTTTCTATCTGTGTTATGTATACATGCATATTGTGTGAATAAATAGGGTTTTTTTTCTCACTTTCTCCTGAGACATATCTTCCTGAACCTGGTAGGGGAGGGGCTGGTGAAGGCTGCCTTCTATTTGGAAGAGGTTTTCTCCTAAATTTGTCTCAAACAAGGACAAGGTTTGAAACCCTGATAAAAAAAGTCGCAAACGAAAGAGTTTCCTTTCAGAAAGCTCTAATGCTCTGGACGTGAAAATTTTTAGTTCTCTCCTCTGAGATACTCAGTATCTGAAAAAGACAAGAAAGTTTGTAACACCCACTACGTTTTGCCAATAACTGTTAATTTTACAATACGCTTATCCTAAATGATACAACAAAGTGAAACCCATTACTGCCTTTTTCCTTTGTATATCACCCCTGTATTCAGGGAACTTGCTGCTAACAGAAGCTAGTGGAAGTTTCTTTTCTTCTTGCAGAAAGGCTGAAAGCAAGCAAAGCCATAAAATAAAAAAAAAAATAATCAATTTAATATGTTGTACAGCTCTGTTCCTGGCTAAAATCTGTATATGATATTGCAGCTTAGCTTTTAGCTACCTTCACTCGTTTTAATACGCTGCTGAAGTCAATTCAATTCCATGCATACACTACATATCAGATTACCTGATACATTTCTGACCAACTGTTACATTAAGAAGCAGATGTTTGAGATGTTATTGCCATCCAGAGGAAGATGCCTTAAGAACACATTTGTGTGTGTATTGATGCACTTCCCAAGTAACAGAAAACAGGGCTGTAACACAGAACTTCTAGTTCAACATAAAGTAATTAAGTGTAGCACAGTGAATGTACAAGCAGCAGGTTAAGTGCACTGGTTAATGTATTCATTTTATTTATATGGCAGCTCTGTACCACTCTCCTTCACTGAGGCACAAACCTGCCAAGCCAGTGCCAGAGCACCTCAGCCTTCCAGCCTCATCTGATCAGCGTAGCTCTCATCTGCCACCACAAACACGAGATCACTGAAAATGAAATGTTCCACTCCATTTGACCTTCTCTTGTAGAAATATATTAAACATGTATAAAAATTGTCCATTTTCTTTCATTGATTTCAGAACGTATTCAACCGAAAGCAACAGAACATGCATTTCAAGAGCTGTCAAACACTCAATTTACTGCTGTTCTGGGCACTAAAACACACAGGGCTCAGAGAACATAAAAAACAAAGCTACAGATACATGCTCAGAATACAGAAGATCCTAACGATAGTTCAACTACTTGCCAGCAGATTTCTCAAGCTTCATTTTATTTGCACATTTGCTATGCAGACTACTTAGAGACAGTATGTTTACTGCTCTTTGTCTCTCATTTTAATATTAGGTATTAATACATTGCAGTTAGGCCTGCACATGTGTGTATGTGCATTACCATGAGTGTATATATATTTATGAACACACCTAATCAATAATGAAGGCTTTTCTTCTACACATTTACAAACAGGCTTAAATGCAGAAGTGATCTTCTTATCTACAACTGGACTACTCCCACTTTTAAAATTGCCTATTTTTGATTAAAATATGACATGAACATTATCCTGGTACAAGCAGACATTTGGGCCTTGCATATCACCTTCCTAGAGAGAGGTATATCAGCAGCAAAGGCCATGGAAATATTCGACATGCAACTTGTGCTTATTAGCATATTGAGTAACCCGTCTCGGCTTGGGTCAGAGATAGTCAAGTGACATGTCTTTCACCTCCCTGGGAGCCTAGCTCTGTGCTTAACTCTGCTGACTAAATTAACTCAGATCAGAGAATCAGGCAGGTAACTAATGTTCCTGACAGAAAAGGAAAAAAAAAAAAAGGTGAACATGGAACAAAAATAAAGATCTTGCATGAAACCAAAGCCTCCATGGCCTCGCACACTTCTAAAATGGTGCAAAGGGCTTTAGTGAGGTTATTTTAGTATTCTGAAAAGAATTTTTCATGTCTTACAGTGAGATATCAGCTATATTAGCAAGCATAAAACTCCAGTTTCTCACATCTGAGACTCTGGGCTTACTGCCTGTGGCCTTCCTACTGCAAGATAAGCTTTCACGCAGCAGGTTTCTGGTTGCCAACAGGGGTATGTGCTGAAAAAGTTCCTAAAAGGGCTGCACCGTGTAACAGAAGGCAGCCACTATAACAACCTCTTCTTGTAAAAACATATTTATGGACTTAAAAATTACTTTTTTGTTTCTTCACATATAAAACAGTGCTATGTTATACATTATAAAATGGCAATTAATTAAACAAAATGAACACCTTCCCAGAAGTCCACACTTATTCCCACTTGGATTTGCTTTATTTTGGAGCTACAAGTAGCTGGAAGTTCTTGCAATGCTGAAAGGCACTTATTTCTTCTTAATAGGGGCCCAGAAAAAGGTCTTTTTCTAAAAAGCTTTTTTTCTAAAGCTTGTGCCCAGTAATCCCTGTTTTTTCTGACCTTCTTACTGATTTCTGATTCATTTCCTGAGTGACATGGAGTTGTCGGTCTGGTTTGGAGAACCACCAGTATCTGCCTTTTATCAGACTTCATGCGACAGAAGTACGTAGAGTTCAGTTTCCTCAAAAAAAGTAACTCGTGTTTCAATGCACAAACACTTGCTTTAGTCCAGATGAGGCCATTGAGCAGTTTCAATAATCATGGGGCACAGGGATTACTTAATGTCGCCAGATACTCTTCTCTGCTTTCAAATTATGCTCTGCAAGCAGTGTTATTTTTATTAGCCATATGGGTCAATTACTGGATAGTTTGAAGAGAAGTATAAATAAAATGCATTGTTTAAGAACTTTAGTTCTTTCTCATCTAATTTTTATAATTGGTCTCAGGATTTAAATTTTTCATGAAGAAAAAAGTCTATTATCTCATTCAAATCAGTATTTACCATTAAGTTTACCATTAACTTAATTTGTAAAGACAAGCTTCAGATAAAATTAGAAATCCTGAATTATTCATGGTGAGGCCTACTAATTTTACACTATTATTTCTTATGTGAAACGTCAATGTGTCATGCCAAAAGGGATGCTTCTTTGGGTTTTTTTTTTCTGGCAGAGAATAAATGCTTCAAAACACTCCCCAGAGAACAAAATGTAGCTGTCACATTGAAGATAATGCATTTAATCTCTTTGCTAGATTACAGCAACTTCAATAAGCTTTATTGTACTGTTTTTCTTTATAGCAACCCTGCCCAAAATTCATTTACTAAGTAAGCAGCATGATGGTCTGTACCTTTCTACCCACTTAACAATTAGATTAGTGCTTTCAAAATACTCAGAAGCAGCAGTAAATTCCTTTCATAAAAGCAGGCAAACAAAGGAAGTATGTCAGTCATTCCTCAATGCAAAGATGTCAGTTACTTTCTAATCTCCACTGATTTAGCTGCATTTGGATTAAAATCACATATGATTTCTAGTGTTCCATTGTAAATCTTGCTCTACTCAAGACCTATTATGCAAGTATTTAATCTTAATTTATTTTGATGCCCATATATATCCTAGTACCAACACAAAATCATTAAAAACACTGACCATGACTAAAATGTGTTCCAATTTTCAAGCAATTATTTAAAAATGCATCTGAAGCACAGAAATTAAGTACTTGTATAAATCTAGCTGTAATATGAGAATCAAAAAAACAACTCTGAACATGACTTTCCTCTCTCATGTTGAAGTGGCTACTGCAAACTTAATTTACTGCACACTCATGGTGAGCAGCAAAGGGTCTTCCCAGTACACACGGCTGTCCCAGGATCAAAGTGCTGATCCCACACAGCCTCTGGAAGGATTTGGCCTCTCTTTATCTGGTAGAACTATTCAGATACATATCATTAAAAGTTTCACTGTTAAAAGTGCAGAATGCTCTTTAAGCAGTCAAAAACCTGATCCCTCATTATACATTAGAGCCTAGGGAGTATCAGTGACTTATTTTGTCCTTTATAAAAACAGCACAATTTTAACAACTATTTAATTCGCAGACCACAACAGCCTATGCAACATTGAGTGAGTGCTACAGAATACTTTCTGTCAGAAACACAGTTGTAGCTACCATGAGAATAAAGTATATTTTCTTCAGCTTTGTGTAGAGGAGTACAAAGGTTCACTGATTTTTCTGCTATTTCTACTTTTTCGGTCATGTCAGCTACTAAAATTCTCTGTTGCCAATTAAGCAGGGCAGAAACAATCTTGTATGGGATCTGAAACTGCAGTAATAATAAAGAGTAATTCAGGACTTTAGAAACTGCAACTTATTTAGTACTAGAGGTCATTATCTGGTAGGAGATGTTACAGTGTAAGAGCAGATTGATGAGACTGGAGCCAGCTGTTGTCACAACCATGTATCTAAAAGACCTCCATGGCAAACCAGTGTCAACTCAACCAGTAGTTGAAAATCAACTCAGAATTAACAAATAGAATTACTGATGGGAATAATACTGAGGGCAAGCTGAAAAAGCCCTCCCATATTAATAAACAATACAGGAATATTTTTCTATAGTTCAGAGTAAGGAAACTAGCAAGCTAACTGAACACATTTAAATATATTCACAAACCGGTTTTGCTAATAAAACTTTCAGACAGTGCACACAGTTCCTCTTGGAAAAGACTGCTTAGAAAGTTGAGCTTTGTAATATTCCCATAAGGATGGGCAACCATGAGTTTTGGTGTGCATTGGAAAGAAGAAAATTTAGAATTCAGAGACCTCAAAATGCTTTGTGGCTTCTTCTCCACCTATAGGTCCCCAATTAAAGACAGATGTTAAACATATGCTTCAGTCTATTTCAATTTAGGAAGTCAGTGAAGCATGAGCTCAAGGCTTACATTCTGCATAGACATCATTGCAGAAGTGGGGAATTTAGTAATAAGTAATACTTAACTCTTAAGTAGCAGCCTGGATTAGTGATATGAAAGTGTTTAATGTAGGAAATCACTGCCATTAGCTTCATTTTAACAGATGAAAGAGCTGGGACACAGAAATGAGCGATTTGTCTCCAGATGTACAAAAGGCCAATAAAAAAACAATCTAGAGAAAAAAAGCCTATATTACCTGATTCTCAGCTCAGACTTACAGTCTCTCCAGCTGTCTAATACAACTACCCTGACTGCTATATTTAACAGAAAAATAACAGCACTGTATCAATACAGACACTGCAAACTATCAGAGGGTAATGGCTACCAGAACTTCTCATATTTTCTAAAACAAACCTCCTGTAAATCTACTCTAACACAGCAATCATTGATTACTTTTTCTAGAGAAATAGAATCTGAATCTGTCAAAAAGCTGGTGGCCCACATTGACTTGACATGTCTTCCTCCATTACACTCATGATTTAGGAACAGTTTCTGGATAACCTACATATCTATTTCTCTAACCTGAAACAGTTTCCCCAGAGATATTAAACCAGACATTTGCAAAACATTTTCGACAAAAATTGTTTCTAAGAGCTTTTACTGAATTCTTACCCAACTTCAAAAAAACCCATACAGACTTACTTGACTTATTATGGGTGCATGAATGAAAGACTGCCAGAAACTGCAGCAATGCCCAGTACTTGTCATACAAAACAGAAGTATCATCATCATTTTCTGAAGAAAAGGCCAGGACTGACAACTCTTTAGTTTCAGCCTTCCTCAAAGGCTTATCCTCACATGCCAGCTCCATTGCCTCTGCCTTCAGCTTCAAGCTAACTCTTGAACAAGTTTAATGAAATTATCTCCCGTTTTGGGAGCATTATGTACACAAGACACACATCAGTTACCAAAACTCTGACGTTCCCTTATTGCTTAATCAGTTGTCAAAACTTACTACTGCCTCTGCTATTTCACTAATGCAAGATTTATTTGACATTCAAAGAGATGTGGCACAAGACTCTCAGTAACTAGTAAAACAGATTTAACAACACCAACATTTACTCACTACTCCCAGCAATTAAACTGAGCAGAGAACTTCAGACATCAAGAAAGAAAAGCTGTCTTAATAGACATAGTTGACCACTAGACCGATTATTTATATTCTGTACCTGTACACATTTTAAGCCCAGGGACAGTATTTTCCCACCTGATATTTTACTATAAACTGAAAACAGCATGTTAACAAGGCTATGCTAATGTTCATGTTTGGAAAAATCAGATCCTCAGAGTTTCATTACTTATTTTGTAATTATTTTAACTATTCCCTCAACAAAGAGTATTTTTGCTTACTTCTTCAGATTTCACAGTTTATGTAGAGAATTGCCTTTTAACAGCCTCTCTGTGGGCTCCCATAACCTTAATTCATTTGAAACCGGTATAAACCTCTATGCCATCTGGTAACTTTTTGCAATCTAATTATCCTGATAAATGTATGCACAATATTAGACATTTTCCATTACAGAGGTGACTAATGTTGCTTCTCTGTTTACAAATCTGCCTGCAGATTTCTGTTACAAGCCCATTTGAGGAGGCTTACAGGCTTGTTCATTTAAATTTATATCTTAGTCAATGCCAAGGTTTTTAGCCAAGCATTATTTGAATTATGAACTACTGTTTATTCAAATCAGTTTCCTGTCTTGTAAATTAGGTATATAAAGTAACAGGAATGCCAGAGAATTTGTTTTGCACTTTTTTTTTTATGCTGCCAAGTGAAATTTTGAATAAAATCTTTAGTGCGCTGTGAAAGGAAAAGTAATGATTGAAGCTGCAGTTTTTCCCCTCCTTATGGAATGTCAGGAAACCAGCTATATGTCTTCATGAAGGTTCTGGAAAGGCAGCTGACTTCAAAGTTTACATCACAGTGTTGTATGTGATGTGTGTTGCACAAGACTGCTCAAAAATACTACGAAACCACAGGTCACCCAGTGCTTCCTATCCAAACCTTCAGCCTCACTATCCACCATGTGTAACATAACCCTTCTGTTCCTTCTAAAGAGCAGCATTGTCTCTGACCTGCTGGGTGCTACTGAGACTCAAAACACTCCAGGAGAAGTAGGACACTTGTGCTGCTGTCTGTATGCTCACAAGTGACACCCCAGTACACTGAAGGGAGGCACCGCAGTCCTTCCGTCTGGGAACTTGTGTTTGCTGCTGCTTGAGACAGTAAAAGATACAGTAAAAAAACTTGCTGAGTTGAAAGCTGATAGCAGCTGGTCTTGTTTTTCTCATCACTCCTCCCATATCTTCCCCCTTCCTCACTTCCACATCTCCGGCCATGCTATACCCTCCCATCCTAGGTTTTTTCCTTGCTTTCGTTGTAGATTCTGGCATTTATTCTGCCAAGTAAAATTCAAGTCATGTCTTGATGGGATACTCATTGCTACAAATTAAAAGTTTTTCCACCTGAATACCCCAGAGTTTCACAAGTGGGACTAACTAGGAAAATGTAAAGAGATCAACACCTTTAAAAGGCAACTCAAAACACAGGGAGTGGACCTCTGCCCTGCCCCAGTCGTGCACTCCATCAGCAAATGCCAGTGTCTGTAGCTCAGATAAACTTGGTATAGAACAAGTTCATGCATCAAGAAAAGATCTCATGGTCACAGACTGGCTACTGCCAAAATTTCGGAGTGCCTACAGAGAACAGACAATTTGTGAGATTACGAAAAAGCAAGACTGATAGAAGGAAGAGAGCTACAGTTTACGTCTATTTAGAGATGAACAGTATTTTGTGTAGTCAGCTTACTTAACATCTGCAAAATTAAACAAGAGGGAACTGGAGAAATGATTTCTGCATATTTTGTAACTATACAGTAAGTCACGATATCAAGTAAGATTAGGAAATTCCCTTAAGATTTGTCTTTTTTGGTTAGTTGATGTTATAAGGCTCACAGAACAATATACTTTACTTTCAAAAATGCCTTAAATCAGTCCCTCAATATGTTTATGAAACATGTATAAACTCTTAACAAACATCTAGTTTTTTAAAACCTTTGAAATATAATCATTTACGCAAATATACGACACCTACTTCTATCTCTATATATAACACTTTGTTGAGCTATAGATGCTACTTTTTATATGAAATGTATCTAAAATATGAATTTCTATATCTGCATTCCTCAGTAGCAGGAAATGACAAAAGCAAAAGGGGAAGGGTTTTTCAGAAAGAGGTACAGAACCACCGTTTGCACAGACTCCTGTCAACAATCCCCAATTTCTCAGCTTTGACTCTTTCATTTAGCACACTTGCAACAACATCCTTCAGTCTGCACATCTGGGTTGATGTTCTCCCAGGAAAACTGTCTTCCAGGGGTTTTATTTTCAGTTACTCCTGCAGGTTGCTAAGATGCAGGAGGAGACAATGTTGGTAAATTCAACATCACCATGCTTTTAATTTTAAACTCTCCAGTTCCATTTGAAGTGCTGGCAGATAACTGGGTATCAGTGTGCAGAGCACTGAACTAAGCATGAGATTAGACCTGCCAGTACAAAAGTACACTAATTACACAGTTAAAGATTTTTTTTACTCTGAACTCTACTGAAAAGGGAGCAGTTGGCTAAATTACACAAAATTAATGAAAAAAGAAACACAATATTAGACAGGCACATTTATCCTCCTTCAATTCAACCATTAGTAGTCTGTTTTGCTGCTGAGTAACATCAGGCTGGCTCAGCACTAATTAAGCCAGTCATTATCACAGCTAGGTGTTTACAGCCTTTAAACTTCTCACTCATTTCTTCTCCCATTGCTTCCTAGGAAAAGCATTTGCCCTTCTTAATCCAGAGAGCAAACAGGCCAAAATAAAAAATTATGCTCTTTAGGGCTGTTAGACAAGAGATTCAAAAGAGAAAAGCCTTGTACCTCAAGGCATCCTGCAGGATGTGCCATAGCATCTGGGCCAGGGTGATGGAGGGGGGAAGCTGGTTCAGGGACTCCAACATCTGCTGACACAGTCAAGGCACATGATCCCAGAGGGGATTCCCTGACACCTGCAGAGGCCTCTGCAGAGCTTGTGTCACTCTTCCCAGTGTCAGCAGGTGATGTTCAGACAGGTGTTTATACTACACAGACTGACGTACTGAGCTGAAGCAGGGGTGGGAATGTAGTTTTCCCTTGTTGCTGGGTGAAGATAAGCTTTCATATGTTGAGATAATGCAGCAAGATGTGGAATGTCTGCATTTCATTAAATAACATTATTAAACAGACTGGCTCACAGCCTCAGTGACAGTACATGGATACAAAGCTTCATGTTAAATGAGTACCGTTCTGAAAGTCAATTTGATGAATAAAACAGAACAAGGGAGAGCTGTAATATCCACAGTGTTTCTAATTGAGACTAAGCTCCTCTACAAGCCTACTGCAAGTTACATATGCACTTCCTAACACATCCAAAAGCTCTTCTTGAATGCCTCAAATTCTGAAGATGTGTCAAGGAAGTCCCTAGAACATCAAAAAAATTTCTGAATTTTCTGTGAAAATCTGGGTCAAAAATACAAAGTGCCAGAAAGGGTTTGGTAGGACTTGACCTTGCAACCAGCCTCTCTACAAAATATGAAGAGGAACAAAAAGCCTAATGATAATTCAGGAAACAAATGCAACTATCAAAAATGGCTCTTCCAAAATGATGCATGAATAATACATCACTACCAACGTTTTTTAAAAAAAAAATTCAGCAAGTAACTTCACTGAGCTTTCTGATTACAAAAAGCTAAGTTAAGCCATGTGTTTGAACTGTGTATCCCTTTTGTTAGCCACGCCAAATGAATCACCATGTCTGAATGATTCCAATCAAAGTGGACTCAAGTTTTTAGAGAGGACTGTAGAATTTCCAAAGGAGAGCTACCTGGTTTCAGACAGCAAAAATTGGCCCCAGCCTTTGAAGCAATAATTACAACCATGGAACAGGGCAATTGTGCTTCACAGTGTGTTTTGCTGTCTGAGTTCTCCAGACAGGAGACTCGAGTAGTTCCTGGGAACTCTGCACTTTCTCTCCCTTCCAAGCTCCCTGGCTCCATCACCCAGCTGCTCAGCACACCAAGGAAAGAGTTCACCACTGGCTCTGGTCAAATAGACTAGACAAGAACAGTGCTAAGTCACACAGTGTAAACACAAGCAGAGAATCCAAATGTTTGACAGTGTAGACCAAGTCTGGGAGAAACAACTGGAAGTTCTTTTGGATATTTGCACAAGCCTAGCACCAGGCAGTTCAATAACACATTGATGTGTGAACATGCACTGATCTAAAAGTTGAAATGCTGTGTGTCAAAAGGCCCAACTTCTACTTCTGAGCTCAACCCTCCTTTAAAGGTATCTAATTTTTATTTCTAAATAACTGCTTATAAACTTGCAGTATATCAGTCTCAAGTTCAGAATTCCCAAGACATGTGGGCTATAAGGGCTTATTTTTCAAAACTTCAAAAGCCATACAAATATCAGTGAAAAGAAGGCTCATCCATAATATAGGGTACTACACTAATACAGAATATGTCAAGGTACTAAAGCACAAAAGAAATCAGTAAATTGTTTTTCATTGCAGGAATACTTTATATCTTCTCTTTCAGCCACTAAACCCCCCCCCCCCCCCCACTTATTATTTATTTCTGGTTCTTGTGAGGCTTTTAAAAAGAAAGTACCATATAAAACTAACTACCTTGAATAGCCAAACTGTAAAAGCAATTGATTAAGTCAGATGAAATTAATTTTTTTTGTTCCATTAAGTTCTACTAAGGTTTTAAAAATAAATATTCTAAAGAAAGACATTATTAACAAGGCAGAAATACTTTTTAAAAGAAGTAAAACAGCTCAATTGGGTTTTTTGCTCTCAAAAAACTAAAATGACAAATTTTTGAACATCTCACAAAACATGAAAAGTACTGTTCTGCCTTTTTTTTTTTTAATCTTGGCACTTAATATCAGTAAAATTCTCCAACCGGTGCCATCAGATGAATATAAAAATTCTTTTTACCAGAATTCTTATTTCCCCTTCCATATCAAGGCTGTAGTCTGTTATAAAAGTATCTTCTAACTCTATCCAAGCCAGCAGCTGGGGGAAGGGAGCATGGGGAGACATAATGGGCAAAAGAGAGGAATTTACCACTACACAGAGACAGTCAAAGTAATGCTTAAAAAAACATAGCAGGTGTGCTGCAGTTATGTTCTTAGGGCACCCAATGCATAACAATGCCTCTATCAAGTATGCAAATATTTGAATACCTAAAAAGCACAGAGCTCT
The DNA here is from genome assembly GCA_013398175.1 of Climacteris rufus. Taxonomy (NCBI): domain Eukaryota; kingdom Metazoa; phylum Chordata; class Aves; order Passeriformes; family Climacteridae; genus Climacteris; species Climacteris rufus. Next base: position 1,832,636 of record VZRZ01000890.1, on the reverse strand, counting down.
GGGAAACTGGGACACATTCCTAGATGATTTGTACATTAGGAACAGTACATCTTCCGCATTAGATGGATTGAGAACCAGGCCAGACAGCAATTGTGCAGATGTCACTGCACAGCATCCAGCATCAGGTGTGGTGTCATTGTGTTTGCTGCCTGCATGCAACAGTGCTGCTAATGAAAGGCTGGTTAGGAATAGACCAGAGACACAGCTGCTTCCTCCAAAGAAAAGAGGCGGCTCCAAATCAGCCAGAAACAGCTGCCAGAAAATGATCTGAGTTACACAACTTGAGATGTTTGAAGCAGCAGGCATAGATAATTTGCCAGAGATCAGCCAAACCAGTAAAAAGGTGCCAGAGGGACCTGCGCTAGGTTTACTTAATGCTCCAAGGGGAGGCAGAATAATCTGCTTTCCACATCTGAAATGTGTTCATTTGCAGTTTCAAGGAAATACAATCAGCTATGGCAAATCAAGGTTGATTAATGGAAAAGGACAAGTTTTTGGAAATATAATGAAAAACCTCAGAGCCACTCTTTTTGAAAAACCAGAACAACATTGCAAGTCTGATTTCTGATTAGACTCCTCAGTAATGAGTCAGGTGGAAGTCTACCAGAAATGAGGCAAATTGAAGATTGAAAGTCATTCAGCTTTCTCAGTAGTTGTTATGAACTGTGAGCAGTATCAGATGTGCTTATGCAAGTGAAAAAGCCACGCTGATTTATGTCAGATGCAACAATCGTGACTTATCATAAGAAAAATTTGTATAACCTATTTCCTGTAAGAGCTTACTGTGTATAACCGTTTTATTAAACCTGCTGTGCAAATGTCTTAACATCTAAACTGCACCCACTGTGCAAAGCCAAGTAGCACTGAGTAAGAAATGATGCTCAGCATTTGAAGTCCATCATGCTCTTGTCACAGTGAGAAAGTTAAAATTGACTATGACACTCAATAGCATAAATATAAATCTATTAAAATATAGATTAAGCCTGTAGTGAAGAGAGGGAAGAAAGTAGGAGTCTACCCCTAAAATCCTCCTAAAACCCATACAGCAACATTCCTGTTTTGTTACTGCCCACACATACCGATACTCACCATTCAACAAGATCAAAAACATGTAGTCTCTGTCAGCGTACAAGTTCCTTTACCCTCAAATTGTGAAGGCCCTGCTAGAATACTCTTAAACCTCACATACCCTTAGAATTCACTGGGGATAGGTAGAAGTCCTTTCCTACAGAAAAGCTGAGAGTTGAAAGGTGAGGAAGGGGATATCTTAATACTAATTCAATCATATTCAGCCACCAGGATTGCTACCACAGTATTTCAGGATTCCTCCTAAAGGTACCCATCTCATATATTCCAGTATAATGTGGGAGTTGCTCCTGTAAGCCCTCAGGGTGATGCTGGCCCCTTGGCGTCTATATAGCTTCAAATGCTTCTCCAAACACGAAGTGTGGATCCATACCCTTATAATTTTTTCACCAGTGACCAATTTTCATGACCTGGTTCTTGGGGAAAGCAGTTTATTTTTCAAGTCACAAATAATTCTTCTCATTTTGATGACTTTTGATTTAAATAACACACACGCTCAGCACCGATTCCCAGGTACTCATTTACTGATTACTTCATTATCTGCCAAAGAGCAAATATTGAAAGGAGTTAGCTTGGTTTATTGTCAAACTAATTACTTTTCCTATGCCATTGTTTAAATTATGTAGGAATGTGTTGACAACACTGCTCGTTTTCAGTGATTTGTTATTTGATGCTACTTCCAGTATTAATTGTACATTACTAAAAATTATAATAAAACACTGACACTTGGCTACATTCATCTATATAGACTGTCATAAACTTGGGGGGAAGAATAATCATAGTCAACAAATACAACTCCTTCAATCAAATTAGTTAGGATATTTAGTTTGTTGCCTTGGTGAATTTGCTTAAATGCTTCCTCTAAATTGTATTGACAGTATAATGCTGGTTCTAACAGTCAGCTCTTCAGTATATTAAAAGAGCTCATAAATGAATATAAAATATTAAAGAAGGTTAGCATTTATTACAGCTAAAATCAACTGTATGTGCCGAATTCTAATGCAATGGTTATCAACCCTTCCAGGGCCAGCACCAGAGAATGCCACAAGAAAAGTATATCAAGGCCTGTATTTGCATAAACACTTTCAGATATTTTTTAGAATTTCAGACAGAATATTATATTTAAACGTCTTATCTAACTACACAAGAATTATTATTTTTCAAGTAGTGTTTCATATGAATTAACTATTCCTTAAACTAACATAGTTCCACACCATTAGTTCCATAATCATGGCTGAGAATTTGGTTCTCACACGTTCATTTTAAAAGAACATTCATATGCAAACACATATCCCATCAATTACTGCAACATTAAAAAAAAAAAAAAACAACTGAGACAGCCATTGAAAAGACTGTATCAGTCACATTAATTATTTAATCTGATATTATATACAATAGCACATAATTTTACAGTTTCAAAAGAAAAGTGATTGTTTTATTGTTGGAGAAGGGGACAGTTAGGATTATTGAGTCTAGGTGGAGATGTCTTTAAATATTTCAGAGTGCCATCTTAGAAACCCTTTTTTTAAAATTTCACTTTGCTCGCAATTTTTGAAAAATCTCCAGATGAAAAACAGAGACTGTGCAACAAAAGAACCATACAAAAGACACCCCAAAATATTCTTAAATTTAGACTGTTAAGTCACACATTAAAGTTAGATCTTCTTTCTACTATATCTGAGTATTTGCACATGTAATTCTATACAGCCTAATGATACTCAGTTTTCCTGACAGGCCCTGGCAGTGGATTTCCTAAATTGTCATGCATCACTTAAGAGCTGGGAAAAAAAAATAATTAATTATACAACTGTTACCTAACAGCAACGT
>VZRZ01000890.1:1796867-1829698 GCA_013398175.1 Climacteris rufus | reverse complement strand
CAACAACGTTTCCCCCCCCCCCCCACTTTTGTGCAATCCCTTTTATGTACAGAAACCTTCTGTTGCAAAAGTTACCAAGAAGGAATGTTTTACATTCAAGTTACAAAAATCACAAGGAATCTAAATAAAAAATAAAATGCTAATAAATCTTCAGCTATAGTGAGGTGAACATGGGTCTATAACTACTTCTGCTACATTTTTAACATACTTCTATGCAGTAAATCCATCAATTATTATTTAGATCCCTCTCAGTTATCACAAAGGGTGCTGGATATTTGGTGAGGGTCTGTTATATCTGACAAGTGTCACGACAGAATTTTCCAACTGAGGGGTTCTAAAATCATTAAAATTGTTCTTGAATTGATTTGCTTGCCAGAAAAATAATAAATGGCAAATAGGCACAAAACCCCCCAGACAGTATTTGGTGGGGATGGTTGGAATCATCACAGCCAAGAATATCCAAGTGGGAAAAATGAGAACATATTTTGTAGGCTTGGGGCAAAAGTGACGTATGCTTTCTCCTTCTTATGCCCCAGAGAGAAAAATCTCCTGAGCTGCACTATTTTTTGCAGTTTCCCTTTGGTTCCTGATTTAATGTAGGTTGATATGACCTGCAGGCCATACTTTATAACATTTGGAACATCTGGGAGTGCAAACTGCACAGAGTTCTGGCACCACAGCTGCATGCTACATCCATGCTTTAGCATTCCCATTTGAATTGGGAGTTGGTTTGGTGTTGGTTTTCCAATGGAAAAATTCCTTAGCTGAAAAACAAATGAACTGCTGTATTTTTACTGATTTCTACGAAATTACAGTTCAAACAAGAGTTACTGAAGCTGGATACTGCTATTGATCACATGCCAGCTAAGGATAATCCAACAAAGCACTGTACTGCCCCTTACTTCTTTTGCTATACTGAAGCATAAGCCACCAAAAAATCGAACAAAAACACACAAATCATCCTAAGCAGTGATTTCTGCATCTCTTTCTTTCCTCACATATTTCTAATCTACAGTGGAGCAAAACAGTTATATACCCAATGGTCTCACTCTGAACTGGGTCAGACCACTGCTTCAGTTTGTTTTGTGACCTGCTCTTTTCTTGAGGGCAAAGTGACTTCAGCATTGATTTCTTCAAAGGATATAGAGTGAAAAACATGAAGCAGTTCCATTCTCATCTTCAACATTAACCATCAAATGCCTGGTGTATAAAAAGACTTTAAAGTCCTTACTTAAATTCAGAGATATTTGACCTATGACTTCAATGAGTGCTTGCCTATTTGCACACTGCAAGTACATGAATAACCTCCACAAACCCAGAGCAGAGCAGAGAAACTTGGACTGGAAGTCTTTTTCCTACAAAGTATAAGCATAAATTTAAATTGTCCTGGTTATTGTCACAAAGGTGGCACCAAAACTAGAAGCCAACGGCTTGGACACAGCTGTAAAGACATGATGAGAAAGCAAGAAGTGTGCTACCAAGTACAAAACTTCATTCTTTCACCAAGGAAAAACACCTACAAAACAGAGGTACAGTGCTTACAAAGAACTTCAACCGTGCCTCTATTAACCTATTAACCTGCATACCTGGGGAAAAAATAAAAGGTATTTTCGTCACATTGCAAAAAAAAAAAAAAAAAAAATCTAGCAAAGCAAAAACTGCTCAAAGTTAAGCTTAATATTTTCAGAAATTGTTCTGAATGACACTGGCATGACAAAGATCAAGAGACAGTGACTAATTTTTTAAAGTGTTGTTTCAATTAAGTGCCTAACATTTGCAATTATAGAGTTTTGAGAAGCTGAGGCAACAACATGTTCTCATTAATTTATCCAGCAATAACAGTTTTGGCATGATGTTGGAATCGCAGGCCAATAAAACAGATGAGCAGGCAGAGCTGTCTCTCACTGAAAACACAATTGGCCTCAGTAGGCTTTCTTGCAAAGTCCATAACTAATTAAAGTATTTACACAGAGCGAGAGATTGAAGACCTTCGCCAGCCTTTTGGGATGTGTGCATGGGAGGGAGGCAAGTGTCCAGGAATAGCACAAGGAAAGAATTCCATGTGGTTACACACACACTTCTGCTTTTACTACAGCTAATGAGATGTGGGTAAAGTGATGAAAAGTTGACACCCATGTACAAGAAAATACTAAACCTATATTTGTCTCATGTTGGATTTTTATCACAGCCAGTATATGCCTTCTAAATATCAACATGTTTTACAAATATTAATTATTAATTAGTTTGCAAAATTCCCTTACAAAATACCCTGGGGTAGTAAATTTGACCACATTTTTTAAAGTTTTGAAGAAAGATAAACTAGTTTCTGCAAACCATTTTTGAAGTGCATCCTCAAAGATGTAAGTATGTTTCCAAGACATTCTGCCAAAAAAACAGCATCCCCATCTGAGAAAATAGAGTTGCCCGGAGGCTTTGATGACATGACGAGGTTATTTTTTCATCTTTTCCAGGTTTAATTTCCACAACAAATAATGCCTGAGGCATCGTAAACATTCTGGTTGGTACAGGTACAGTTTTGGAAGTCAAATTTAGCCAACACTATATGAGATGTGGTACCTCCCTAATTCCCTAAAATTGTGGAGACAAGATTTTTTTTAAATACTTCCACATTTATTTAAAAATTAGATTTATTGCTTGTTAGTAAGTTGAAATTATTGTCAAATGAATACTGTTTTTCATCCATTCCTAGACCAGATACAATACACATCAAAATATCCTGGCAGAAGTCTTAAAGTTGCTAATTAAAAAAATACAGGCAATGTAGTTTGTGCATGTACCTTTTGCTTTAACATCATTTAACACACTTGTACTGCTCAGACCCATTGCCATTTTCAGCAACTTAGTAAGATAGCATTCATTTCCTTTACGATGATGCCTGAGCCACTTTAATGCAGAGAGGCAAATATATATCAGTATAAACTTGCTCAATTTCTACTTTAAGTGCAAACCACTAAAACTTTCATACAACCTTGTCCAAAATCACATTCACACCTCCCTACATTCTGAATACAATTTTCTGTTTACAAAGATCAAATTAGATTTTATTAATCCTTTGAATAACCTATTACTGTTTTTAAAGGAAGGTAATGATGCCTATATAGGTGAAAATGTTAACAACAGATCTTTGAAAAACTGAAATACATACTAGCTTCTTGTGTTCAATTTTTTATTCCACACTTCAATTTCCTGCCAACACTTTTGAGACTTTATTGCTCTACACATTACCTTCTTAAATAAAAAAAACGCAGTGAAAAATAATTAAGTGGAAATACAGTGAAGAAATAACTAGTGGAAACCCAGGACTAAGAAGATACAGCCTTTACTTTTTCTTTACTTCTCTCCCCCTCTCCTCTCAAAGGAAAAGAGAGACCAAAACTTCCACAACCAGGAAAGAATTCCCTTCTGCAGGACACTTTAATTCCCTCCTACAGCATATACAAGTCTCCATACACCAATGACCACAGGCGCAAATTAGTATAGATATTTTTGTACATGAATACTGACGTCTTCATGTGTTTCCTCCTCTGAGGAGGAATGTATGAGAACACAGAAGATTAAGGAGTGGGGGAAAAAATTCTTACTGGTTTGATTTTCTAAAATGCTCTAAAACAATACTTGTTCAAGTCAATGAAAATTCGATCTCTTTTTCTCCTGTGAGCAATTAGAACAAGGTGATGGATTGTGGAAAAAAAAATTCCACAATGGTACTTTTGTTTGGACAAAGTAATTGCCTTCTCTCTGTTTGCATGCAAATATCAAGGTCCTTCTGCTTATGGTCCTGGCCTGTGGAACTGCACTTGCATCTCTGTCCTGATAGTTCTTGACTTATTTTAAGAGGTAAGGCCTAAGTTATAGAGCCACAGACTGCATGACAGAGTCAGCAGGATCCTCCTCTGATAACTCCCAGCCCATCCATCACAAAAAGCACTTCAGCAAGCATTTTTTGCCAGCAGTTTTTCCATTGCCAGGTGAATTCTCTTCCCTGCTGCAAGTATTTTGCATGTTTAAACAATACTTAAAATGCAGGTTACAAACCAAACCCTCACTAATACATTAGGGAAAAAACTTACACTAGGAAGAGATGGCTATTTCCTTTTTATGGAAATAGCTTAAGATGATCTTCCAGTGTACTGATAGTACTCTCCTTCATCAGGGATAAAGTTTCAAGTACTGAATAATTAAGAGAAATAACGTTCTATTATGACTACTTTTTCAGAATACATATGATGAGAAGGTAATTGTGATGATACTGAGAAACATAATACGATGCTCCCAAGAGCCACATAATAGCTTTCAACCAGATGCCATGCAGAACAGTGTCTGAATTCAGTCAAAGAAGAAATCATCAGATGCAAGGAAGATGCCTAAATCCTGAAGTATATTGTTTCATCCCTCAGTGCTATAATCCCTATAAGGTTATTTTGGAAAATAGCACTTTTTTTTTTTTCATTAAATATAAATAAAGAATTATCTGTAACTTCACCTTTGACCATCTGCGCAGTTCTTAATCTTAGGACAATGCTAGGACTGAAAGGATCATTCTTGACTGTGCCTCAGCCATAGCAGAACTATTCTCAAAGAGATTTACACTGCTTACCACACACACAGACTGCATCCCTTCTTTCTAACCAACTCTACTTCTGAAATGATTAAAAACAAGCTCTGCATGCATCTCATTTGCTTTTTTTTTTTTTTTTTTTAAAGTTGTGAGTTTTCATTCTTGGTTTGATTCACCTGAATAAGCTGTTGTATTTAAAACTAGAATATTTTTCTGATCCATTTGTGGAGACCAGGCTTGCCTCAAGCCCTCTTGCCCTGACTGCAGCTCCATACAGAGCAAACCCAGAGCACACCTCAGCTGGTGGCCACTGTTGATCCCAACAGGAATCCCAGACAGGAGACATTACAAATAGTCTGCCTGTGGTATTTATGTCCTGCCAGTAGCCACAGTACAAAGAAAGAAAAAAATAAAAAAGAGAAAATATTGCAGAAACAGAAGGACTTTTGGCTTCTCGAAGTGAAATAGAGAAAAGAGGTGGTCACTTACTACAAATGCTTCAGGAAGATAAACATCAGGGAGTAGAAAAGGCAGCACTAAGACAAGAATAAACGACTACTAGAGAGGTATCAATAAATTCAGGCCAGTGAATTATAAGGCTGTGAGATTTGCTTTTGCTGAGTACTGGAATAGCCTCTGAATTGCAAAGACAAGACACAATGTAGTGTTCTGTGATAAAACTGTTGCTGGTGATGGGCAAGTCAAGAGGTTTCCCTTACTTGTGTTCTCCTCTCTTTATGGCTTGCTCTCAATGCTTTTCAATGCTCATTGAAGTCTCCATGCAACGTAATGCAGCATTAAAGAGATAATGCAGCACTTGCAAGTGTTTCTGTTTGGGACTATGCAGATGGGTATGAACACCCTGTCATTTCACTTCAAAGATGGAATTTACTCAGGTAATTCAGGGGACTTCACACAAATGTACAAGTATCCAGTTTTATCTCATATATATACAGGGAAAATATAAGCAGACCTTTAAAGCCTTTACTTTAACAGCAAAATCTGCCTGCAAAGCTTAAGCTCTTCTTTCTGAACTAGCCTGTTTCTGAACACATATAAATGATACTGTGACAAATCAATCCTCAGGTGGCAAAAGCACAACCACAGCAGTCAGGTATGCAGGCTGTCAGAACCTCATACTCCAGGGAAGGTAGTAAAAGGTTATATTGGACACTTGTTGTTATTTGATCCTCTAATTGGAGTCGGGAACATGGCCAAAACCCTATGCTGTCAGTGACAACAGGCTGACAAATATTTTCTATCAAAGTGATTGATAAACTCTTTGCCATATTTAGTAATTGTTTTCCACAACTTCTGAGCTTTATTTCTACCCTTCCTACACAGTCCCTGATGGCTGTCCACTGGACACCTTCTGAGCATTAAACAATCAATTTCTTCAGCAGGTCTGAACGCAGCAAATTTATAGAGCTGTCACCCCAACACCCAGCCATCTCCACCCTCATTACTTATTAACACGATGGCTGGGCCTCAAGAGTGATAGCAAAAACAAAGCAAAAGCATCTTGAGGAAGGGCTGAAGAGGGGATTCAAGGAAAAAATCCACACAGTGGACACAAAAAGATTTAAGGATTCTTCCTCTTTCAGCAAACCAACGAATATTTCAAACCTACCTAGCATGCCTCCCAGGATTTATTCTGCCTGCTGTCACAGGAATGAGTATGCTTTATGAGCATTTGTATTGGAAAACAGTGACGGGACCACACATATCAGCATTAGAGCTCCTAACAAAGTCGTCCCTGCAATTCATGTACAAAGTTCCTTTCTGACAGAAAATGCACAGTTTACAATATTAAGAACAACCATCTCTCTTTCTACCCAGAGTTTCAGCTAAATTGATATTTTGAAAATGCTGTAATAGTTTTTCCTGAATGAAAAAGTATCTTATTACCAACATTACTACTGTATTAAAAACTTATATCCCAGCTGAAAGATCTATTAATAATTGGCAAATTGAGCCTTTTAATTATTTTTCCTCCAAGACCATACTATGATACAGCAGTTACTATATTCCTTATCGTATCTCCTTTTATTTTAACTGCTGACTTACAGAAAAGTCTAGTTCAACACAAACATTTTCAGAAAGGAGGTTTTTAAAAAGTACAGTATCTGTAAAAAACTGGGATACTCAGGTGCAGCAAAAAAATTACAGCTTGCCTTTTACTTTGACAATACTGTCCTATTACTGCAATGGATCAAAGTCTCTGTATAGGTTCCAAACTTCTAAAAAGATTGATACTTGGTATTAATTTGAAGTTCTGACCACAACCTCAATGCTAAACCTTTGAAACCAGTTTTAAAGTTTCAACTACCTTGAAGATGGCAGTTCAGGGTGTGGGTTTTTTTCCACTTGAGACTTTTCTAAACCAACTTAGAAGATCTGTGTTTCTAGTTGAAATTCCCATTTACAAAGCTTAAGACTAACACATGGTACATCTTCACTAAAATTTACTTTTCTGACAGTTCAAAAGGATTAATGCTATTTAACAAGCTCAACAACTCTCAAACTCCCCCAGTAACTTTAGATGAGCAGAGACCAGAGAACTGTTAAAAAAACTAGAAATCATTTTGGAATATTTCTTTCCTTGCCAGATTGTTCTTAATTTAAGTAAAATCTCTCTTCAAAATATGTTTTAAAAAAAAAGTATTTGGAGAAGATAGTGCATTAAGATGCTGATTTGATCTTCCTAGTTCTCGAACTAGTTGTTTCTTAGTTGATTCTAAGTACAGTCTGTCTGACCAAAGACAAACTTTTCAGCTTCTGTTAGATGACCTGAGTAATGTCTGATATAAGGAGCTATTTAACACAGGTTTAGGTTACAGGATCATAGCACAGTGAACAGCAGAGGAATTGGTTGGTGGGTTGGGTTTTACTTTTTTTGGGGCAAGGTGGGAGCACCTCTGTCAGAACAGAAGACACTTTTAATCCCATGTTAGTGAGGCTGTGTATAAATGAATGTCATTACTCTTTTAAATTAATTACAGTTCAGCTCGTTCTTAAAATAAAGTAGTAATTATTTCTTTTTTTTTTACTTTCTCCTGGTTTTGGATAAGGGTTTCATTCCTGGCACCTTTCTTGAACATGAAGCTTTTGTATGAATTCATAGATACAAATTTACAATCAAATTGTAAGGCTGAAAGAAGACAGTGAAATGTCAGAGTGCATTCTTCCCTCACACTGTTTACATCTAACCCAACCTACACCGATGCCTGGGGCACCCCTGGTGAGTGATGACAGCTACAGGGCTACAGTAACTCCAGAGCCAGTCTCCTCATTTAACATTCTGAAAAGATGTCATTTTGCACTGAAAAATATGCTGTCTGTTAACATAAAGGAACAAAAAGCTGCTTTCACAAGGAAGCATGTGCACTTTGTTATATTTCCAAAGATATTTAGTATCTAGACAGTCACTTTATGTCTGGATGTACAGAAAGAAAGCAACAGGTGAAGAGTACAACAGAAAAAATTCCTCGTTGCAGGATGACTTACACCTCTAGGCACAGCTCAGCAATTCCTCATCCCATGCCCTGCAACTGAAGTAACATAAATACATGAAACTGCCCTCCAATTGGGCAACTGAACACAGAACTCCAACACCACCATTAACTCTGGTCAGTGTTGGCTACCTGTGGCAATAATTTCTCAAAGGACAGGAGTTAAACAGAAAATAAAAAAGAACAGCTCAACCAGCTCAAGAAAAGGCAAACACATAAATAATCATCAAAACAAAGACAATAAACATGAACTTAAGGAAAAAAACCCCAAACTGGATTATATCTGAGGGGGTGAACAAAAAGTCAGAAGGGTACAAGGACACTGCAAGCAGCTGTGACATATCAGTCATATTTCTTCCTGACAGGTCACAGCAGTCCCAGCAAGCACTGCAAGAATTCCGGTTTCTATCAGGTAAATGGGATCAGACATTTTTCCTTACTGAGGGAAAAAACGGTGCAAGTCATGCATAAAGTTTTGTGGGAGACACTGACTTTACCTATACATGGCCACTGTTTGTAGATGTGTATAAGTAAAAGTTATGAGAAGATGGATGTAGGTTGCAAATTGACTTCAACTTTAGTTTCCTTGGTGCCTAGATTTATTTCATTCCACGGTTACTTTAAAGGCTACTGCTTTATCCACCTTATGAACAGGCCATTTCAACTATTCTCTGCAGTGATGCCCCAAACATTTTGCAATAATAGATTAAAAACCACCAGAATGCTTAGAGACCAGTGGCAACATAAACATGGACTCTTGGTCAACCCAAGAGTATTATTAGAGTTGCCAGAGTAGAGTGCAACCTTCTGGACAGAAAAGATTTCAAGATATTTGACAAACACAGTGATATCTGTGTTTGCCAGGGTGATAGGCAGCCTAAAAGACACCTTGAACAAGAACACTTTGCAGACACACCAAAGCTGACTATACTGTTCAAAGAATTGCATCTTGCTTGAGTGAAGGGGAGCATTTCACATGGCAGTTCATGTGCCCTCAGCCTCCTCCTTGGACTCCAATCTCCCCAACACCCCCTGGGGAGTGACCACTGCCAAGTCAGCAGTTCTGAGAGCACATGGATTTCCTGCATGTTGGCATTTGTAGCACCAAGGCTCCTGCAACCTCTCCATATCAAGCCCACCAAGAGACCACAACAGCTTCCATGGTGTCTCCTCCTACCCTCTACTGGTCCATAGCTTGCAAGTCTGAACACATGCTGTCTGTCAGACAGGACACATGTAGCCTTTCTTTTATTTGCCCATCGAATTCTTCTTTTCAGGGTTTTAATTTTCTGTCAGTCTCATCTGAATGGGACAACAGCCTCTGAAGTTGAAAGGCTTAAAGTGTCTGGCAGGCAGACAATAGATAGGTGTTTCCACAGGAAACTGTTTTTTTACTTATATATAAGCCATCACACTAATGCTGGCAGTCCTATCAGGGGCCTGACATTCATTTTCAGAGGTCAGCAATAACCAAACATGCAGGGTAAATTGTTAACCCCCTGCCATGCTCCCTCCCCTTGGCTTTGGCTTTTAAGTGGAAACGAAGGGTTGAGGAAGGAGGCTCTTCAGACAACACTATCACAATTTAACCTATACTGTACACCTTACTTGACAGAGCTTAAAACAAGCTTATCAAGTCTGTTACTGTAAAAATCTGCAGTTTAAACCAAACAGTCAAAGAGCAATCACCTTGCACCTAACTCATTACAAGTTCCTCAGAGAAACTGATCTTTGGTAAGACAAACCTGAAAGCTACCTGAAAAAAAATTAAGCACCATTGCACACAACAATTTGTATATGAAATAGAGATGAAAAAAATGTTGACATTAATAAGAATGTGTTCTTTAAAAAAGAAGACATATCACATACAGTGTTGGTCTTGGTGACCTGAAAGTTTAATAAAAATTTTTAGAAGGCCACGGACCTGCTTATGAAGCTTCCTATATACCTTTATTCTAGATTTCTGATTAGTGGGATTTTTAATTTTTCCTCACCATTTTGTGAACCTTGACTGGTTTCAAATCAAAAATTTCCATTTGAATTTGTAGTTGACAAGTTAAGGACTGCTTTGTTCTCTTTATCACAATTTGACTCATCTTTGTTTTCCCAAAAGTGGTGTTTCCTAAAATTTTATGTAGAACAGCATCTCCATTACTGTAAAGACCTCATGAGTTGTGTCAGTCTCTTTAACTTTGGGAAAGATTAAGGGACAGAGACCTGTTTTCAGAAAACAGCATATATAATAAACAAAACTGCTTTGTTAAAACCACATGTAAAATGTTTGTGCTTGGTCTGGCCATCCAAACCCACGAGATACACACATTATTTCTGAATTGCATATATTAAATTCAATAGGAAACCTGGTGTTATTACTGACCCAAACATCATTTTTGACAAGTAACACAGAGCTCAACCACTGTGCCAGCTCTCATTTCCACACATTCTTAGAGGGTAGACATGTATTTCCTCATCTGGCAATTTGGCAAAGAACAACTGTACAGCTGTATGTTGCGTCTGACCAAACATAAATTGTTTACTTAGTCCCAAACTTGCAACACTTTGGAAAAGTACACAGTGAAACTAAAAGAAGGAAATGCTCTTGTAGACTTTCTTTGATTGGCAACATAATTCTATAAAAACAAGTTATACTCCAGTATCACAAAGCTAATGAACTGCATAATCAGGAAACAGTACCAGCTGTCAGAATCACTAGAAGTGATAGAAATTATTGCATTATAGTGCCAACACTAATATCAATCTTAAAAATGAATGTTTTTGCTTAGACTGTCTTCATGCACCCTGTCATAGCCCAGTTATCTGCTAACCTACCAGCAGATTTAGTTGGTGTCAATTGAGAAAGCAATCTAAAATGTGACCTGATTGCTCCTACAGAGCCTCCTGATCTCTCCTAACACTGTTGGTCACTCAGAATAAGCTTCACTGGCATACACCAGAACTGATCAGTCACCATGCTACTCCATCTGCTGTTTTGATCCACCCTATGCCATCCTTGTCACAACCTCCACAGTATTTCTTCTTCTTTTAATTGCACTTCATTCCTGGAAAGAGATCAATTCCACTTCTGGGGGGGGGGAACCTTTCACTAACACCATGAGCTGCCCTGTTACCTGCAAAAATGTTACATTCCAAAAACTATTAAAAAGGTGCCCATTTAGGCACTAAACTATTCTCCACACAAGCACAGCAGCTCAAACAGCAGGTCACAGCAGAGTATTTTTGCTCCTTTCCAATTTGCATGTGCCCTCCCACAGAACCATAGAGGGAGACTGCCACCTTTAAATGAAAGAATCTGTAAAAGAATTGTGAACTTACGAACGTACTCTATAGTCTTCACTCTCACAGTCTCCTAAAATAAACTGTGCCTTTAAAACAAACAACCACCAAGTGTAAGATACAACCCAACAAGCTGCCAGAAACCAATTTCCTTCAAGATGACCAAGGTAACCTTGGACAAAACCAGCCAATGGACTGAAATGTTGTTTAGGAAGATGACAAACAACACACAGTGGAAAAGATTTGTTTTCATAGAAATCTTGTCTCCTAAAACAGTGATAGAATTCTCCATGGCAACTAACCTAAGGAATTATGATGCAGATTTAAAATTTACCCTGGTTTAAGGATTAGAGAACAGATCAGACCAATGCACCAGCAGCTCTATCCCTCTTGGAGCAAGTGCAAATTGGATGTTTGCTTAATCACAATTTTTTTTTTTTTTGCCTTTAACTAAGACCTATTATTAATTTTCTCTCCCAAAGGATAGAGTTGCATGTGGATTTTGACAATTTTTAGAAGCTCTGTTTCAGTTGGTTCCATAAATTGCAAACAAACCCACCAAAAGTGCCAGGGTATACTGGACATTAAGTTCTTTGTATCAAAAATCTGGTAGAAAAGAGAGAGATTTAGGTTATTTTCTTCTCATTCTACAGAAAAAACATACAATTTTTTTTGGTGCAGCCATATATTTAAAGGAATCTGTGTGACTACACTAGTAGGGAAGATACTTTGTCCTATGGTTATGAACAAAATTATGCATTCTTTGCTATGTTCAATTTACATTTTGAGTCTCAGCTGGTTTTAAAATCTAGCTCTAAATATTTTAGCTCTGTTTATATTCATACTGATTTAGGAAAAAAAACCCCAAAGAAGTGACCTCTGGCTGCTAACCCCATTTGGTTCAAAATGAGTACCTGTTAGGAATGGCGAAACCATTGTTTTACCTAAATATTTGCTTTCCATACTTAATGGC
Organism: Climacteris rufus; assembly: GCA_013398175.1. NCBI lineage: Eukaryota > Metazoa > Chordata > Aves > Passeriformes > Climacteridae > Climacteris > Climacteris rufus. The sequence goes on along the minus strand of VZRZ01000890.1, from coordinate 1,817,340 downwards.
AATGGCTCAACTCACAGGAGATTGTGAAGCAATGCCTTAAGGTCTTGATTTTCCTTCACTTTCACAGTAGTAATTTTGATGCCCCACCAGTTTCAAGTTATGACATATACTCAAAATCCTATTCTGAGGAAATCTGAAGTGAAAATTTAGGTTGCTGAAAATTGTCTTTCTGGAGAGCTCTCTTGGTCCCCTTTAATTCCATTCTAGCTGTTGTATTTAGGACACAGGTGAATAACTCCCTATCAACTGCTAACCTGTTCATAAAGCACATTTTTTTCAAATATAAAGGTTATTTCTGAGCACAGGTAATCTAATATTACAAGGTCTTAATGTCTTCCTGATTTTTAAATTCTTGACATAGATTAAGACTCTAAATAGAAAGTCTGGCTTTAGATGTCATCTTGAAACAAAAGATATTTGTGAACTATTAGCTACAGTGGAATTTGGCATAATGCAAATGGCTGATCCAGTTCCCTCCTTTAATCATACCGAGTCTGTATTTGGAAGTTCTAACTAATAAGCTAAGAGGACATTTATGACTTTCAATTTTCAAACAGCTGGCTTGTATGGAAACAAGATGTCTTGGCACAGAGAATTATTTATGTCTGTGTAGATTCAGTGTGACTAATTATGTGCCACACAACAATGGAAATCTGCAAAATCAGTAATGTGAGATGGAAACATCTAGCCCTAATCTGGCAAAAATTCTTCTCCATCATTAACCTATTAAAAAAGGTTTTTATGCAGAGGTAGGATTTCAGCAGCCTGAGAAAATCACCACACTTGGCATACGCTCAGAACCAAAACAAACAAAACCAAACCAACCCACCTCACAAGCACTGTTTACTACATTCATTCTCTGAAGGACACCAGATCATCTTGCTGTATGTGGTTGTATTCCTCTCTACTGTTTTACATGAGATTCTGTATGCATCTGTTCCAGAACACTGGAAATTTTTCTATATGTTGCTGTGGTTTTAAAATTTTATCCTGTTGTTAAGTGCAACTTTAGTTGCCAAGATACTACACTGGGATATACACAATGGAGCTAAATTTCTCTTGCCCCTCTGTGTTTATCACCATCAACTAGAGGAGAAAAAGAAAGTGAGATTAAACTATCCTCAATTTTTCTGAAAACAGTTGTTTTGCCTTTCAGGTAAGAATGTATTTGTTCTTTATCCATCCTTTCAAACTTTCATTAAATCTTCGTGTAAATTAATACAAAGAGGACAAGGACTTCCAACAGCTCTGAAAATACTTCTGACTCCCACCACTCTGTCAAGATCAGAAAAAATTCTGATAGCATGTTTCACATCAGAAAGCTATTCACAGAACACAAGAATTTCTAACCAGTCATCATGAATAAAACACTAAACTAAACAAGAACAACAAGAACCAACAAAAGAACTATTAAAAAAATTAAATAAACTTCACAAGTAGAGCAGATGATTCCTTTTGTTTTGTCCTTTTTGTTAAACACCTTATATATCTTTTCTACAGTACAGAGAGACTTTTTCATCATTAATGTCTGACACAAAGGTAGCTAATTGCCAGGTGAACCAGGTGAGCTGTCTGCTGTGTCACAAACTGCAAAAATCGTACCCTATCTGCCGGATGTCTACAGTGTAGTGCAGCTACCTACAGCTCACGAGACCTGAGAGCCAAAGTCTTGACTCTAGATGGGGCACTTCACTAGGGCTGGTGAAATCCTCCCCAGAGGGCTTTGTCTGTGTTCCTATGATTTTTATTTTCTTTAAGGGACTGGTGGACAGGACAAGCACTCTCTGCACCCGTCAGCTTCCTTCCCATTAACACACCCTGATTTTTCTTCAGTAAATGTGACCATTTGCCCACAGACTCGGCAGCCCCTGTCGTATGTCTCCTCTCCTACACTTGGTTTCCCATGTAGAGTTTACACCTTTAGCAGAAGAAAATCGGTGATTGTGCAGACTTTTCCCACAAAGAAAGGCAACCACCATATTCGGCCATACCAGAGAGAAGAGCTCAACTGTCATTTCACTGGATCTGGAGATGCAGGACTTTGCACTCAGGTGAATACAAGGATACACATGTGCTACACAAAGCAGAGGCTGCCACTTTGGGAGCCATGAAGACTGGCATACAGAACAGAACTTTCTAACTAGGACCTGCAAATTTTCCTCCTGGGATTTGCCACTTTCATATGCAACAATCTTTCCTGAGAGGTGTCATCCAGCTAATGCCACTCAGTGGGACCTGCACAGACCACACCAGCCCAGGAATACACACAGGGCTTCATGAAATTCCCACCCCAGGCTGCCATTTGAGTTCAGCAAATGAGCAGAGAGGCAGAACACACACTTTCAGCCTCCATAAAAATGTTCTCTTGTAGTGAAGTGTTTGAAGAAGCAAATCCACTCCCTCTGTCTCAGCTGAGGGTAACATCCATCCATAAGGATCTATTATACCAAGTGTCTTCTATCCAGTAAATTACATGAACCCCATCAACTACAAGACACTTCACTATCAGCGGAAAAAAACAAACCAAACCAACCCAACAAAAAAAAGCAAACACAGGAAAAAAACCCCCAAATATCCACTACCTATGGGTGGTTACATATTGCTAATCACATAGAAGACATCAACAGTTCAAAAAGGACTGGATTCTATGAAACTATGCTAAAATATATTGGCTGAATACCTTAATATATACAAGAGTCTTTTCCTGCTGTAATACATTTGTGATTAAATAGTGTTTAGGCATATCTTCCGAATTTGTTAAAAGCTTCTCAGGAAGCTTTTCAGAGAGCAAAGGTTAATACACACTTGGAATTACCCAGTTGATTTGTCATCCCATCTTCATGTGGTTAAGCCCATCACAGGAACCAATATAAATTTAACGCCATTTCAGGAAAGGCTTAACAATATCCTGTGTCATATCATTTAGAGGAGGTCATGTAAGTTCCAAATGCAGCCTCTCACATCCACCGTGTGACACTATTAAATCCAAATGTTTAAAACAAGATCTTAAGATTTCCCAGCTAGACTAGGGATACATAGTATTTTACCTACAAAGCACTGTAAAATATCTTGAAGAGTCAGCTTCACACGAATGCTGATTTCAAAGATTTGTGATTTGAGAGTTTTAATTAGGCAGCTGTATTCTAATAGACTGTTTAGCCTCCTCTGAACTGAAATTTCCTAAGCAGCTTGCCAATTTAAAATACTTTATTCTTCATATGTTGTCGGTTTCAGCTACTTTGCTCTACTAAATCACCCTCAAACTATTTCTGTCAGCAGTATGTCAGCAGTCAGAAGCTTTAGTGGACTCTTTAGCTTCAAACTCCTACTCAGGTGAAAAAGACAGGAAGTTTTGTATTTTTTGACTATCAAAAAAAAAAAAAAAGTATTATCTGTTTTAGAGAATGTAAATATTAAGCAGTTGTAAAATGCCAATACATTAGCACCTGTAGCAGTCTGAGGCTTCCACACCATCCTAGTAACTAGGAAGTTCTACAATAAAGATTGTTCAAGTCATTCTATCTAGAATAAGTAGAAAAGGAGATTCCTTCACTACAGCTTCTCATTACTTATTTATTTTTTGTCAGAACTGCAATCAACCCGGAAGTTCTGGGACAAAACTAACCCCGCTTTCCTTGGGCTGATCCATGCAGGGTTTAAACAAAAACAAAACAAACCCACAAACAAACAAATCACACACACACACACACACACATTTTCTGTGCAAATCAGGCTTCTGGATCCTGGATGAAATAAAAACAAAAATGGGTCCAAATAAGATGCAACACACCCACAAAAGCCTTCTGGTTTTACCTACAGAGCCAAAGGTTTGTGCAGCTTTAATATTTGAAATTAAATTCCTAGTGCTGCACAGCTCAGTGTATTAAGAGGCACAAGAAACAGCTTCTCCATGTCCATTTCACAGAGCTCATTTTACCAGTGTTCATTGTGAGATTTACAAGAGACTTCACTAACACACTTACATTTGCGAATATACAACTCACCAAACCCCTAACTTCTAACTGTGCCTTGTTTATCACATCTCCATCTTGAAAGATTCTGCTAAGATATCCGCTATTAAACATTTTTGTTGACTTGCAACTTTTTGTGACTTGAACCACAAAAACCTAACATGCAAAATGCATCAAATGACACAGATAAAGGCAGTGTTCCTTTCTTTAAATCCATAACCCTGTGGTTAAGTACTATGTCTTAAGATGCAATTCCCAAAACTTTGGCATCCTCCTAGGGCTTCCTTCTGCAAGTGTAATGCTCTGATTTCCATACCTTACAATACTCTGGTGAGAAGCATTCTCAGTTTTATCTGTTTAGGTTTTTCATCAATGTCTATTAATCACCCACTGGAATACAGACTTGGTCACACTTAGTAGGGACCTACTTCTAGGCCTCCATTCCCTCATCAGTGCATCATATTATTAGAATTCTGTCCAACAGAGTGGATATTCTCATTTCATATGGAAGCCCATGGGGTTAGCAAAGCTTCATTAGAAGGGATTAAAAAAATACTTTTCTCCTTAGTCTTAACTACGTCAACTCTGAAAAGGAGAACTAAGTGCCTACAGAGATGGGCCACAGAAGTGAAAACCTATCTTTTCAAAGTGGGAATTGAATTGCTTACTTATAATCCCATATAAGTGCCACAATTCTACAGTTACTGGAGAAAAGAGCAGAAGACAGCATTAAAGCCCTCTTGCAAATGTTCTTAAAGATTAATCTTCCCTTGTCTTGGGTTTGATACTAAAAAAACAAACATAAAAAATCTAAACAAGTAGCAAGACCCCCTAAATACTGTTTTCTAAGGAAAGAAAAAAAATTTCAACATTATCTTTTCCACAAGACTAGAAGAAGCAGAGGATACCAACATGATCATCCCCCCCCATGGCAGGGATGTTGCACTAAATGGTCTTTGAAGGTCTCTTCCGACCCAAACTACCCTGTGATGATCTGCTGTGTTTGCATGTTGCTATAGATCATTATCAGTAAGAAACAAGGCCAAAAAAAAAAAACCCAAAAGACAGTTGCATAAGTGAAAGAAAATATTTCACACAGATTGTAACAAGCCATGAAACTTCTCTCAGAGGGCAAGTTATTTGTGTTCTATACTGGACAATTAATGTCATTAGAGAGCACAGAATTAATAGCCCTCATTAAAAGCATCTGGAGAATTTCACTGCTACAGTAGCTGTGACCAACACAGAATGCCCAAGTACAAATCAAGGTTGCATCCTTTCCTTCTCTAACTTTTGCTGAATATACTTTTATGTATTATAAATATGGTCTCTCTAGATGATTCTTCATATCTAGTTTCATTGAAAAAGCATTGCTTTACCCTTTTGTAACAGCAGCCATTGGCTGCTAATACAAGATTTCTATGTTAATACTGAACAAGAGCAGGGACCCTGTTCTGAAGGGCCTGAAATCTAAGGAGCAATTCAAGGGGATTGATAGGATGTAAGTAAAGAAAATTTGCAATATTAAAAAAGAGCAGGTTTTCAAGTCTGGACAGACACGCTAGGAAGTTTAAAAAAATAATTTGAAAAAAACTCAGTAACCTATTTCCCAATCAAGTCATCTGTAATCCAACTTTACACTGAAACACAAAATAGCCCTAAATAGCTTTCAGAACACATCCATAGATTATATATTGAGCTTACTATGTACACATATGTGCTGCATGAACCAACTAAAAAGATTTGCTTGATAACTGAAATCACAGATTGTAATAAACAATGAAGATCATCAGAAGACAAAAATTGTTATGCTATACAGTGAACAATTATAGCATTATTAAATATGATGTGCCAATTCATGATATCTCTTAAATGGAATATCCAGATAAATTAAAAGTAACTGAAATTATAAATTTTAGTATTCATAAAGATGTTTTACCTCACCATAGTATGGGCTAAAGAAGTTTTATGCAAATCACAGCTCATGTACCTTAATACCCACTTTATCAGTAACTTCGCATTTTTAAGGAAGAATTTCAAGGGGGCCAAAGAGGGGGAAGAGTCACAGAAATATTAGCAGAGAACAAATCACTAAGAATGAACATATGACTTTATAAAAATAACATAAAATTGAGATTACTTCTCTAAAATACACCTTCATTAATACATGGCAATACAGTGAGTTTTGCCATACTCTAAGTCACCTGGGAGTCCTGTCTAAAATGTTTCCTCAGGACAACTCTGAGAGAGCTAGTAGAACTTACTCTGTTGGTATATAACTCTTATTTAGTGCTGTATTTCCGTCATTACTCAGACAGTTTGATATGAAGGTGCATGACTGATCCCCAATGAGCTCTAGTTCATAAGCCATTCCCTTTCCTAAAAAGCCTTATATGATAGACAACATACAAACTTCAGAGAAAGCTCTGACAAACTTAACTGAACCAGTCAGTTTTCTTATCACACCTCAAGTGACTTGGGCAGCAGAATTTGTTCAGTTTTATAGAAGAGACTTACAGAAGTACTTGCCCATCAGAAAACCCTCCATCAGTAAGGGAAGTATGAGCAGGTAAGTTACTCCCTGTTTGAAAACAAGCATAACAGCTCACCCCTATCAATTGTAAATATCCTAGGGGCAAAGGTGCCTGTGAACTGAGGGTTAGTTTTGACACAGCTCTTCAGTGAAACTTTCTCTCAGGTCCCTGAGACATGGCTAACTGTCAGACTCATCTGTGAAACACCAGACAAAATGAATAAGTTAACAAGGAAAATCACAGGCAGAGGTGAGGCTGCTGAGACAAAGATAATATCTCCTGATTTCAAAAGGAAAAGACATCAGAACCAGAAAGTATAAAACCAATGGGGGGAAATCACCCCATCAAATTGAGGTCTCAACAGTGAGATTCAGCCTATTTCGAGAAATACTGATACTGACTTCTCCACCTGACTGACAACAGGTTTTCTGGCAAAAGCTCACCAGCATTTCGTCACTTGGATGGGCAGTGCAGCAGCAGGTTAGTTCCAGCTCTCTACTGCGTGTATAGCCAACAAATAATTGCTTTAGACTTGCAAACATTTCCTGCTTGCAGAACCTCTCTGCACACAGTAAAAGCTGCTCAAGTGAAGCAACCCTCTGAGGAAGGACACTGTGGGCATTAAGCAGGAAAAAGCTTGCCTTGAAAGGATTTATAAAAAAAATACAACAAGAAAAAAAAAAGTAGTTGATCTTCTTATGTACAACACTGCTGCAATAGTCGCCCATCCTGGAGCTTTTCTGTCTGTAGCCAGAAGAAAGGATTAAGCCACATCACATACTTTGCAAATAAACTTTCTGGCGGTGAGCTGCCCAGTGAAGGCCAGATTTGGATTAAAAACATAATTCAATGCCTTATTTAAAAGTAAGACAGCAGAATCATAGCTTGGCATCAATTAGAACAAACCCCGAGATAGCCATTTAATTTTAGTAATACAGGATGCTTATGTAAAACCACTGTAAGACAACATTTAAGATTATTGTATCAGTAATTATTTTCTTTGAAAACAGTACTAAACCATTAGAAGAATATGATTGCTGTTATAACAGTAAAATGGTCAAAGAAGTGGCTTCTGCTAGAAAACATTTCCTATAAAACTGCACGTCACCAAAATCCCAAGAGGCATAGTAAATCTATCATTGCAATGCCCACTAATTCTTCCATGAAGACATGTGGCATTTAAGTATTTCACAGTAAAGAAAGTTACAAAGAGATTGGAAAAACAGTCCTGTGAAAGATCTCAGAAGTACCTGTAAAAAAGTCAGTGCCCCCACTACAGAATAATTTTTTTGGGTGGCAGAGGGTGAGAGATCAGGAAGCTGCATTGTTAACACTGAATAGGAGCCATCCTCTATAAACTTTTATTTTCCGAGGTTATTTAAAAAGTCAGTAGTTTTCTTGTTTGTGATCAAACACCCATGAACTGTAATTTACAGAGATCTTCAAGAGTAATATCAGCTGTATTAAGTCCTCTAGATTAGACATTCTTGGACATTAAATGGTACAAGCGTTTCAAGTATGATTCCCCTGTAATTAAGGGACACACAGAAACATGAAGCACTGGATGAAATAGCAAAAATAGCATTCCTAAAGTAAAGAATGCCTTCTCTAGATAGCCTTTATCTATAAAGACATGATGTCATCTCCCATTTACAGGCAAAAGAACAAGCCATAGCTATAAAATAATTTTCATAAACAGCTTTGAGAAGCTCAAGCTGAAATTCAAGAGCACTTCAATTCTCCTTTAGTATATTCAGAAGAACTGTTCAGCAGCCTGAGATAAATATGGCAGAATCTTTTAGTTCTACAAGTCAAACTTCAGTCTCAATTTCTCTACTACAGAAGTCAAGCTATCAAGGCGTTTCTCATTAGCTGTGAGGAGAGGGGGAAAGGGGAGAAGGGAACAAAGTGCAAAAAAACTTCCCCATCAACAAACACACTAGCAAGGAACAATCAAAGCATTGGTCCATGACAAAGTTCAGCTCTTCAAATGAAATTCTTGTCTTTCTTAACCAGTTATACACATCTTATCCTCAACTCTAGGGGACTCACATCAGGATCACTAGTGGATGCTGACCTGTTAGCAGGCAGACAACCATTCATGCTCTGCAGGGCAGCAGGCCAACACCTGTGGAAAGAATGGCTTATACACACCTGACAACCATACCTTAATCATAACCAGACATAACCATAACCTGTGCACCACCTTCCATCTGTTATCCTGACAGACCAGTGCTAAGAAACACTAGGAAAAAGGTAACATGATGCTTTTAACATCTGTCATTACTAATCTAGCAAAGGAACATAAATCTGAACTCCAAGGTTTCATTTCCACCCCGGGAAAGTGTCTGGATTTCTTGCCTCTCTCCTGTGTTTTTCTTTGCCAACTTGCTGCCTGCTTTCTCAGACCAACAACAATTTCCACACCCAACACCAACCAACACTCAGGCAATTAAGAACATGTTGAAAAAAGCAGGGTGGAGGGGGAAGGGAACCCCCATGGGAAGCACACAGGAAAAGAGCTGCTGCCTTGTAAGAAAATTATGCATTTGCTTTAGGCTTTAATAACATTTAGACTGAGCCCACAGCTTACAGCATGAATTCACTTAAGCCATGAATTAACGTGGGCCATGACCAGCAAAACTAAAGGTATGAAGTTGTAATGACTTAACTCACTCATTGAGGAATTATCTTTGCAATATAACTCTCACTATTTGAATAACAAGCCACAAGTCACTTAGTTCTTCGTGGGAAGGGAAGCAGTAGATGTGCCTTATGAACTCAAGCACAGGACTTATGAACCCAACTTATGAAGTGCCTTATGAACCCAAGCATAACACCCACTATGGGTTTATGAACATGTCTTAGTCTACTGTTTTCAGTTTAAGAAGTCAAAAATATACAGGGAGCTTAAATCTAAGGCTGCTGATAACTCCATGTTATTACATGACACATGTTGATCAAATGGAAGTTCTCGAGAACTTTTAGTCACATTTCAGTTAGAATCCGTAGGACAGTGTGCTCTTTTACGTCATTGCACAAATTTATGCCAATTCTATCACATCTTTTTAGGCTTTAAAAACCAACAAGATTCCAAATTACTAATTAAAACCAGTTGTTCTCCAATTTTGATTTAACTTGCTTCCGGTACCATCAATAAATTCAACAGAAGGTTACATATATTGGAGTCAGAATTGTGTTGAAAACAAAGCTGCAGCCTGCTTTCCTGGATGTATTTACATGTATTATTATAGTTTGGTCTGCTTTCTAATTTCTGAAGCAATGCATTTTTCCTCCTCTCTCATTTATTTTGAATGCAGCATGTTCACAAATGCTGATTACTTTTCTGCTAGGGATTTTAGCCATCTGTGCTAAAACAGTTGCTGAGAGAGTCACACACAATAGGAAAAAGAGATAATAGTCATTAACATGAAATGACAATAAAAGACCTCAATTTGCAAGCTCCAACTTTGCCTACAGTTTATGATTAATGAAAACTAGTGCTTACTGAAAGCTGATTATGTGTTTCGTTCTGTGTGAGACCTGAGGGGCTGAAGCTTAGAACACTAAAATCCTTCAAATTCCACCCAAATTAATGAATCTCTTCAATTAACTTTGCAGATTGAATCACTGAGTCAGCACAATCAGTGCAACAAAAACTAGTAGAATAGATTTTCCTCTTTCTTGCTAAAAAAGCATCAGTTGGTGATCACAGCTGATTAAGCAATACAAGACATCACAGCACACCAAGAAAATTACATTTTCTTTGAACTCTTAAATTTGCTAGTTTCAAAGTACTGCTTGCATACTTACCTGAGTTTATCTTGGAGTTTAGACAAAGGCAATGTTTCAGCTCAAGGGTAACAAGGCAACCATAATCTTGTGTGTGATGTAGCCATTGCTGTTATACAAAGAGTTGGGGTGCAAGCAAAGAATTGCTGGGGAACAAAGGTTGTAAGAGTTAAGGAAAATAAACCCAAAGCAAACCAACAAAATATACTTCACCTTCCTTAACTTTTTTTTTCTCAATAGTTTCCTCAATTGTATTTTTTGTTGAATTATCAGTAAGCCAAGATTAATGGCAAATAAATTACAAGATTAAACTGAAACACAACTAACTGGTTATGCTATTCAAGTCCACAAGAGAGACAGCAACCTGTTTTAAAATACCTAGTGTAATATTCTCATTATTAGGAGTGGCATCTAGGTCAGCTGCCAAAGTCAGACTGGAGCCTGGCCACTAGACAAGGGCTATGCAGAGCAAAGGGCTGCAGAATCAGCACATGTTGGCTGTATAATCAAGGTGGATACAGGACCCAAAGAGGCAGCACAGAGGAGGAATAGACCACTTCTACCAAAACGGCAGAATTAGGCAACCTGCAACCACTAAAAATAAAGCCACCCCTACCCACCTCAGCTTCATTTCCAGTCTTGTTGGTCCCTCTGCTCTTCCGTGGTGTGACCTTATTAAGCTCATTGCAGGTCAGAAGATGAAAAGGTAAATAGATTCGTGCTCATACAGTTAGTGCCCTGGCACAGGGAGAAGGGAAAGTGGCACTAAAAGATAGGATACCAGCCCTGGCATCTGATTTTTCACCTAAAAGGCACATGACAGGGGTTGGTGTGTTCTTTTGTTCCTCAAAGTAAAAAAATGCATGCTGATTAAATTCCTTCTTATCTACCAGGTCCTTGAGGAAGGGTTAACGACAACTGTGTGAGGCAACCCCACTGGCAACCCCACGGAAGATCCATTTCTCGGCAATTTATTCTAATACTTGCCCTTTTCCCTTCCTCCAGTATTTCACAGAACAGAGGAAAGTACTTTTGAGAAGACGCCTATCGTAAGGAAAAATTACCAATCCTAAAAAAATATTTCTTTGCTGATACTCTGAAAGAAACAACAGGCTAAAATGTCAACATAAAGGAATCTAAATTGGAGTTAAAATAAAGCCTCTAAGTTATTTAGTGATTAGGGTGTTTCATTTACTTATGTTCAAACTGCAGAAAGAATCAGAACATTCAAAATGATCTAGAAAGTTAATTATATCACATGTAATTAAATTATTAAATGCACTAATTACATCACGTAAAATTAATTAAATATCACATTACAGTCATAGTTGTGCAACAGCTATGTTTGGAAAAAAAACAGAAAAAGACAAAAAAATCTGGTTTTTTGCGTCTTATTGCCCCCCCCTTTAAACCAAATCAATTCATTGCCTGCTTCTAATTAACTCTAACAGGCATAAAATACACTGTACATATGCACTCTACTGCAAATACAGTACAAAAGAAAAAATTTGATCTCCAATATTCTTGCTTAATGATATTCAGTTCAAACTTGCTTGTTTAAATCTTCCCACTGTATCCTGCTCATAAACATTCAGTCTGTTCATGAGGTCCTTCTCAACATGTCATCTGTATTCTAAGGAAAATACCACCATCTACTATGTGTTCAAATTCCCTGCTTTTCACAATTTTATTTTTTTTAACAGTATTGGCGTAAGTTATACTAACAGAAGCTTCAGTTCTAGTGATGTTACACATAAGCATTGAAGAAGAGTCTGATAGGCCTCTACTGACTGACAAAAGAAAACCTAAACTATTAAAATCAGTGAGTGTACTCTCTTATTTATGTTACCTGAAATATGTTCCCAAATCAATTCAAAAGGTTTTGTGGGTGAGGTTAGTTCCATCAGTTTCTTAACAGTGAGAGAAGAATTTTTAGTATCTGTAAGAAAAAAAAAAGCCACAATGAGAGACTGTTTATCTTCTCTATATACATGTTCATGGTTGCTTTGCCATTGTACAGGAATAGCAAAGCAAATATTCCTGTTTGAAAGACTCAGGTGTGATTCAGCTGAGGGTTCTATGATCCACGAACTGCTCTGACACAAGTCATACAGTGTCGCTCCAAGTATTTGAAATTCTATATTACATCATTGCAGGACCAAGTTTTTCATTAACTCACAAGGAATTATTCAAATTTCAACTGTAAAATCAGAATTTCTGATACTGCATTAAAAAGCCCCATATTTGGAAAAAAAATCATTCAAATTTTGAGGTACACAATGCCCATTTAACTGTCAGGAAGCAGCAAATGGAGCACTGTGGGGATTTTTGCTTTTTTGGTAACAAAAGCTAACATTCTGAGAGAATTAAATTTGTAATAGAAGTATTTTTATAGGTATCTATTTTGAAGTCTTCTTTAGTTGAAAAGCAATCACACACATCAAACAGTTTTATTTGTTTGGTTTTAGTGCCACACAACACATACAGGCCACCAGGTAATTTAAAAGTCAGTCAAGTCCTCAGAGCTAGACAAGGTCAAACCTGTCTTTTATTGTATGCTTTTGGTTTAATTTTTGTTTTATCTTTTTTTCTGGGGTGGGGGAGATGTGTTGGATTTTTTGGTGGTTGTTTGGGGTTTCTTTAACTGTTTCTTCACTGTTGCACAGTACTACTTGCAAGAGCTCTTCACTAATTAAACCAACACACAGAGGGTAAAATGACAATTTAATATATATACTGTCCATCACAATGCCTTCAGTTTTGTTACCCTAATTCCATTGTGCTGCTATCACTATTTGTTATACAGCACACTGCCAGATTAATGCAATTTTATTAAAAACTAATACAGTTGTGAGACTGCAAATATTAAAATTTTAAATACAGAGCAATATGTTGCTCTGATAAGTTTTTATTCTAGAAATGAAATAAAATCAATCCTCTTACCTTCCTTAAACCCTCGTATTCTAACATTCGAATACAATATAATATCATTTATTTCTATTAATTGGAAAGCAGTTTTTTATAATAATATTTTGATAATTTGATTCTCCAATGTGCTCATGGTGTCAGAGCAGCAGGAGCACAGGATACAGGGGACAGGAAGGTCCTCTCTGCAATGGTTATCCCTGCAGCTTCGGTCCCCTGCAGCTCCACAGAGTAACTGTGATTTGCTCCCTCATAGAAGTGGTATCCATCATCACACTTCCAGACAGAGCCTATAAACAACATGGCATCTTACCCAAAAAGCTGCTGGAGCAGATCCAGCACCCTCCCCTCAGCTGAGGAACCGTTTTGCTCATAGGCACACAAGTTACTTGGGAACACATAGTGAGTCTGAATTACCCAAGTAATAATTTGGGAAACTCACACACTGTATTAGCCTGTGTGAAGAGGATGAATATGCATGAGTTTGCATATTCGATATGCATGAGTTTGGGGTGGTTTTTTTTCAAATTCAAGGAGACCTTGAAATGAAGTTTACAGAATATATTGTCCTGTAAGTTTTGGGAGATACAGACTGTGGCAGAAGTCTATGTCATAAACAGGTTTAGATGTTATACTAATAGCAAGCAAGCCTCAAAAAAACAATTTTGCTGCTTATTAATTTGTTCAAAAGTTTCTGACTACCACAATGTGCAGTATGTCCAGAGCTCAGGATTTAGGACCACCCTGGAAAGCTTTACCACGGAGATACCCCCAGTGCATCCAGGGCTTTCTGGACTCTCCAGCAATTTAACATCTCAAGGTCAGAATTTTGAAAGCAATTTGTTTTATTAAAAGAGCTTGTTTATATAAAAATGAGTTGAGATTTTCAAAGGGCAAAGTGGAAGCACTTAGTTTTTACACTTTGCCTGTCTTCCACTTACACACAGATGTTTATAAAATGAGGGAAGACAAGACCATCAGAATAGCATGTAAGAGACGGGAATATGAGATCCAAGACGCCCCAGGAACAACCTCTGATACAAGTGTCTGTTAACAGCTGTAAGGAGAATACTAATAATAGTACATTAGAAAGTGTCAACAGTCTTATTAGAAGGACCCAACAGCCACAAAATGTTTCTAGCTTAAATTTGGAAAAAAATGAAAAAGACCAGGCTAATCATACCACAAGACAGATACAATACTTTCCGTCTCCTATCATGACTCAGAGAGCTCTTATTAAAACCAAATCTTTAGAGTACAAATTAAGAGAGTCATCTGAAGATATAGAATTGATTTCCAATAATTCCTGTAAGCCTGGAGGGACTCCAAAAGCTGTGGTATATTTAAAACCAGAAAGTGAGATCAATCAGGCACCTCTGCCCCATCAGTCTGAGTTCCAAATAAAGTGACAGGACTCTAGCATTCAGAACCACTAACAAAGCTTTTAGTGAGATTATATAAAATCAGACAGGATGTTTAGGGCAGCTAGACTTTGTTTGATGACAGTTTGGCTTGGGCCATAAAGGCTTTGAGGTGCACAGGTGAGATCCTTAGCATTTCAGCTCACTCCCTCATGCAGGTTGGGTCACTCAGCCAGGCTCCACTTCCTCTTAACTGCCTAGAGAAAGAGGATGCCAACGAGCTGTTAATGGTGTGCTGACTGTCTGTAAGTACAGGAAACAAAATACAGCTGGCCTGCCTCCCTCATTTTCCCTGCCTTCTGGCACCATCAGAAGGATTACATTCTCCTACATAGAAGCACTAACGCAGTGGCAACACGCATGAGCTGTTTCAGGACTCACCTGAAAGCCAGAGCCCGAGGGTGTAGTGGGGAACTCCACTGCTCAGTTCAGTGGGATCAGTTTGGCTGTGACAACATCTTAAGTTACAGTCTGAAAATGAAAAAAAGGTATATATATTTATATATAAATCCTTGAAGTACAGAAACAGTTTTGTAATTTACAACAAGCAGACCTAGAGTCAGATATGGATTCCAAGGGTATGTACAAAGAGGGACAGAGCTACACTAATTAGAAGTACAGGAGGAAGCCATGCTAAAGGGGTTTCAGGTAAGATGACTGTAATTACTTTCCGGGTAGACCAGTCTGGTCTAAGCCATCCCCAACACTTTCAGCGGTGACTGCAGCCACAGGAATTGAATATGGTCATTAGGTCATTAACACCTCTCAGGATGTGGCCCAAATTATGTACACTAGGTCACTCCAGCAACAGCCAAGAAACTTTAAATTTGTCGTTTGAGACTGGTTCAACTTCATTTCCCACAGTTCCTCATTTAAGTTCTAATGTTTTACCACAAATTCTGCACAAAACATCATTACAACAAGAAGCAAAATGTTTATATGTTCTTCTGTTATGCCTCAAAGTCCTAAGCAGTCACAACAAAAAGGAGACAGTTTTCTAAGATCTACTCTATTGAAAATAAGCCAAGTAAGGATAAAAAAGTGGTTGTAGGATTTTTAAGTGCTATTTTCCAGCTACTCTTTTTCTGGGTTTTTTTTTTTTTTTTTAAATACTGACAAGCACTTCTAAACCTGCCCTAAAAGAGTAAATCACAACTTTTCAAACACCATTAAGGTTTCAGAAAAGTAATTTCAACTTCAGTTTAAGGAAGGTTCACTCATCATTAATCAAATACATCAATCAGCTCTTAGGTCTAATGGTTTTGCATACAAAAAGGCAGGCTAACACAATTACTCCAAAGCAGGCACACTGACAAACTTTTCCAACAGCCTCACAGTGAGGAGACCAGATTGAACTCTTTAGTTAATGGCAGCAATAGGCTGCCCTCATCACCATCATCTGTGTTAAAATTCAGTTTTGGAGAGGAGCTCAGCTTCTCCATACCACAGGCATGTGTCAGCTCAGAAGGCCTCAAAGTCAGGCTGACAGAAGATAGGCAGTGTTGGGAATACTCAGAGAAGAGCTGTGAATCAGTATCTTGACCTCTCCAGGCTGATCTGACTTTGGCTTAGGATTTACACTTGGAGCACTTCAACAATTGCACAGGCCCACCAGCACATGTGTGATTCAGGGGGACATCTCCATGCTCTGACTCTCATCCGCTCTGACTCAGGAGCATAATTCTTGCCCTCCCTGCCAATTTCCCCCTTGGAACAGCACCACCTACAAGTCTCATAGAATAGGGATCAGTGTCCCACAAAATCTCTCATCAAATCCTTCCTTTTCCTCCAATCAGCAGAGGTGGAGGCTCAGAGTTGAGATGAAGAATTCAATCTTGTCCACCAGATCCGATTTTTATTCCAATGCTGGAATCCAGACTCTTAAGTTTGATGAGAACGGTACCACTGTGCAACCATTTCTCATCATCAGATATGCAATATTTTTACTAATGCTAGCAAATATACTTGTCCTTGTGGAGAACCACTCCGGTACTATTTTCACTCCAATATTTATGCACAGGTGCCCGAGCTTGCTGCTGATGGTAAGACTGTCAGCGGCAGGGGAACGCAGCCAGGAGGTAGGCAACAAGGGTCAAGAAGTTCGTTTTCCAACAATAAAAGAGTGTAACGCTGTAAATAGGGTTTCAGTAACTGCAAGATCAAGACTTGCAAACTCACTCGCACATTTTTAACAATGGGAAAACGTATCTAATGCACCAATTTCACTTCGTTTTCTAAAACTATTACATTGTGTAAATAGATGAGCAGGAGGATTACAAATTCAAGTTCATTTATGCTTACGCCACTCAGTCTTACATTCCATTTAAACTCAGGTCAGAGGAAAACATAGATTAAAAAAAACAGTTAAACATGCAAATTTCGAGAGTGCAAGGTGATAGAATATCTAGGTATTATCTTTAAAAAATGAAGATAAATATGCTCAAACTGGGGAAACTGTATCTTCATAGATTATGTCAAAGCTTAAGACATGCGTAATTGACTTATCTAGCCCAAGACAAATGAGGCACATGGAGACTCAAGCCAGTAATAGTTTTAAGGAACATTTATTAAGCTTAACTAAGTAAAATACAGTTTGCAACATGCAGAGTAGCTTCCATAATTTATATGTATGCAGTTTTTGTATTTTCATTCATGTATACATATAAGGCCCTACTGACAAATGAAAAGATCTAGTGTAAGAAAATAAATCCACAGGATAAATACAATCTACAAGGCTGGATCGATTTGCCATTATGAGTGCAGGGACCTGTTCACACTATAATATTGCTGATGAATGTAAATTTAGTTCTTTGCTTAAAGCATGGAACTTCCTATCTGTGAAAGGGACAAAACCTGAGTAGTCACATGAAATCAAATTTGTCTCTGGACTCACAATTTGCATGCCACAGGGCTGGGTTTTTTTTTTTGTTAAAAAGCAAAACATAAGTATTTTGGTTACCGCAGGGAAGGTTTAGCTGTGAGACAGCCATTATCCCACAATTTATACAGCCCACCTTTATGGGTGTTCACACACTTGAAAACCTCTCCAACTCCCTTGCTTTGTTTTTGCTCATAAACTAATCATCCTTCCTTCTATTAAGTCTGTACAGACTTTTTAAAAATATATTGGTTTGTTCAGTGAGGTTAAGGTGATGGTCATTCTTTGCAGGACCGGTTTCACAATGAGCAATTCTGACTCACTCATTATGCATTGATAATTCAAGAAGTCAAAGAGATCCTTGGGTAGCATTAACCTATTCAGGGCCATTACCTGCACACATTCAAGCACTCATTGAAAAGCATAACTCAGCACTGGTACAGAACAAAAGATACTCAACAGCAGAGTTACCCCATGCTCCAAACAATAAAGAAACATCCTAAGTCCATTGATCGGGTATTTCCAAACTACAGTCACACAATTCACAGGGAACACAAAGAGACTGTGCCAAAGAACAGACATTGTTACGCACACTATTATTATAATGTTTAAACAAAACCAGCTGGAGATGAATTCTGTTATTTCTCCGATGGTTTTTACTCTAAGCATACTAGCATTACCTGAATTAAAAACCTTAGTCTGAGAAGCTGCATAGATTTCTCTTAACCTCTACTTTGGTGACAGACACAGGAAGACAGGGACTCTGAAGTTGCTGCAGATAAGCACAAAGTTAATTGTGCAACAAAAAGCTGACCAAGTGATCTCTGAGTACTGCAATTTCAGAAACATGATCTGCTCACAATTAACAGATATAATTTGTCATCACAGTGCACAGCTCCTGCATTTTAAACTATACTGTACATTTGGACTGATGCTTTTTTCATTTATTTCATTTAGATGTATTTTGATTTAAATGAATTCTGATAGTTGTTGTACAGTTTTTGGAAGGAAAATAAGACAATTTTTGGAAGAAGGTATAAGCAAGCTCAAGATACCAGTAAGTTTTATAAAGATGTGTTCAAGTGCTTCCTTGCACACAACACTGTCACAAACTCAGACTATCCTGGTGCCTGCTGATCTCAGTGAGGTCAAGAAAATAACCCATTGAATGAACCTCATAATTTAAGTTATCTGGGCTCAAGCTAGTTAACTTGTTGATTATTTTATTGGAGGCTAGCAGAGATGCAACACCCCATGAATTTTTTTTTTAAATGCTGGAAAAGTACAGTAGTGTCTCCCAGACCAGTGCATTCAGTGGTACAGCAGGGAAATTTCTTCAGTTCAGCAAAGGCAAACTACACGGAAAAGGGTGGGATAGGAAAAAACCTGCAATTCAGATACAGTATAATGCTTGTGAAAAGATTATAAATTCAGTCAAGACTAGCTGGAGCCTAAAAAAGTAACATTTTTGCTGAGTATTACAGTTGCACATTCTAACACCATTTTTTTGAAATCCCAGGTAGGAGCTGATTCTAAACAAGACAAGATTTCTCCTACACTTTTGTTCTATTGAAAGTTATCAAATAAATTCTATTCCTGATAAGTTTAATCTAATTACTGTGGCTACTGGCCGCATGTCATCAATAATGTTAATTAGCTTTAGCATGATTATATCAGCCAGATCTTGTCCCAGTATCCCCATGAAACAATAAATGATCATTTAGAACAGAGTTTTTAGATTTCACTTCAGGCAGAATTAGCCATAGCAATTTGAAAACTCTCACTTCAAGGATTTTTTTTTCTTCCTTCACCAGCATGAGGTTAAATTGACGAATAAAAAAATGGCTCACACACTGTGTTCAGAGGCCTTGCTAAATACCAATTTAAGAGCAAGACAAATGTTTTCTACCCCAAAAGACAACTTCATATTCTAGATAATTATTCAGCCAAGCAATTTACCTGTTTTCCTCAAAATGTTCTTTCCTAAGGCACATTACCCAAACAAATATTTTCATAAAAAATACTTAATTTAGAATCTGTTTAAGTAGTAAGCTGAAATAAGAAATATGAGTGAAGCATTTACTGGATCTGAAATAATTCTTCATTTTGCTCATCATGACAATTTACATCATGTTTTCTAATTGAGAAGTCCAAAGTTCACCCAGTTCTACTCAGCTTCATGGAAGATAACATTTTTTGTTCACAAGTGGCTTTGTTTTTGAAGATGATCTAGAGTAAAGCCAAGGAGTGCACTGCCTGCACAAACACACTCAGAGGCTAGGTATGTAAACAGGTCTCCCAAAACTTGAAGGGATACAGTTTCAGTTCACTGAGGTACTGTAAATAACAGAGAAAGCAAATGGTATTCATAGATGAACAAGTTTATACTTAAGCAACCTCTAACCTGACATAAACAATGTAGTGCAAACATGATGCTGCAGACACAAATGCACCAACCCTGCCTACCTCACCAGTCCCTTTCAGGGTGCTTTCCAGTCCAGTCAAAACTAACAAATCCAGTCAACCAAGCTAAGCAATTATTTATCTTGTTTCTCTGACTGATACAAAAACATGCTTTTGTAATCATGTGTGTCTAGATAACACGTTTCCTATAAGGCAACTTCCCCTGGATCAAACAGATCAATAGGCCTGGGCAGTTTATCTGTGCAAGTTTCAAGTTTACTTCGCAGGATCGCATGAGAAGTGTTATCACTCCTTGAAGTCATGTAAAATTCTCACTCATCTGACTTTTGAAGAGTTTTTGCTCACAGATCTTGACTAGAAACACATTTGGAATACTCTGTTATGTTATCTTGAACTTAGCCAGTAAGTTTAATTCAGAGATTTACTGACAGTCTCGGTCAAGTGTCTCTGTTTTTCCTAGATCCATTTTTTCAACTGTGATAAATGCAGGAAATTTTAAAAATTTGATTGGTTTTAAATACTTGGGTG